>MU182693.1:0-40589 GCA_016904865.1 Pissodes strobi
TTAAACCTAATTCCTTAAGTAATCTTAACTTAAAACATACCAATTCATAAATATTTAAAATATCTTTCAAATCATCTAAACAAAGACATAAAGTAACCATAGTTTCTGAACTTTGCATTCTAATCACTACTTCGCCTAATGACGTAAAAGCATCCAAAATAAAAGTCCCAGCACCATGACAGTCATCTTGGAATTTATAATCTTTATCAGCAGCAGCCTCCACAACGATCGAGTTACAGCAAGCAACAAAGAATGACCAGTCAGGATCGGTAATAGATATAGATATTTCTTCTTCCGGAAGATTTACTACTTTACTCATTATCCTGACACTGGGAAGCAAACCACGTGCAATACTAACTCCTGCAACAATTTTGAAATTCTTAGTGGAATAACAAGTTTCGGCCAAATATTTGGTTTCTTTCTTGATTTCTGCATTAGTTCTAGCCACCATGCGATTAAACTGCCACTCCCAACATGGCGATGAACAAGACGAACATGACTCCCCATCATCCATTAAATTCTCGATATCTGAAGATGGTATGGAACTATAACCCGACATGATTTCTAAGTAGATGTTTGCGCTTAACTAAAAATTGTCTCATAATAGGGGGCTTATATAGGGAAATTTCCCACCACATTTATTATAATGAGCTACATTTGTTTATATTTAATTCCAGAAACAAGAGTTTGGCTAAAGACCAGCCGCTATCTCTTTCCTTAAATTCACTCGCTTTGCAGGACAAAATTTGTTTGAAATCGGTAAATACTTCCTCGAGATCTGTATTTTTGGAAATAGATATATAACGTGAGTTAAAAGATTTTATATCCAACGTTTTTTGAGAAGCTAATAGATATAATCCAAATAATTCCATATTTACTTTAAGATTTAAATGATCTGAAAGGCTCTTTTCAATCAAACGAATAATTTTTGGTTTAAGTTCCTCTAGATATAACATCACATCTATAGGATGTAACTTGGTAGAAAGCCTATAACTAATCATTCGATTTTTGAATGCAGTTTTAACTATTTCTACGCCTGCTTCTAGCTCAACACAACATTTATCTTTATGTTTATGACTAAGTCTATGCGAATGAGAGAAAACATTTTCCTCACACTCCTTACAGAATAAAGACATTTTTAAGACTGGGAGGAAAACGCTAGAATATTAATATTTATATATAATTTATTATACAACATCTTTGGACCCATCAACCCAACTATTATAAGATTTATCGAAGCCAAGCCACTTTACAAACATTTTATTTCCTTTCTTTTTCAAAATCTGTTCTATTAAGAAAACATCGGGCTGCTTAGTTTTTTGTAGTTCTTCTTCATAAAAACAGCCACTTATGGGCTGTCCTCGAAAATCTTCTAATATATAAGTTGTAGGGTTTGTGATTTTTATTTGAGATATTTTAAACAACTCGGTAGTCCAATTTGGAGTATATCCTTTTTGAAAAATATGTTTATATTTACTTATTCGAACAACATCACCTACTTTGAATTTTTGTTTTCCAACAACTTTAATATGTCCAAAAATAGAATCTAATAGCTTTTTCTCATTCGATTTATTAACATCTTTCGGCCGCATCTGAATCGTTCTATGCTTTGAGTTGTTGTAAGTATCTGTAACTTGTTCCAACAAGTTTATCCACTTGTGGTTGCCATTTAATGTGAATAATCTAAACAGTTTCTCCTTTATAGTTCGAATTACACGCTCTGCAATAGATGCTTTTAAAACACTAAATGTACTATAGTGGCGAATTCCATATTTTTTCATAAGATTTTGAAATGGGGCATTATAGTATTCTTTACCATTATCAGAAACAAGTTTTTTTGGTATTCTCTTCGATGTTTTCAAAATATGAGTCATCGCCTTTGAAACATCTTGAGCAGATTTAGATTTTATGGCTCGGGTCCAGAGATATTTCGAAAAACAATCAATTACGACAAGTATATACTTATACCCATTATTTTCACGAGAATACTGATCGAGTTGAGCCAGATCTGTGGCGAAGGTATCATCCAAACCATATTGAATAAACCTTCTTCGAATAAATTTTTTTCGAGCAGGACGATGAAGTTCTTTTACTACTTGCTCTCTAGCATCTGTGACTGTAGACATTCTTGAACTGAATATAAATGTCTACATCAATGTTTTTTATACTAAATTCTACTTTATATTTAATGGCTGAACCATAGATCCATCAATCGCATAATAGCCTTTAAGTTTATCCAAATCAGTAGTAATGGGTTTTAGTGCATCAGCTATAACAGTAGCTGCTATATCTTTCACCATGGTTTTTTCCAAATGTGTATAATCCAATTTTGCTTTTAAAATTCGAGTATTTTCTATTTTGAGTTTGTCCAAATCAATGGAAATAGGTTTCAATGCATTAGTTACTAAGATATTAAGGAAATCCTTTACTCGAATTTCTAGTTGATTAAAGTCATGCTTCAACACCTGAATAATATCTTTCTTGGTGGCTTCAAATGTTTTCTCTATAACCAAAATTCCCTCGCTAATATTCTTTATGTTGATTTCTACTTTGTCTATTCGATCTTTGATTTTTTCTGAATCGCTTTCAAATTTATCGTCAATATTATTAATCCCTCCACTAAGAGTATGAATAGTCTCGTTTAAGCTTCTAATAATATCACGAAGCTGATTGGTAGTAGTATCAACATAATGTTTAGTTGATGCATCATTTCCATCTGTAGGTGCTTTAATATTACATAACCTACGATTTTCAATATTATAATCACCGTCACTAGTGAAGGATAAAATAGACTGAGAACGAACAACTTGTGTTTGTTTACGAGTAGAAGACAGAGAATGACCAAACTTGTTCATGGCTAAAACTATAATGAGGAATTATACATCTAACATCTTATTTAATACGCTCCAACACATCCAACTCTACAAGTTCTTCTAAAATACTCATGATCTCGTTCAAATGATTACCGTTTCCTGCTTGGTGTGACGCATCGAGTTTTGCAAGGCGATCAACTAACTCATTCACATCGTCATAGTAAACATACTGTTTTGGTTTCTCATTATATTCCATTAAAGCAGCACCGCTAGATTTAGTATTTGATCTAGTTTTAGTCTTTGCAGGAATTTTAGTTCCTGAAGGAGATTTATTACTGAATGAGCCGCTTCTAGTTTTAGCAGCTTCCGATGCTGCAGAAGTCGGTAGTTTAATCAATGGCTTTACAATGTTTTGATATTTTGCTGAATTAGTTCCTTTTATTTGTCCGCTTGGGCTATAATTCCTCCTGTGAACGTTTGTTCGATTTAAAATATCTTTAAATTGTAGAGCATCTGTTTTTGTATTATATTTCGGATTTTTTAAAAATAATAATTCATATAATCCACGTGTTCCCGGATATTCAACAGCACCAACCTTAATATCACCATTAGGCATGAAATCTACTTTTTGTGAACCCATCGACCAACCATCTGATGTTTGATCGTGTTGTAGACCATATGCATGATCGATCTGATCAGAATCTTTGAAATATTTATCAACAAACTCTCTTGATATTTCTGGATATTGCTCTAAAAATTCTTGATATGCATCGCTTCTCTCAATGATAGATTTTTGAATATCATCTTTCAGCTCATGAATAGGTTTATTAAAAACATCATCTTCATCCTCCTCCTCGTCTTTTATATAGTCTCCTGATGTACCAGCCACTACTTCAAGTGGTTGATATGGAGTGAATTTTGGAGTACTGGTTCGAGTTGATTCAAGCTGACGAGGTTTTGGAAATTCATATGTTTCCTTTATCTGGGTTTTTGGTATTTTAGTTACTTCGCGTCTCTTAAGTTTTTTCTCGGCATTCTCCACAAGCTTATTCAAAGGTTCTTTTATGGGATTCAAAATCTTGTTGAGAGCCTCATCTTCTTCAGAACGCTCCAACTTTAATGATAAATACTTTTTTCTAATAGATCTGGCAGTATCATTAATCCTCTTCTTAACATCTTTATCGAATTTGCTTAAGACAGGTGGCATGACTGAACAGCCAGACAGGATAGATTAACCAGGACAGATAGGTTAGATAGACTGGACAGACAGGTTAGACTGATCAGACAGACAGGACAGACAGGTCGAACAGCCCTGTTTAAGCTGTATAAGTAGTATATAGACCTGTATAGGCTGTTATAGTAGATAACCAAGTATTACACAGATCGGAGATGTGCTCTCAATCAGATCACGACTTATACTGAGAATCATCATTAGCTTAAGGTATTATATAGGTATCGAACTTGTTTCTATATCTACCTTTACGAATATCATCATCTTTAACTATTACTAGAAATCCATATTTATCCTTCCAAGTCTCTGAACAAATATTTTTAAAAATATTCATCGACATATCGGTGTTTACGTGATCATCATACACATGTTTGAGATTCATATCATCTTGTTTAAATAATACCAACATGTTTGCATTATCTCGAACTAACTGCTTAGGTATTTTCGAATATGTTTGACATAAATAGAATGAATCAATTGCATTATGTCTCCCCATACAAAAGTAATTCCTTATCTTATCCTGCTTCTCACAAGCCACATCATCGAATATGAATACAGACTCAGGTTTGCTATTTTCAGGGTCTATTACAGTATCATTATCACTATACCCATAAAACTCAACACCCTGTACTTGCTTCAAAACTTGTTCGAGGAATTTATACTTATCTTGATATAAGGACTTTGAATATACATATACGTTTTGAAATCTTAGCCCATTTACATCAGTTAAGAGACTTAGCATAACGTTCGTTTTTCCGCAATTACTCGGACCGCAAATGATTGCACGTATCGTATCTGGTAAGAGTTGACTATGTCGTTTTCGATTACTAATTTTCTTTACATCAAAATTGGCTATATTAATATTAAGTTTCTGTTTTTCTTTTCGCATTTTATATAAACAACGTACACCCTGCCGTGTCTTTAGTAGTAATGAATGTGTTGAGGGGTGAAGGTCTCTTAAATAGGACAATCAACAAACTTCCTTTCGAGCTACATCTCCCAGGATATTCGTATTGTGGTCCAGGTACGAAACTTGAAAAGAGATTAGTGCGAGGCGATCTTCCTATAAATAAGTTGGATAGTTACTGCAAAGACCACGACATTGAATATTCTAGAAGCGAGGATCTGAATAAACGTCATCAAGCAGATAAGGTCTTGGAGAACAGAGCTTGGGAACGAGTTAAAGCCAAAGATTCAACTTTCGGTGAGAAGAGCGCAGCCTGGTTCGTTACTTCTGCAATGAAAGCCAAGCGTAAGATGGGTATGGGATGTGAAAAGCCATTCAAATCATGTGTTTTAAGTAAAGTGAAGAAACATGTAAAACATTATGGAAGCGGATCGTCTAAAGATAATATAAAATTAGCGCTTAAAGCCGCACGAATGTCTATTAAACAAGCTGGAGGACGAAGAAAAGTCAAACTACCAAGAGTTATTCGAGTACCTAAAATCGGGGGAATTCTTCCACTCATACCAATTTTCGCAGCATTGAGTGCTTTGGGTGCCTTGACTGGTGGTGCTGCAGGCGTTGCGAAAGCTGTAAATGATGCCAGATCAGCAACAGATAAACTAAAGGAATCTCAAAGGCA
Source organism: Pissodes strobi (assembly GCA_016904865.1). Taxonomy (NCBI): domain Eukaryota; kingdom Metazoa; phylum Arthropoda; class Insecta; order Coleoptera; family Curculionidae; genus Pissodes; species Pissodes strobi. Next base: position 5,631 of record MU182693.1, read on the forward strand.
TAACCAAACAATGGAAGCCATTGCTTTAGGCAAGAAAGGTAATGGTTTATATCTTGCAAAACACAAAACGGGTTATGGCTTGTTTCTTAAGAAGATGTCAAAAAACTCCCAGTAAAGCTACCTAGACGCCCATTGACTAATATAGATATTGAGCGATATGCGAAACTATTGAACTTGGTTAATTTCCGAGGAGTATTTATGCGAGACACTTTACCGAAAATTCCAAAGAAGAACGAATGTGGTGTAATTAATCTTGATTCAGACAAGGGTTTTGGAACACACTGGGTAGCTTACAAGAAGATTAAGAATAAAGTAGTTTACTTTGATAGTTTTGGAAATTTAAATCCCCCTAAAGAAGTTGTTACTTATTTTAAAAAATGTAAAATATATTTTAATCATGATCAGTATCAAACATATAACACATATAATTGCGGTCATCTTGTATTATCATTCCTTTTCAATAAATCAGTATAAAACACGTGTTTGTTTGATATTCATCTAGTCATGTCGCAGACATTCACGCTGAAAGGTCGATCCAGTTGTTTGAGCGTTGATATTAATCCACCAATCGAGTTAGATAGCAGATATACATATTCTGTGGCGTTGATATCACTCAGTACTTGGAATTCAATCCCAAACATCGAGCCAGGACGAAACAAGTTTTACTATTTCATTAACGGACAGAAACAAGTATTGGAAATTCCAACAGGATCTTACGAAGTTTCAGATATTGAATCTTGGCTACTGTCGGCTTTGGCTAAAGATCAAAAGGGGAAAACTCTCATCTCTTTAAAACCGAATAATAATACATTAAGGTGTGAGCTGAAGTGTGTTTATAACGTGGATTTCCAGCCCGAAGATAGCATCGGGAGATTATTAGGATTTTCTAAAAAGCTGTTGAATGCTAATACACGTCACGAATCAGATCTCCCAGTAGAGATAGTACAAGTAGTTACCATAAGAATAGAGTGTAATATTATATCTGGTTCTTATTATACCAGCAATCCATCGCATACATTGTACGAGTTTACACCGGCTGTAGATCCTGGGTACAGTATAATTATTGAACCAAGAAACCTGATTTACCTGCCTGTAAACAGATCTAGTATCGATAATATTACTATAAACATATTAGATCAGGAGTCAAGACCTGTTAATTTCAGAGGTGAAGAAATCGTTGTTAGATTAGAACTTAAAAAATATGGGGCTAGTTTTTAACCAAAGAGGAAACTATTTAAATACCAACACTTCTACCATAGCCTCAGTCAGTAGACAACCGGCAGAGCAGTCACTCACCTGGAGAAGTTTAGTGCAGCTACATCCAATCGCAAGCAATTATGGATATCGTATCAGGAAAACTACAAATATTTCACCCAGTCAACGTAGATGAGTCTATCTCTCGAGAAGAATGGCATACATATCATCCATTCACGAAATCATTTAACAACAGCGATGAGATAGAAATAGTTATCAACCAACAAGATATTTTTATGGATATTAGCCAAGCTGAGATTTATATAGAAGCAAAGATTACTGAAGAAAGTACAGTAGGAAAGACCGGTTCCTGCTCTCTCACAAATAATGCAGGTGCTTTCTTATTCGAATCCATAACCTATGAATTAAATGGTAAAGAAATTGAAAAAGTACGTGATCCTGGTGTTACTAGTACTGTTAAAAGCCTTTTATGTCTTAACGAGCATGAGAGTAAGGCGTTGGATATCTCAGGATGGTGTTGGCCTGGCGGGGTGATAAAATCCTTTGTTCAAGCATCTGGAGAATTTAACTTACTCATACCGTTGAGCTTTTTCTTAGGTATATTTTCTGATTATACAAATGCTATTATGGGTAAACAGAAAATTAAACTAGTTCGAGCTAGGAATGATGATAACTGCTATGTTAACACTACTGGTGATAAGAAAGCTTCCATATCAATTTCAAACATCGAACTAAGAGTTAAGCACATATACCCCAACGATTTATTAAAGCTAAAACTGTTTGAAGAAATCGCTAAAGATAAACCAATATTTATGGGATTCAGAGGATGGGAAATCCATGAGCTACCTGCGCTAAGAAATACAAAGAGAGATATTTGGACTGTGAAATCCATGTCTGAGAGAGCTCGATATGTTATTGTATTTTTCCAGAAAAATCGTAAAGACAACCCTAAATCCGATATTACGTATTTTGATAATTTAAATATTACTGATGTTAGATTATATTTAAATTCCGAGGTTTATCCATATGAAGCGCTCAATCTGAATTTTGGAAATAAACAGTTTGCAGAACTGTATAGAATGTATACCGAATTTCAAAAATCTTATTTGGGAAAAACTCTTAGCGAACCATTATTGGATTTTACTGCTTTTGTAAATAGAGCTCTATTTGTTATCGATTGCTCCAAACAAAACGAAGCTCTTAAAAGTAGTACTATCGATGTGAAACTAGAGTTCCAAAGTTCAGAAAATTTCTCTGATGATACTCGAGCATATTGTATCATTATACATGACAGAGTTTTGGAATATTTACCTTTATCTGGTAATGTTCGAAACCTGATTTAATCAGTTTACAACAAGCCTTGATAAGATGAAGTTCTTAGTCCTAGATGCTCAAGGTTATTCTACGCCTGATTTTCAAGTTAAAGAACTTGCTATATATGATGGCAAGCAAATAAAAACATGGATTTTTAAACCAAAAATATTATTTCGAGATTTGAGTGAGTCACAAAGGAAAACTACGCAATATGTATTTTTAAATATTCACGGTATACATTATAAAACAGGAAACACTGAGTATAATCAACTTAATCAGATTCTTTATCGAGAGCTTCAAGACGTGGATACTATTTATGTTAAAGGATATGTAAAAAAAGATTTTTTAATTAAAGCCTATTCTGAGATGTGTTTAGAAACACCTAACATTGTTAATTTAGAATTTTCAGAGGGCGAAATACCTAAATTAGAACGTAGTGATTCAGCATGTATACATCATAAACTTAAAATTTGTTCTTGTAGTGTTAAGAATGTTGTTGTATTATATGATTATATTGCAAGCCTTTTACCTCAATAAATACTTTTAATCAAACTATGTGTTTTATTTATGTAAAAAATATATAAATACAACCGATCTTAACATTTAGGCTCAGTCTATCTTTAGATTATGTCGAGTACACTACTTACGAGAATTCATAAACATTTAGAAAATCTTGTAAGTGTGAAAAAAGATTTAGTGTTTTACGAAAATAAGAAAAAATTATTTTCCGACTTTAAAAAACTTAGTATGGAATCAAAGTGGAGCAAGGTGTTTCAAACAACTTCGAGATCTGGAAATCAGACAGAATCTAGTGATGCTAGAAGAATGGCACCAATGCCTGTTTTACGAGAGTTAAATATTGATGATATTATAAAAATTATTGCCTCGGATGATCAAGTTATTTTGAAGCATGTTGGTGATGTCTCAATTTCTTTCACACCTGATGAATTCATGGACTTTTTAGCGTTTCTCGAATCAATTAATGATAGTTGGTGTGATACGAATTTCTACATTGGTGAATATATCTATATAAGCTACTGGCATGAAGAGGAAAGCAGAGGCCTAACTATTTGCGATATGCGTACTAGAGACTGCATTTCCTGGAATGAGTGTAACATAGATTTAGTTTTAACCTATAAATATGACTTGTATGGATTTATGGATAAACTAGACTAAGAAATAAAATAACCTATTAAAAAACAAAATGTTTTATTTCTAATGTAAAAAAGTTGTATAAAATGTGTATAAAAATAACGAATAAAATATAAAAAGCTATAAACATACATATAAAAATTATTATAAGAAATAAACAAATAAATATAATAATAAAAAACTTAACTAATAATAAATAACTTAATTAAACCCATTAAAAACATCGTCTTTGCCAACCAAAGGAAATAAAATAAAGAAAGCTGTTAGATCAGTCTTGGCCCTTATGGAATTTCCGATGATTCCTTATACAATGCTATATCACAATGGCCTATTGCAAGCGTGTACTCAGAACCGTTAATAATGAAGCGTTTGTCGTCCGCGTAAGACAAAGCTACTTTATTTTTCAGTTCGACATACATATCGTGATGATGCGAACGGAACGTATTCATCTCGCGATGAATTTCCGTGCCTGCTACGTCAACAGCAGTCTTGTAGTCTTCAAGACTTAGTTCTGTTTTAGTGACGCAGTCAGGCACCCCCTTTGCTTTTTTGGTTAAGTTACCCTCCGCATTAACACAATATGCCTTCGCTCCGGTTCCAAAGAACTCCCAGACTATCTTTCCTGCATACTCATCTTTCATTCGCCCAATGATTGATTTGTTTACAGGAAGATCGTATGGGTTATCCTCTGAGTAATTAGATGTATCAAATCTATCCAAATTATCACGCATATCGTCATAGAAATTTTCTGTTTCAACATTTAAAATAAGAGAGTCGGTATCGGTATAGAGTAGAGTGGCTTTATTCCCGTATTTTGGTTTAATATAACTATACAAAAAGTCATACATGATCGTTTTGGATATGTCCAAGATGGCAAATCCCACGTATATGGGCTTATCATATGTGACTTTATGTTTAGTCATTTGAATAGCTACTAAATTTTCACTGTAAATCTCGGCGTTTTTGAAATGTGGTTTTGACATCCATGCTTCGGCCCCTAACTTTCTACCAATATTTTCCCAATGGGTAATAAGTTTAACGTTTACCCTTTTCTCCACGTTTTCCATCGTTTTCCCAAACACAGCATTATTCATTAGTTTGAAAAAGTCTTTTTCAAACTTGTTGGTAGCAGCATTTCGTTTTGCTGTGTTTAGGTCAATGTAAATTTTGAGCCAGGGTGATTGACTGAAAGAGAGAACGCGGTGAATTTTTGTGAGTTTAAGGCCATGATTTAAAGCTTGCTGCAAATTTTGAAAATGAATAACGTATTTCGTCTTTGGCTGGAAATTTGGAATTAATTTGTTGATTTTTAATTTAGAATCTGGCGGTTTGATGGATTCTGGGCAAAAGGGTAACTCGTTGTGTGTATAATGCAGCTCTTCTGGATACTCTAAATCGACTTCAAAAACGTATCCGGTGTTTGAATTTTGATCAATTTTCATATAATCTAAATTTTTAATTTCGTCTTCCTCGAGCCATTTAAAATTACCCGTTGGTAAATATTGTGACATGGCTGCGCCGTATAAATTGGTTGCATCCAAATACATGAGGTAGGAGCTTGGTTTGGAAGCATCATAATGAGGCATATACTTATTATTTGCAAAAGATTTCCTAACACTACACTGACTGACTCCCCCGCGAATCCCGTGTTTAAAGAAGTGTACCATGTCTAGATCCGTCAAAAGCTGTAGCTCTACAGAGGTGACCTTGAGAGCGGCGCAAAACGACAGCGATGGGGCTGTATAAAATTGACATGGGTCTAGACCATATGTTGTGAGACACACTTCTCTAAAATTCTCAAAAACATCTGCTAAAATTAAAACGTCGGATTTTAAGTATAAATCCGAATATTGGCCTAAATTCTCGCATTTGAATAAATTCCATACAGTCTGTGCACGCTTGTAATCTTCTTGTGTGATGGCTTCTTTACGAAGTTCGTTATAGAAGCCATCGATTGATGGTAGTTTGGTATAATCTAATTTTGAAAATGATGTCACGAAAGAATATGGAAAAACACCCTTCTGTCGAATAAGCTTAAATTCGTCTTCTCGCGGAAAATATTTTCGGACTTCTCGACATTGCGAGGGTTTTAAATTTTTACTTAAATTATCCAAACTTTGTGCCATGAAACGAAAGCTGTCGAGGAAACGTAATTTCAAAAATACCTGCGATTCCATACCGTTTCCAAGTTTGATATTATCCACCAAAATATGTTTGGTAAATGAAATATACTTTTCCTTATTTTGGGGGATAACATCCAATTTCTCGTTTTCGGTAGCTAGTTCTTTCACGAACAGGTGAGAATCGAAACCGGACATGTTGTGGAAAAAGATGGGAATGAAGGAAGGGACTTTGAAATTTAGGTTGCATATAGAGTGAGCCGCGCCCCGAAATTTTCCCGTAAGATGACAATGATCCCTTACTGGTTTGTCGTCCAGCTTAAACGGTTTCTCGCAAATATGACAATCCTTAGCTTCACGAAACTCTCTCTCTTGTTCAATACTCATAGGAAGCATTGGCACAATATTTTTCAAAAACTGGTTATAGATCGATTTGCAATCAGTCTCTAACCACTTTACGAAAACTTTATGCGCATCCTCCCCCCTAAATGTTTTGAATATAGAGTGAGAATCGTCGAAATCGCATTTAATATAGTAGGCAAAAGAATAAGGGACATGCTTATGCGTTCGCATTGTATAGGATATTTCAGGATCCAGCTCATTTTTCTCTATATTGAGGGGTTTAGAAATAGTCTCGAAATCGGCGTAAACAACAAAAGGTACCTTTAATTTCTTTTCAAAATCGGTAAATTTAAGAATATTCTCAGGAATCTCTTCGCCATATTTATTTTTCTTTAAATTTGTTGTCGGGACTTTGGCTAAAACGTGACCGCAATCGTATTTTTGATGTTCTGTTAATTTTTGTTGAGATGAAAAATATACCAAACACCCATCACACAAGTGTTTAGCATGATCATGTTTGCTTAGTTGATTTGATATTAAGCGAGACATGTTTCTTATTAAACAGTAATGGCTATTTCCACAGTCATCACTGATTAAAAGTAGATTGACATGTCTCGCTTTTCGTGATCTAGTAAAGTATAAAGGACCTACAACCTCAGTGATATTTCTGCCATTTTCAAAATTTTTATCTAAACCATATACATTGACGGAAATATCATTGAGTTGTTCAAACTTTGACACGGCTTTCAGTTTAATCGGAAATTCCATACCTGTAAAGTCCAGTTCATTGACGAATGGCGTATAGTTCGTGACTCTATTTGCATTTTGTGTCCAATCAACTGGATGCAAGGAAGCCAAGACTGACCACATAAAACATTTTTCGTCTTGATTTTGAATGTTGAGAACAGCCTTCTTCGATTCTATTTCTTTTGGCAGCGGAATATATGACGATGCCTTCACTGGGTTGACCTTATTAATACACACTTCCAAATGGAGGAGTTGTTGAAGGGCCCAGCCTATAACAAAAGAAAAAATATTGTTTAGAATACAGAACAAATCAATGCTTGAAAATCATTATTTTAAAAATCGGGGATAAAAATCATTAAGAATAAAATACATACCACTATCTTTTTCCTGGAACTCTGAAGCTTTTCTGTCCAAGATGGTCTGAAACTGGCTGAACAACTCCTCCAAGTCTGTCCCTTCGCTCGCCGATCGGAACTTGGTGTTAAAAGACTTGACCTCCTCCAACTCCTTTGTTTGCAGGAGGAACCGACCGAATAGCACCACACCGACTTTAATATGCCCAAATCTTGTTACTTGAGTTCCTACCAGCTTGATGAAGTTTTCTCTAAGATTACCTAAAAATCTCATCACACTGGTAGGATCTTGGCTTGAAGAAAGACGGTATGTTGCAACTCGGGTTCGGAATGCTGTCTCAACCACTACGACTGCTTCCTCCTGCGCTGCACAGGTGTTGGCGATGTGTTGGAGCTCCTCGAGATGTTCTCTCCATCGAGTGATGGAGATCTCCAAGCCACAGTCATCACATCGCCGTGTAGATGAAGTTGAAGGTACTGAAACAAAAAACATTATTTAGTAAAGCAAATTATTATTATTATTATTATTATTATTATTATTATTATTATTATTATTATAACCTAAAATAAAACTTACTATTATCTTGGTCAAGTCTAACCCGTTTGGCCATGGGTTGTGGTGGAATCTCAGCTGGAGCTTCAGGCTGAGGAATGGTGGGTAGGGCTCCAGCTGGCGTGTTGGCTTTTCGTTTGGTGACCCTATGCTTACGTTGAAGATGACGTTGGAGGGCCGCCTCCGATTTTAAGATCCCACCGCATTGATTGCAGGCTAAGGTTTTAGGTCTGCAATCCCCATGGCGTTTCAAAGCATCCTTCCTGGTGAACGAGCGGGTACAGAATTCACAGGCGAACATTTTCTGAAAAATCGAAAAAAAATATATATAATCCATATCTTAGCTATTTAATAATTTATCTCCTATATTTTATATTATATTTAGTTGAGCTATAAAAGCACAAGTCCTTACTCTAATGCCTACAGAGTTTACTTTATTTATTTTGTTTAACTATTTTTCGTATAACTTATACACAAATAACTCGTCTAAAGTCTATATAGTTTTGAGCCCCATTCGAAAAAATCGTGTAGTTAAACTATCATAGTTTACCGTCTATCAAGTTAGCAAATGTTCTTAACATACATAGATCATTCAACTTGGGTTATAAGAGAACAGTTTTTATATCTACACTATTTAACCAAATTTAATTTCAGTATATTCGTATTATTTCCCGAAGTAATTTAATAGATTCAAAAACTTACCGTATGCAAAAAACTTGGAACCACAAAATAAAACAGTGTCTAAATTGTCGCTTGATTTAAGGTAGGTGCTTGCTTCACCGAGAGAACCACTTTGACTGATTTTCGCGTTGTGTAATATATTTATAGACCGAATTGGTATTCGTCACACTGTTTTGTTACGACTTGCTTTTGCGGTCAGGATGTTCTAACCCATGCCATTGTGGTTGATATTATTTATGCATAGATATTTACATTATGCCAGCCCGCCAAGTCGTTGCATAAACAGGAGGTCGTCAGCCTGGTGCCTTGCATTATTTAAAATATATTATGATTGGTTTGCATTATTTAAAATCTCATTGATATCGACTTGCATAAACATGAAGTCATTATCGCTGATATCATTTATTTATAGACTATTGACCCGTCAGCCTGGCGCCTTGCATTATTTAAAATATATTATGATTGGTTTGCATTATTTAAAATATATTAGTTCGAGTCGGTTATTAGATTTTTGTTTTCGTTAGAAAAAAGAGTTTTTGATATATTAAACATAGGCCCAAGAGTGACCTAACCTATAGCTATGACATCACGGCTTAGAATTTAATGGCGCCCCCCTGCTAGCACCGGTCTTCGCGGGAACCGCGTTACAGCTCATGCGTGGCCTGTCATTTGTCAGCTGTCATTTGTCAAATGTCACTTGTAATTCATCACATGTCGCGCTTTAAAAACAGGTGGTGCCCACGTGAGCGATTTGCCCACGTGAGTGGTTTTTACTACCGCGCAAGTCATTAACAGTCATCTGTCAGCTGTCAAATGTCATCTGTCATCTGTCAAATGTCATCTGTCATCTGCCGTTTGTCATCTGTCATCTGTCAACTATCTGATGCCACGCCTTTAAAAATGGCGTAGCCCACGTGAGCGATTTTTGCCACTGCGCACCTCCACCACGGTGGTGGATGGTCAACCGGCTATATATATCTACTAGGGAAGCAATGTCACGACTAACAACCGTCCGAACGTTTTTGTGCTACCCTATAGAACTAGCCGCTGTGCCGCTCGCTTCTCTGTATAAGTCATCGCCCGGCCGGTCGCGAAGATTCGGGATCGCTGGAATTATCTCGATGACCTCTTCGAGATCATATAGAGTGGCCTCGGAATACTTCCCGAATATTCGTGATAGATTGAAGATTATATATAAGCAGACCTAAGGCGAATGTTAGTCAGTTCAGTTTAGTTAATCATTGAGTGTTGAATAGATATTAGTTGTAAAGTTGTAGTTTAGAGTGTTAAATTGTATACAGTGGTAGTGAATAAAGAGAGTATTAGTTGAAAATAGCAAAGTTGTAATTTTGTTAAGAACCCCCGGGAAAAACGTAACAGTATATTTAAATTCTATGAAGAAATTCGGAATTGCTCAACGTTTTCGTGTAGATTTTCGAAATTTGCATAAAATTTCCTATTTTTACGATGGTTTTTAATGATTTTAAGGCAAAATTTTAATTTTTTCCATTAGTGTGAAAATAGGGTTTCGATTTCTGTTAAATGCTGGAAACTGAATAGGCAGATTATGGATGAATTTAATATTTATCAACATTCTAGTGCCGATTTTCGAAATCTACGGCAAATTTCCTATTTATGATGATTTTTTCGGAGACTTTGAAATTGGAAAATTGGAATTTTTGAAATTTGGGTAAAAAAAAGGTAGCCAGGTGCAAATGAATAAATTTTATTTTTTTATGTGGTGTAGTTTACTACTTACATACATTGCAACTCCTCCCCCTCTGCCATCTTTATCTTTTCTATATAATTTAGAATTTTTAAGAGCATAATACTTAGACAGCAGATTGCTGTTAAGCCATGTGTCAGATATTGCGATTAAATCATAATTGGAATTTTCAATAAAACACTGAATATCCGAGTACTTATTACATATGGACTAGTGATGGGTCAAGTATCCTTAATCTCTGAAGGTTGAACGGTATTGCAATGGAGTCATCCGTAACCATTTTCTCGGCTGTGGTTGGGCTTCCTCGTGAAACATTCTGCTGTTGGGACGCTATCGGCGAGACCATGCCCGTGGTCCGCGCCGATGAATTTTTTTTTCCTTCATACGTTCCCTGCTGCCTCGGAAAAGTAAATGGTTTGACCGTAACATTTTCTGGCTACATGTTGGAGTTTAGGATATCTTCTTCAAGCTGTGGATTTACAGAGACCTTGTTGGCCAGACGAGCTGGTGTAGTCCCCTGCCTCAGCACAATCCTGTCACCGGACAGAAGTGGAATTTTGTGTTCAAGCAAGTATGATTTTAATTTCTCTGTAGTTGACTCCAGGTTTAGGTTACCTATGTAAAATACCTTACATTCCTCCGCAGCTGATATGGTTGTAATATTTTTATTTGAACCCTTTATCACTTTTTTTGATGATTCTTTTGGCACTTGGTCGAGATACCGCAGATATATCATTAGTCAAGTTAATGTACTTGTCTAGTGTGCCTTTAGCAGCAGCTTACGTTGCGGCATTTCCTACATCTTGCGAAGTTACTATACTAATCTTTTCTATGTTTGAGGGTCGCAAATTTTCCTGTTTTATACTGGCGGTAAAAAGCCTCACAATTTGAGAGTTGCCTTCGCTTATTCTTACTGTCAAGGTGTCAATCTGACTAGACATTTCGTTCTTTTAACCATTCAATGCCTCGGACAAGGTTTTTGCCAACGAGCTTTCAAGATACTTTAGCTGTCCTGCCTCAGTTCTTTTAGGATCATTTAATTCAATGTGATCTTCAATAGCCTTAACTTTCTTCTTAAGCTCCACAAGACGCTCGTCTGGCTTCACTTGTTTATTCTTTTGAAGTTCAACTTCAACACGTTTACCTCTTTCTTCAATCTCATTAGGTTGATAGCTATATTCCGCTTTCTTCATCTTTTCCTCCAGAGCAGTGACCTTCTGATTAATTGTTAAAATATGTTTGACCCATTTTTCCTCACATTCTGGGCAAAAATGAAACAATGATCTTGATTTCAATACCAAAACTCGAACTTCTGTAGAACTAATACCAGCACAACTGAAAAAAACGTATTACGTATTACTTCACAGGCTGTTGATCACTATTATTAATTATTTGTGTACTATATCTGTCTGTTTTAAGAGCTATCATATTAACCATAAAGTATTACTGTTCAAATAAAAATAATCGTACAAAATATACACTGAGATGAATAATGTTCGATTCTAGTCGATAATACTTTGAAAATATTAGATAAATATATTAGCGCAAGTTGTCTTCATAAATTTAACGCTCTCGTCGATGGAAACATTACATTGGCTTGCAATAAATGTGTTTACGGCGTTATAACAGTAGATATTAATCAAGAACTAGATTTTGAGTGAGTGAGATATTAGTAACCAATATAAAGAGTGTGTGATTATTTTATACAAATTAATTTCAGTTAAATTACTTACCTTATATATACAACTCGTAAAACTAGCACCATATTATTTATTAAGCGCAATAAATGCGGAAAACTAATTTTACACCTGTCACCGGCAATTTTCCTTATTATTCGAGGAAAAAAGCGGGTGTAAGGCACCTTTATAATCAATGTTCACGTGATTCCTGGAGTAAATAAACACGTTTTATTTCGTTTTTTTTTCAGATCAGTCCAAAGTTTCGATAAGAAGTTATTGCGTCTTAATTCGGGTGAGTATTGAAGGTTGTAGAAAAGTAACGTATTAGTAGAAACGATATGTATTTTTTTTTACTACTAACATTATTTACTCCATTAATCAAATGAGAAGTAACATTTCTCACCCTAGGTAAATAATAATATTAAAAAAAAACTTAGGTCAATAATGAAACGGAAACGGAAAATGTCAAAATGTCAAACTTGTTAGTTTGACAACTAGTTGTCATTTCGGTTTATTTGAAAAATGAGTAGGAAATGATTAATTTCAAAATCTAATCAATTTAAATAATGATAAGAATTGTATCAGTGCTATTAGTAAAAAAATTATATACAGTATGACTCACTTTTCATGACTCCCCATAATATTCTTATTAATAATGCGATTTTGTCACAAAGAATCCCCTTTCTTTGTGGGTATAGTGCGCCAAGCGAGTGAACCTTAACAACGACTGAAGGGGGTAGAGAACTAGCACGTAAAAAATCTTGCCTTCCCATAGGCGCACGAGATTATTCTTACCATATTATTATTGATAATATTGATTAGTTTAAGACGTTAAAACTAATTACAGTTTTTTTTTATATTACAGTCTTATAGTACAAAATATGTCATATAATAATATCTCATTTTTATAATAAGTATAGTATTCTATGATATTATTTGTTGTATGTATTACATAAATATGTTGTACAAATAAGCAGAGTTCGTTTCCCGAAGGTTTTGTAAAAACGGTTTATCGTAGCTAATTCATATAAATTCTCTAGCATTCAATTTTTGTATTAAAAGTTAGGCAATATTGCAGCAAGTATGTTCCAAAACGCTCTTTATAGAACGTTCGGAATTGTTATGTAATAAAAATTTTAATTTAGAGAGTTCAGTTAAGAGAATTATCCGAAATATATAAAAATTAGTTAACCGCGTATAATAATCACCAAATGCAAGAAAAATATAAGAAAGGTTAAAAATCTTCAAAGATATCATCAAATTAAGGGTCTGGTGATATATAGGTTGTGTCGATTTTACAAATTTTCTTTTTTTTTTCGCTAGAAAAGGGGTGTCCTATAGAGTAGCTTAAGCCAAAAAAATCGGAGGATTCGCCACATTTGAGCCGAAAAAATATCCGCGTTTTGAGCATAAATTGCCCTAGAAGGGCAAACTTCCACTACGACTTTCCCAGGTGTAACGTGAAAATATTAAAATTGTAACGTGAAAATAAATGAAATTTTAGTAACCGACACCGGGGGCCTTGCACAGTGTTTCCAAAAGTTGCACATTTTCTTATGGGGAATAACAGTGTTGATTACTATTTAAGTATATTTAATATTCCACTTCACGCATGACCCTCCGCTCGCTTCGGGGGCGCAACCAAACAAAATTAACCCAAACTAACCCAAGGCATGCCGGAAATAAAAAAAAAATTGAAATTTGTCAATCGAAAATGCAAATATTTTTTAGCTTGTTTTTCCTCATTTGGGAATGTCTTGGGGTAGTTTTGGTTAGGTTTGTTTGGTTACGCCCCCGGAGCGAGCGGAGGGCCATGTATGAAGTGAAATATTTGACGAATATATACATACAAAGGAATAGTGTAATCGAATGAGTGTCTCTTTTATTCCGATGAATGAATGCAAATGCACATTGAATAATCATCCAAGCAGCCACGTTTACCATACGGCGGACAATGATATCATTATGGCAGGATCGACCATCCCTTAATCTTCATTCAATCGGACTACGGGGGGTCTCGGTCAACAGCAATATGTCCTGACATGACCAGGTTGCTAACGTCGCAAAATCAGCCTCCCAGAAGCTTGGTACGCTATTTCGCAACAAAAAATGTATACACCGCAGCAGTTGCTCTTGCTTTACAAAGCGCAAATAAGACCGTGCTTAGAATATTGCTCACACATCTGGGGTGCCACGCCAGAGCACACCCTAAAAGCTACTGGATTCCGTTCAGAAGAGAGTTGTGCGTCTCGTCGGTGACCCGGAGTTGACCCGGAGTTGACCCGGAATCTGGATAGGCTGAAACACCGCAAACATGTGACCGAGAAATCCTTGTTTTACAGATACTTTTACCGCAGATGTTCCCAGGATTTGGCCCGCCTTATCCCGCCCCTGACAACGCCTGTCAGACAGTCACGATAGATGGCTAGAGCGCACCTAGGACATCGCTTTACAAGAACTCCTTTGTCTGGCGCACTGCATCACTGTGGAACTCACTCCTAGGACGCATATTCGGATGCAACAAGCCAGATGTCCATTCGACTATGCCGAACGTTTCTTCATATGTGACGTGCACGATAGCATTTAGTCAGATGTCGTGACTGTTACATAGAATCAACAAATAAGTCTTCAATTATTTAAACACTTCATGCATGGCCCTCCGCTCGCTTCGCTGCCTATACGGGGCTCAACAAATAGAAACTAACCAGGTGCTAACCAAAACTAACCCAAAATTTTTATTTGACTTCTTTTTATTTTGGGTTAGTTTTGGTTAGCACTTGGTTAGTTTCTGTTTGTTGAGCCCCCGTAGCGAGCGAAGCGAGCGGAGGACCATGCATGAAGTGTTAAAATAATTGAAGACTTATTTTTTGATTCTATGTAACAGTCACGATATCTGACTAAATGCTATCGAGCACGTCACATGAAGAAACGATCGGCATCGCCGAATGGACATCTTGCCTGTTACATGCGAATATGGTCCCAGGACATCTGTTCCCCCAACTAACTATTCAAGAACCGTGTCAATCAACATCTTCGCACACACAGTAGGATGTGCTACTGCAATAAAAAATTCATTCACCTAAATAAAAAAAAGAGTAGACACTTATAGCACAGCTTATTCACTACCAGCTAGTCAACTCTATCGAAATCGGAAAGTTGGAGTGTCGGGCACTGCGCCCTGAGCGGTTCAGTTCCACAGTTGAATTTAAAATGAATTTTCGCTTCAAAATACATGACAAATTCGTCCGCAGCCTCGGCTATCGCCCTGAGAGGATCGGAAATTTCGAATTTTTATACAATTGTGCGTTTTAAAATCGTTTTTTATCGGATTTTAGATGATAAAATAGTTATTTATGCAACAAGTGTGTAAAGTGAACCTTTTTTTTATGAATGGGACTATTGATAAAAAAATTTAATTGAAATTAAATATAAAAAAGGGTACTTTACACATGAGTAGCATACAAAATTTTTTCTACTACCGAAAAATATATGAAAAAACAAAAATATTATTAAATTACTTTACACACTAGTGCGTAAAATATATTATTTTACGCATTACCCTAAATGTCAAAAAATATGTCAGATTTACTTTACGCACTAGTGCGTAAAATAACTTATTTTAAGCACTGCACATTAAAAAAGCCTATTTTACGAATCTTAGAGACTGTGTAAAGTGAGTACTTTACGCACGCTAGTAGAAAAAGCATATTTTAAATTAAACGAACTGTCAAAAGTATTATTAAGATGCCCAGGCGTTTAAAAAAATATTAAGTCATGACCCCCTTCTAAAATTTGCAAAACTTGGTTATTGACTTTCCCAAATCAAAAGATGCCGCCGCAAGATGACTAGCTGGTAGTGAATAAGCTGCGCTTATAGCGCACCATTTTTCTAATAAATTTTGCTAACGAAACTACAGTAAACGTCTGGCAACAGTGTGCCTTCTTAAAAATCTTTGTTTTGGCTATTGTGACAGTTGACAGTAAAAAGGAGGATGGATATTTACAACTAAAATTTAATTTTGTTTAATGGGGCTATGGCTATGAGTCGCTTTAAATTAGGACCGGAACAAAACGGAGGTCTCTTGTTCGACGCAAATGTATCCTAGTTAATATTTTCACCCGACAATTGATTTTCAGATGTGTTTTGTCTAAATTTCTAGTGCTTTTATGAAGTGGTGCTGAAAATTTGTGTCAAAACTCAAACTTTGAGGGCATTTTTTCGGTTCAAATGTAGCGGATCTTTCGAGTTTTTTGGCTTAAACTACTATATAGGACACCCCCTTTCTAGTGACAAAAGAGAATTTGCAAAATCGACAAAACCTATATATCACCAGACCCTACAAAACCAAATAATATAAATAACCACACAGTTCGGCATCGGCAATTTCCACGTCAATGGCTAAAGCAAGTCGCTGCCGAAATTTTAAAATATGTAAAAAAATTAGGTGTTGGTCTAGGGTCAGAGTGTATTTAATATATCCTGCGACCAATCACGAAACTGCCTCCCCGCTAAAAATCAAGTAAACGTCGCACTGTTGCCTATTGTCGCGTATTTTAAATAGCTTGAAGGCGAATAAAATATAAACATTATATATATTATAGTATATTTATTGCGTATTCCGTATTTCCCCGTGTAAATAAAATAGTAAATAATAGAAGACAGTAGTATTAAGGAAAATAACAAAATTAAGTATTCAAGTAGGAAATTTAAATATGTAAATTCACTATAGGAAACTAGACAGAAAATAAATTAGGATTATTGGGAAAAAATGTGGCAGCATCTAAATATGCGAGGATATTTTTTGCCCGCATTCTTTCCGTTCAGGTTCTTTCATTTGGCAAACAGTACTTTGTATGTATGGAGCTGTCAAGAGATTATTAGCGTTTTTTGGCGAGTAACGGTTAACGGGGTTAACTACAAGTAATACTGAAGTAAGTGCCAAGCAGGCACCCCACCACAAATTGTACTGTCTGCTTCTGTCTTCGCCAAAATACCGTAGTTAGATCTTGCATTGCTAGAAAAGAATATAGATATTTTGCATATTTATTTGAAAATGATCAGTTTGATCAGTGCAGAACGTTTACTCATATTTTTAATGACAGAATGGTGGCCTCTGGAGATAAGCAAACTAATGGTATTCGATGAATATGTTCAGGATACTTTATGCTGCCCAAGTCCTATTTGGGGCACATTTGTGTAGGAATTCCGAGGCGTATGAGGCTTCTATACAGTGTGTCCAAAAAATTATGCAACATATGGGAAACTTCTTTATTATTGGATTCTCAGAAAATTTTATTCTTCATAAAAGTTGGTGCTTGCCCTAAAACAGTAAAGGCGTATTTCAAATTTTACGTACTGCTTTTAGTGCGGAAGGAAATGTCATTTTTCCGAAATCGCGTTAACAGTAAAGTACCTTAATTTATAAAGATACAGCAAAATCTTATAAGGAAAAGTTCTTCCATATTAAAAAAGTAATCTAAATATGACATTTGAGTTAAGTACATCAATTTTTAATTTCCCCTTTTTTTAGTTTAGGTATCAGTATGTTGCAAACACATTTAAACAATTTTGGTCCAAAATAATTGTCCACAATAATTATTACAAAATACAATTGGAATGACTGACTCAATAATAATTAATTTCATATGTCAGAGCGAAGTAAAATTATTGCTATTTATATGTTTTTATTCCAAATGCATGGCCTACTCTTCAAGACCAAATATTTAATATGGCTTTTTAGGATACTTGGGCATGTTTCACTCATCGGGTGCAAAAGATAAATAAATTATTAGTTGTCTTACATGAAATGAAAAGAGTTGGGTCTGTTCATGATTTTGAGTGGAAAAAATTTTGAATCAAAAGTGTTTAAATGTGTTTGCAACACACTGATACCTAAACTGGCTATTATCTCTGGAAAAACTGCAACATTATGCAACTATGTAACTAATTTCTATCTTACATAAATTTTGAAGTTACTTGGCAAGTATACTAATAACAAAAGAACAAAATATTATCCAGTGGCGTAACGTTTAAGAAAAAATCGAGAAAAAAAAAAAAAATTAAAAGTTGATGTACCTAACTCAAATTTCATATTTAGATTACTTTTTTAATTTGGAAGAGCTTTTCCTTACAAGATTTTGCTGTATCTTTATAAATTAAGGTACTTTACTCTTGACACGATTTCGGAAAAATTACATTTGCGTCCGCACTAAAAGCAGTACGGAAAATTTGAAATACTCATTTACTGTTTTAGGGCAAGCACCAACTTTTATCAAGAATAAAATTTTCTGAGAAACCAATAATAAAAAAGTTTCTCATATGTTGCATACTTTTTTGGACACACTGTAGAAGAATTTCATAGACGTATAATTTACAAACTTGTTCAGAATGGAAAAAAAACATTTCACATGTTTAACGTTTCAAAATTAATCCGCCATGACTCCATCAAACCTCGAGTACCACACCTCGTCACGTATGTAAGTTGTAGTAAGCCGTAGTTGAAAAATGATGATGTAATAGTAACGTCACGAAACTTCCGCTCACTTACCACGATTAAATTAATCCTCGTGAAAACAAAGTAGTATCCTGTAGTATGCCGTGGTTAATTGTAGTTAGCTCACGAAAAAACGCTTCTTGTTACGATAACTGTCAATTAGACAACTGAACTTCCAGGCTACTTGATATTTCGAACTATTTGAAAAATAAGTAGAAAATGACTAATATAAAAATCAAATCGAATCAAATATGGTAATATATCAGTGTAAGTAGTAAAAAAAAATTCTATATATACCTCGGTTGAGAAGGCCATTATTAACCTCGCACATTATATCCTGAGGCGCTCCGCGCCTCAGGATATAAAAGTGCTCGGTAGATAATGGCTTACTTCTCAACCTAGGTATATAATATACTATTTTCGATGATTATAATCAACCTACGTCATATTCCGAAAAGTTATAAAAATATACGAGGAATCTAGAAATTCTGTCAAAAAGATGGCATTCCATTTGAAAAAATGTCAAATTAAGCGGTTTTTTCTCTTGTCATTTTCGGATTTCAAAAAATCAACAGTCATCAGCTCAGGAAATCACCCGTAATTCAGTCATTGGGGATTTTTACCTGGAAAAAAGTCGGGAAATTTCGAAAAAGTTCCAGTTTTGTAGGTTTCGTGGTCCCTAACTAAAAGCCGTAAAATGCACAATTCGACACTTGCCGCCGGCGCCGCCATCTTGCCAAGATTGCGCGCAAAATCGGTATTTTGCAAATATCTCGGAAACTATGCATTTTTTGAAAAAAAAAATGTTGGGAGCAAAATTAAAGAAGATAAAATTTCCTACAAAAAAAAAATTATCAAAATTTTCGCTAAAGATCACTGTTTAGGCACACAATCTCTGGAAATCTTACAATTTTTCGTAAAGTATCATATATAGCCGAATTTTCGAAATCAAATGTCTAGTATGGTTCACTAAAACTATTTTTTGAGGCCTTCTACAATTTTATCAAGAAACAGTGACGTATAACTAATTAGCTCAAGATATTAATTTATGAATAATTAATTTTAATTATTGAAAATGCTGTACTTGTATCTATACCACCCAAGAGGTAAAGTACATGGCGCGTTTTTTTTCAACGTGGCTTCCCCTGGGGGCCTAATCCACTAGGTAAATAAAAACCCTAAACTTATCTGCACAAGCCCGACGGACCTAGCTCATTAATGTCAAAGTCTATTGTGTCTGTTATGCTGGGCTCCGGATGGTCTTTCAATTCGTCGAACTCTTCATCTCCAGCCACCAGAGGGATATCCACAGACAAATCTAACTCCTCTTCATCGGATTCGTCGAGTGACACTTCAGTGACGTTGTCGCAAGATTTTCCATTGCAGTATTCACAAATTATTGAACACTTTAATCCTGCTTTTCTGCATCCGCAGGCTTTACCACAGTTAGTTGTCTTGCATTTACCGGATAAAAATGCCAATAGGGACTTTGGAGCTGGATCTTTTAACGTTGTTACTGGAATAATGCCTGTTCTTGTTTTCTTCCAACCCCATTCTTCGGCGTCTTTGGTACAACCATACCATTGCGGAACCTGGTGGTAAGTTCGCAATGAATGCTGCCGTGCGGCTACTCTCGTAAGTGGTAAAGATGCCAAATTAAATTTTCTTTTTGTTACCGATTTCAAAAAACAGTGGTATCGATATTTATCCAGATTTATGTTTTCTCTGTCTTTGCATCCATAGAGAGCAAGAAGATATTTCCCACCTGCAATATCAACTTCCTCAGCGGTGGCATACTTGTTTTGAAATGCTTCTATAGAAGCTTGTAAGTCTCTACGTTTTTCAAAAGTTGTTAAAGTTTTCAGCTTCCCTTGGTTGAATAAGGCCGACGTCGTGTCACAACCACTCATTGCGTGGAGGAATAAGATGTTGTCCTTCACAGCTTCGACGCCTTATAAACTCGGCGACGAATAGATGCTGTCGACTGTTTTTCCTCTTCCGGGCTTCAGGAGGTATACATTATGATGAGCCTGGCATAGTGCTGTCAACAGCACAATGAGGTCGACATCCTCTCCAACAACAACAACGTTTTCATATGAAGATGACATCTCGATTGCCCTATTTATTATTAATGTGTTTGCGTCTGGATCACTGGATCTTCAAATTTCCGTTTCAAGATGGATATAAAGCGACCTTTGTTTGCATCTTTGATAGGAAATAAGGCTGTGAGGCAGTGGGGGTCATGGACTCATGAAACAAAACATTTTTTTTGTGATCTTCGCTGCCGTTCTGCGCTTTTCGTCCTTTTTTCTGCAGCGTCTGTAGGGTAGCCATCGAAAACAACAACCGCATTTGACTGATAGTGTCTTTGTACATAATTTACGTAACTGTTGCAAATCGAACCAAATGTTTCATTTCGGTTCCAAACAACTCGATGCAACAAGTATCCACCGTCAATTATGTACACTTTGTTAGGTCCAAAGTCAATGTCTGTAACTGGCGAAAAAGCTTTGTACAGTAGGGATTTCGCTGTTTTTCGCATTCCGGCTTCAGAAAACAAGGACAATGGGTACGGAGCGAACTCATCAGTGGCGGATCCCCTGGGGGGGTTTTCGGGTTCGGGACCCCCCCCCCCCTTCGACAGTAGAAAAAAAATAATACAAAAAATAAATAATATTTTTTTTTAATAAAAAGAAATAAAAAAGATAATAAATCATGATTTATTTAAAACATTCATTATTCTTTTTTTATTTTTTAAATTTACGAGGTTTTCGAAATAATTCTTGAAGAATTTCGTCTTCGGTTAGATGGACTCCAGTGTGTATATTTAATGAGGCCAGCCCATTAAGACGCGCCTGTCCCATAGTGCTTCTGAGGTAAGTTTTAATTCTTCTTAATGTCGAAAAATGACCTTTCTGACGTAGCTGTAGAAACAGGCAATATTGCCAAAACCGCTTCTGGGACCTCCCATTTTGGGAGGTCCTCCCATTTCATGGTCCTCCCATTTCCTCTTATCTCACTGTGCATGACCCAATACTCGAACCGACGACGACGTCACCGAATCTTTCACTTGTCACATAACTGATGAAACCCAAGCCAGGGGCGTAACATAATTTTTTCATTCACTTCGACTATATATATTTTAAAAATTTTTTAACACATATAAAAGTAGGGTAACCTATCGATTCCAATGGCGTACCTGTTTTACCGGTTACGTCATACGTCATTTTATTATTACGTCATCTGTCACACGTCAATCGCCATTTTTTTTTATTTCGTCATCTGTCATACTTGCCATTATCATCCACGTAAGCAAGTCTATTTTATAGGATATTTTATCCGCCACCTGTCAGCTGTCATTTTTTTATTACGTCATCTGTCATACTTGCCATTATCATCCAGGTGGACTATATTTTATAGGTTATATTATCTGTCACCTATAAGTCTCTGTTTTTTTATTACGTCGCCTATCAGTATCCATATTTTATTACATTACGGAAAGCAAATGCAATTTCTACATATCGTAAATTTTAAACCGTCACCGACTATGTTACGCCAATGCCAGTATAAGTGAGCTCAAAACCCAGTGCCTTAATGGCTAATTAACTGCCCATTATGACATCAAAATGTGAAATATTTTCAAACAATCCTAGACTTACAGATCAGTTGAATTTGAGAAATTATCTGAATAGAATAAAAATATTGTATAGAGTTTATATGTAAAATATTACGTATCATGCAATAATTATCTTCCTTATTTTTACTGTTTCTTTTCACATATACATGTGGACAACATTCTGGATCCGCCACTGCAACTCATACTGCAGAAGCTGTTCAAGTTCTTCATCGTTCTGTTTTGCAACACACAGTCTCTGGAAAATGAGTAGAGGGTTAATGGGCACCACTTTATCATCAATACGAATACCAGAGTTCACTGCTCTCAGGGGCAGTACTTTGTCCTTGCGTCTCAGAACCACATCACCAAAGTTTATACCAATCATATTATTTATTCCAACTTTCCTAATTCGCTCTGCATGTATCGGTCCGGTTCTTCATAAGCTGAAAATATTACGAGAATTCATGACAAATATATACTATGTAGATAGATAAGGCAGTTTATAGAAGTTAACGAAATATGTTGTCATAAATTGAGCTCTTATGTCTAAACGGTTACTTTAGCGAAAATTTTTATATTAATTTTTTAATAGAAAATTTTATCTTCTTTAATTTTGCTATCTAATATTTTTTCGAAAAATGCATAGTTTTCGAGATATTTGCAAAATACCGATTTTGGTCGCCATCTTGGCAAGATGGGGCGGCAACTGTCGAATTGTGTATTCTATGGATTTTAGTTAGAGACCTCGAAACCTACAAACCTGGAAAGTTTGAAATCTTCCGGACTTTTTTCCAGGTAAGCCCTTTTTTGATCCCCAATGACTGAACTACCGGGCCATGTGATAGTATTTTGTGAAATAAAAAGATTTTGTTATTGAAATTGAGGCTATAAGTTGATAAATTACCGTAGATGTTCAAGCTATTTCCAAACTATACTTATAGAGCATCGATTATAGCTGATCGAAGATTAACAGAAGCATAGGCCAAGCGTCCCTTTTCCGTCGGATCCGAGCGGGAGAGCCCTTTCCAATTCATTATTTTTTTTTAGCACAAGTTTTAGGTCCGAACACGAATTACCTTAATGAAATATATAGCAGCGGCGGCAGATGGTGCCCGAAATAAAATGTTGGCTCCATGTCCAGAACTCCCATTCCGAATCGGACTGGACCATGTAACATGGGGGAGTAGCAATCCGTCATTAGTATCAATCAAATCATATACAGTACTTGTTTAAGATATCAAACTAAAATTTTGACGTATGATATACAGGGAGCGCAAAATAAATAAAATTATAACCGGACAGCAAATGATATTTTTCTTGGAAAATATGTGCAATCTCATATTTTGATCGGCTTCTTAAGCGCCTTGTATAATAGAAAATGAATTTAATGTGATTTTTTCTATCTTGAACTTCAAATGGTAATTATATTATTAAATATGGTTATAGTTTTAATAAAGTACCACGGACTTTTAAGATTAGGTACTAAATGTGCAAAGGAAATTTCATAATTTTTGAAAAAAAAAAAACGATGAATGAATCAATATTAAAAAAATATTGGATCGTGGCATTTATTTGTACATTTTTCCCGTATCTATTGTCTTCGACATATAGCATTTATTTTAACAGATATTTAAGTACAAAGTTTCTTCATGAACCGCTAAAATCGATTTTTTTAAATGGATTGCGTGTAACTTTTGTATCCATCATTTTTGAATATTTCTTCAAATGAACGTTGTAGGTAAAGGGCAAAATACATAACTGTACCTTTCATCAAACAATTTGCAACAGTAAACTTGTGGCTAAACCTCGATTGGTAATTATTTCTATAACTACAAGTTTGGAGATTACGTAATACAACTTCAAAAAGGAAAAGCAAATACCTACATATACAGAAACTTAAAATAAGTTTCCATCAAACTTTCCTTCAAAAATTACGTACGTAATACAGGATGCAGGATGGCAACTTCTTCAAAACATACGTTCCCAAGTTTCCATATAGAAACTTATAGCAACCTTTCAAAAGCTTGACTTTCAAAGTTGGCATAAACACACTTGAGGTGACCTTTCATAACACTTTAGAAATTTTACAAATAAAACTTTATATAATGGTCAAACCAAATATAAGCATATTGCAAGTTAAACTCTATTTGCAGTTTGCAATAAGTTTGTGCAAGACCGTGCAATACTCTTTTCTCTGGCACCTTGAAGTTGATTGTAAGTTTTGCATCAAGTGAAAATGACGTTATTTACACGTGAAATCGGGGAATTCTAATTCTTATAAGAATATTTTCACATAAAGGTCGTTGGAATCGTTACACCTGTTTATTTGCTTGGTGAAAGAGGGCTATTTTTTAATGTAAATTTGCTTGAGGTTGGGTTCATTATTCTAGTTTTTGTGTAAAAATGGATAATGATGCTACAGCAATAACGTGTAATTAACAATATTATTCAGGCGAAAGACCCAACATTCTCGAGTCATTGGACATCTCCTTTTCCACGTGAAAGGTGTTCTAATGATTCGAGAATTCACGCCCTGTTCAATATTTTTGTAAGTGCAAAATATTTAGGAACTTCAGTCTTGCCAAAACGCGATAACGCAAGTCACGTGACAGTTGATGAAAGTTTTATTTTGTTTATTGTCATTATTTATTAGTAATTTTTCGCTTGTGTGCTTCCTCAAAATATTCATACTTTATTTTTTATATTTTGACATTCACCATATGATTTGGGGAAAAAATGTTTAAACCAAAATTTAATTATTTTTTGCCCGTATTATTTTTTAATTAAAAAAAGCAAGGAAGATTTACAAAATAACGAAATCAAACTAAGTTAATTTTTTTAATGAAACACCCCATATGATCCCGTTAAAATAATAGAACTGTTTATTCTGATTTCAAAAGTGTATACTATATATTGATATTTAAGTTTAAACGATTTAATAATTCAATCAAAATTGCTATTTAAAAGTTTGTTTTTCAAGGCCATCGAGATGTTAATTTCTATTAAATTGTTTAAACTTAAATATCTCAAAAACAGTTTAAATCAAATATCAATAAACTATAATTCATTTTTCCACGTTTCCGAACAAAAATTGTATTTTTGTGAAATGAACGGTTAATTAATAAGATTCCTACTAAGTTAATAGTTTTTTAAATCTGTTATTTAAAAAGGAAAATTCTTGAAACGTTAAATGCAAATCAACCAAATCCTTGCGTATCGCATATATACATACAGTAGCGTGTTCAAAAAAGTATGCAAATGTGGGACACTTCTTTATTATTGGTTTCTCAGAAAATGTTATTCTTGATAAAGGATGATGCTTGAAAAAAAAACAAATTTTGACAATACTAAATTAAGGATAAGTTATAGAAGATTCTTAAAAATTAAGGTTATAAAATGAACATTTTTGGAATATTGTAATATAAGTATATACCTTGTATATCATCGACAGGATATTGTAACTATTAATATGGAGGTCCAATTCACTCAGAGGCAAAATGGCATTAAGAAAAAGAAGAAAAAGGAAGAAATTTCTCTTTAAGGTTTTGGTACAGGAAGAAATATAAGTGAGAATAGAAGAATGGAAGTTAAATACGGACAATTGAACATTAGAAAGAAGAAAATAGAATGTGAAGGTGAAAAAACATTAATAATGACAAAAGTAAATAGAACTGTGCACAGGTATTTATAGATTAAAAGATTAATGTTAAAATGGGCTAAGCTAGTTTATGGCAACTTTTCCTAGGTCCTTTTAGAAAACCTACCTATAGATGCGAACGGCAGCCAGTAATGTAGTGGAGAGCTAAGTTCGTGGATCCTCGGTACACTTTAGTAAAAATATTGGGCACCACTTAGTTAACTTTGACTCAACTAAGAAAAATCCATAAAGTTGTGTTAAATGCTGAAAAGTAATTCTTGGAGGAGCTTTTCAATAAGGCATAATATTTCCCCAAAATAAATACTTTATTCTTTCCCTACTAATGAGGAGATACCTTGATATAAAACAACAATGATATAGTACAATTACAATCACATGTATAAACAATAAAGCAATAGAAATGAAACTTACATAATATTGACTATTATCAACAACGGTGTCAAATATAAACTGTTAGGCAAATATTCTGTATACCCAATAATAGGCCACTAGAATGATGGTAAATAGCGCAGGGTTTAAAATTCATGAATTTTATTCTGCCGCAATAATATAAAATCAAATTTGTCTGTAATCATTCAATCTACAGATAATTTAAATTTGCCGAGACAGCCTTACAAATAAAAATAAATAATATGACTTACAACTTATGAAGTAGATATTCGCAATCTTACAATATTCTCCAAATAAATACCAGTATAAGTATATGTATGGTCCATGCAACTCCAAATCACTTCAAATCAGAAACTGACTTCTCCAAACTTAGTACGCCACATCCAGCCAATGGTAACAACAAGGGCATAACATGCAAATGGTGGTTTAATAACTCTAAGACACGCAAGTAAACCAAAAAAAACACGCTGGATAGGATATCGCAGTTAGGCAAAGCAATATACGTGTGCCAGAGCGGTACCCGTGGAGAGAACCCTAAAAACAATTGTTTGTCTAAGCAAAAAGTAAATATCTTACACTGAAATGATTACTCATAACCTAACTAGTTTTTCATCTTACCTATAGAACTATCTATAGGGCCTATAGCCTGGTAATAGCCAGTCGAACAAAACGAACAGTGTCCATTCTAGAGATTTCTCCAAAAATAATAATCGGCCATTCCGATTATCAGCAACATGAGAGCAACAGCAATACATAAATTCTTCTAGAACAATTGGAAAATGCAATTAATTCCACTGAAAAACTGCATGAAAAAATTTGTGACTTACCACGTGGAGGTCGGATTCCAGTAACTCAACAAAAACTAATATAGGTAACCTCCATGGCCCTGGTTCGAGTCAAAAACTTAAATGTAGCAAAAATATCATAAAATAATGACCCCAATTATTAGAACCAGTCCATGAGGATTTACATCTCGGCCTCGACGAAGCCACAACGGGATTTCGACCCGTCACCTAGACGACACGGCGCCAAAAGAAAGAAACTAGAACCTGTTTCGCACTTTGAACCCTACACATTGCTGCCAACCTAATTTAGTTGAAATAACGAGTCCGAGCGCATCCACATCACTGCTCTAGACCATATTCGCCAAGGTCAAGTAAATACACCTTAAAAGGAATCGTTATTTAAGACGTCGATTCTAGAACATGTCTAATTTTAACTGTCAAAAACATATGGGGATAGACCGATAGGTGAATGTCACTTTGACACAAGAAATGAAAACACGAAATCTCTTCGAAAGACAAATAAACCAAAAGGAAACAATAAACCAAAACACAATCAAATAAACGAATTATAAACTACATTAGACGACTTATATGATCTCCAAATCGTTTGAGGTATGTACCGCTAAGAATGGATTTAAAATAATAACAAACTCAAGAGTACATTTGTATCGAACAAGTTTTTAAGTTTTTATTAACTTTTAGATCAAAGAAAAGCTTGTGAGCACTTTCCCGAGTAATAAAGAGAGCTCAAGTATTTAAATCCAAAGACAAAACCTAGCGAATTGGAATGCACAATCAGAACCTATAAAAGAAGTTTCCGAGGCCTAGTCGAGTACCTTCGACTCTGCAAGGGACAAAAATCAGCCTTGTTGTTGCAGTCATCTCATGCATGTGTAGTACATCATAAATGTAAATATAGAAAGTAAATTCAATAGCTTTCAAGACAAAATAAGGTAATGTACACCATACCTATATTCTATATTGGAATAATCCAAACTAAATTGTGTTTGTAAATAAAAATAAATATAAATCAAGCAAAACAGTAGCATTTGTTCATGCCAAAATTTGAAAATGCTACAAGTTATATATTTTTCTTTGCATATCAGCATAGTTTTTTGTATTACATTTATTTTATTATATTATATGCACGTATGTAGATTTTCCTAGCAGGCACCAGCGTTCTATCTTAAAATATAGTATATAAATATATTAATTAATCACAATCAATCAAATTATTGCAAAAGTATCAATTTTTCGAATCACTATAGCCAATTTTTTTAAAAAAGATCATTAATGAAAATTTGTTGGAAATGAGTAGACATATCGTATTTAAGTAGATGCACACATTGCTTCGGCTAAAACTAAAACATGGTCAATCTCAAAATATTTGTTTTACCTCCCGTGATAGAAAAAATAAATAAGTGCCAGTAAAACAATCTATACGTAATCGAGAAGTATACTTAAATGGACAGTTAATTCAACAATTTAACACTAGCAAAAATGAATTAAATAAGATAAACTTTGCAAATTTGTCGTTTGTTTCGATTCATAATGACGTAAACTATTTTCAATAATGCAGCATATAAAGTAAATAAATCATAGTTGTGACGTATATAGTAACAAGAAACGTAGTTTTCAGTTCTTTTAAATATCCACATAATGTTTAAGTAAAATAATCCGAATTCCATAATTCTATATTCTATAAACAAAGCTCAACAACACAAGGTTATTAACTTATATTACGAGTAGGGCATAATTACGTCGATATTGCAAATTTCGTTATATACCAGCATATACATAAAAATAATAAATGTTAACAATGACCCGGCTTAGCAAACTCCTGAAATTGGAATCGAATTGAATTAAATGCTAGCTGTATATTATATATTTAATTACCGATAGGATGGAGTATGATTCTTTTCCATATAAATAAAATAACTTTTATGCATTATCACCTCATTATAATATATATAAATATTATCAAAGATTAGTTAAAGATTTTGAAACTGAATTTGAAAGAAATTGCTGGTAGCTTATGCAATATTGTTTAAATAATGCAATTTATTGCATTAAATTTCACTGTACACGTTATATTTCTGTACGGAGTTATTACATTGAAATTGCAGTGTGTAATTTATTCAATTATTACTATGACATATTTTATAGGTGAAACAAGCCTTAGATTATAACAATAGATTTTTGTCGCAGATATTATCTTAGAGAGTTAATGTATAGAATGGTATACAGATATGGCAAGTAGTAATGCCAATTTCACCAAAGACCTACCAATAATTGATTATTATCTCAATCACATACGCATTCAACTAATAAATAATAATAAAATAAAAGAAGACATTTTCTCCTTTTTTGATAGTAAGAGGTGAAAGGTATCCCCTATTTTTGAAATATTAAAGAGAGTATCACTTGCAAGTAATTTCACTTACTCATTTTGCGGCATTGCCCAAGAATAATGCTAATGAATGTGGATTGTGTGTATTTCAATTTTTTTCTCTAATTGTTTAGTTGTATAAATTTGTATGAGGCCGGGTTCAATAAAACCAAACAACCAAAAGAAACAATATAATAACTTAATATTTATATATTCGATTACTTAAAAAGAAAGAAATAAGAATCGGAACTCTAAATTTAAATATTTTAGTAATTAAGAATTAGCTTTTTATATTAAGTATATGCTTATCGATAGACAAGCTTGGATCGAAAATAAACTCAGAATCCTAGCACATCTATTAAGGTAAGCGAATGCTATTTCAGAACGGAATATTTTATAGAATGTAGGTTCACAATATGTAAAGAACGTCCAGAAAGCTAGAGAAAGTAGGAATAATCTCTTAGAGTAAGCAAATGAAAAACAAGAAGAATGAGGTTGAACGAAAGAGATCTGCAAATGTCTAGCTTGATCAACCAAATATTGCAGAATTTCGCAAACAATAACAAAATATATATAGTAATAATTCCAGTGCTAAACAAAGAAGCCAAAACGGTCGCAGAAGCTATTGTCAAAGGCTTGATTCTTGTATTCGGATTAGCTAATGGCAGGATATTCTTCAGAGAAAACTAGTCTAGGATAAAGGCCGGTGATCAGTTTGGCAATAAAATAAAGATATGATGTACGCCAAAGGCGGCAATTCGTGAAGAGAAGGTATTATGTAATAATAAAATGAGGGTTAAACGAGTGTATCGGAGTATAAACAAACAAATATATGACAAAAAACAAATATAAGAAAAAGAGAGAAGATAGATTTAAATTAGTTCTTTTAAGTTAAGAAAGTATAGGACCTAAACCATGTTATATTTTTACATGATAATTAAACGACCATAATTAGACTTCGATAGGGAAAAAAACCATATAAAAGGTTATAAAACAATTTATTTTTCTTAATTAGGCACATTATTAGACACAACTACTGGAAAATAAAAACACATCAAAGTACTGCTATTATTACAGCCACATGGATTTATTACCATAGATTTTATTTCTCTTTTTTTAATCATAATTAATATTAGTAAGTGATTCAAAATGTCTTAAGATGCATAATTATTATACGCATACCTTTTTATGCCCAGAACGATGGATGTCTCTGCATTCATAGACTTGCGATGTTATCATAGAATAGAAAATTATATATGTATCATGATTATATTCGTACATATGTTATATGGGTTATGTTACGTATTATTAAATGCATTAGATGTAAGATAAATTTTAGACAAACGGAGCTCCACTTCTTATATTTCCATATCTGTTATTCTATGATCTTGCTGAGAATTATTTCTTAATCTTTTTACTAACAAACACTTCCTCCTATTTCCATACCTTATAGTATAAGTATTGTATTATAGTCATAAGAACAGGTGTGACGTATTAAAAGTTACAAGATAATGTAAATCATTGCTACATAAGTTTATATACACACAAATGTACTTTAAAATATTTCATTGGTTACATATCACAAAAGGGAAGAAAAATTTCAGGTCTAAGGAAAATTTTTCTTGAAAAAGGGGGGAGGTGTAATGGCTGTATAGATTATAAGATTAATGTTAAAATGGGCTAAACTAGTTATACATTTTTCTTTGCATATCAGCATAGTTTTTTTGTATTCCAATTATATTATTATATTATATGCACGTATGTAGATTTTCCTAGCAGGCACCATCGTTCTATCTTAAAATATATTATATAAACATAATAATTAATCACAATCAATCAAATAATTGCAAAATTTTCAATTTCTTGAATCAAATCGGTAAGTTACTATAGCCAATTTTTTAAAGAAAGATAATTATTGAAAATTTGTTGGAAATGAGTAGACATATCGTATTTAAGTAGATGCACAAATTATAATTTAACTATTATGCTAAAGACTGGCAACACCTCATTGCTTCGGTTAAAAATAAATTATGGTCAATCTCAAAATACTTTTTTACCTCACGTGATAGAAAAAATAAATAAGTGCCAGTAAAACAGTCTATAGGTAATAGAGAAGTATACCTAAATAAACAAGTTAATTCAACAACTTAACACTAGCGAAAATGAATTAAATAAGATAAACCTTGCAAATTTGTCGTTTGTTTCGATTCATAATGACGTAAACTATTTTCAATAACGCAGCATATAAGTTAAATAAATCATAGTTGTGACATATATAGTAAAAAAAACCTAGTTTTCAATTCTTT
This sequence comes from Pissodes strobi, assembly GCA_016904865.1. NCBI lineage: Eukaryota > Metazoa > Arthropoda > Insecta > Coleoptera > Curculionidae > Pissodes > Pissodes strobi. The sequence continues at coordinate 37,151 of MU182693.1, forward strand.
TAAATATCCACATAATGTTGAAGTAAAATAATCCGAATTCCGTAATTCTATATTCTATAAACAAAGCTCAACAACATAAGGTTATTAACTTATATTACGAGTAGGGCATAATTACGTCGATATTGCAAATTTCGTTATATACAAATTTTGATATATCCCAGCATATACATAAAAATAATAAATGTTAACAATGACCCGGCTTAGCAAACTCCTGAAATCGGAATGGAATTGAATTAAATGCTAGCTGTATATTATATATTTAATTACCGATAGGATGGAGTATGATTCTTTTCCATATAAATAAAATAACTTTTATGCATTATCACATCATTATAATATATATAAATATTATCAAAGATTAGTTAAAGATTTTGAAACTGAATTTGAAAAAAATTGCTTGTAGCTTATGCAATATTGTTTAAATAATGCAATTTATTGCATTAAATTTCGCTGTACACGTTATATTTCTGTACGGAGTTATTACATTGAAATTGCAGTGTGTAATTTATTCAATTATTACTATGACATATTTTATAGGTGAAATAAGCCTTAGATTACAACAATAGATTTTTGTCGCAGATATTATCTTAGAGAGTTAATGTATAGAATGGTATACAGATATGGCAAGTAGTAATGCCAATTTCAACAAAGACCTACCAATAATTGATTATTGTCTCAATCACATACGCCTTCAACTAATAAATAATAGTAAAATAAAAGAAGACATTTTCTCTTTTTTTATATAGTAAAGGGTCAAAGGTTTCTCCTATTTTGAAAATATTAAAAAGAGTATCACGTGCAAGTAGTTTCACTTACTCATTTTGCGGCATTGCCCAAGAATAGTGCGAACGAATGTGGATTGTATGTATTTTAGTTTTCTTTTCTCTAATTGGTTAGTTGTATAAATTCGTATCAGGCCGAATTCAATAAAATAAAAAAAACCAAAAGAAACAATATAATAACTTAATATTTATATATTCGATTACTTCAAAAAAAAAGAGAAAGAAGCATCGGAACTCTAAATTTAAATATTTTAGTAATTAAGAATTAATATTTTATTAAGTATATACTTATCGAGAGACAAGCTTGGACCGAAAATAAACTCAGAATTATTCAATTTTCTTTCCAAACTTTTAAGTTTTATTTTAGTTAAAACCTTCTCAATTTCGATCCTTTGCTTTTTTAGTTCTCATTTTCATGTTTTATTTTTTAAATCTTTTTGTTTACCGATGTGACAGTGACATGCTCGAAACATAATTTATTAATTATTTTACCCAATGTGACAATATATTCAAGTCAAGTTTTCGATCGGCATTGGAGCGAGAAGAAATGTTGAGAGATTTGATTGAAATAGAAAGAGATGGGTAGAAGGACAAACTACGCAAATACCTCAGTAATGTAAATAAATATTATAAAGTGATTACTAACCAGAAATCTTAATCGACGTAAGACTTGTACATCGTGGAGATCTGGTAGAAATAAGGAAAAATATGAAAGTAATATATATGGTAACACGTGTATAAATAAATGATTCCAAAAGGACCGGTCCGCAATACAAGTGAAGGAGTCTCTTATAATTGCAAACAATGTTCGCTAATGGCAGGATATTCTTTAGAGAAAACCAGTGTAGGCTAAAGTTCGGTGATCAAAGTTTGACAGTAAAATAAAGATATGACGTACGCCAAAAGAGGTAATTCGTGAAAAGAAGGTTTTATGTAATAATAAAATCAGGGTTAAATGAGTGTATCGGAATATAAACAAACAAATATATGACAATAAACAAATATAAGAAAAAGAGAGATGATAGGTTTAAATTAGTTCTTTCAAACTATGAAAGTATAGGACCTAAACCATGATATATTTTTACATGATAATTAAACGACCATAATTAGACTTCGATAGGGAAAAAACTATATAAAAGGTTATAAAATCAATTTAACTAAAATAGAAGAGAACAACCAAAACATCCCTAAGTATAGATTTCAAATAATAAGATATACAAGTGTTGTTACATATAATACAACTAATTAAACGTTTAAGTATATAAAACAAAACTGCTTAAGCACTTTACGTATAGTTCGTTTTATAAAATGGTTGATAACTTTATTAAATAACAAAATAAATATATAGTTAACATTTTATTTCTTAATAAGGCACATTATTAGGCACACCTACTGGAAAATAAAAACACATCAAAGTACTGCTATTATTACAGCTACATGGATTTATTACCATAGATTTTTTTTCTCTTCTTTTAATCATAATTAATATTAGTAGGTGATTCAAAATGTCTTAAGATGCATAATTATTATACGCATACCTTTTTATGCCCAGAACGATGGATGTCTCTGCATTCATAGACTTGCGATGTTATCATAGAATAGAAAATTATATATGTATCATGATTATATTAGTATATATGTTATATGGGTTATGTTACGTATTATTAAATGCATTAGATGTAAGATAAATTTTAGACAAACGGAGCTCCACTTCTTATATTTTCATATCTGTTATTCTATGATCTTGCTGTGAGTTCTTTCTTAATCTTTTTACTAACAAACACTTTCTTCTATTTCCATACCTTATAGTATAAGTATTGTATTATAGTCATAAGAACAGGTGTGACGTATTAAAAGTTACAAGATAAAGTAAATCATTGCTACAAAAGGTTATATATAAACAAATGTACTTTGAAATATTTCATTGGTTACATATCACAAAAAGGAAGAAAAATTTCAGGTCTAAGGAAAATTTTTCTTGAAAAAGGTGGAAGGTGTAATGGCTGTATAGAATATAAGATTAATGTTGAAATGGGCTAAGCTAGTTATACATTTTTTTTTGCATATCGGCATAGTTTTTTTGTATTACAATTATATAGATTTTCCTAGCAGGCACCATCGTTCTATCTTAAAATATAGTATATAAATATATTAATTAATCACAATCAATCAAATAATTGCAAAATTATCAATTTTTTGAATCAAATCGGTAAGTCACTATAGCCAATTTTTTAAAGAAAGATCATTAAAGAAAATTTGTTGGAAATGAGTAGACATATCGTATTTAGGTAGATGCACAAATTATAATTAAACTAAAATGATAAAGAGTGGCAAAACCGCATTGCTTCGGTTAAAAATAAATTATGGTCAATCTCAAAATATTTTTTTTACCTCCCGTGATAGAAAAAATAAATAAGTGCCAGTAAAACAATCTATACGTAATCGAGAAGTATACTTAAATGGACAAGTTAATTCAACAATTTAACACTAGCGAAAATGAATTAAATAAGATAAACCTTGCAAATTTCTATATTTCTTTATTTATTTATTTATTTATTTAAAATATACGGCAATGCCATTTACAGTGTAGCTTAAAATATAAATATTGTCGTAAAATAAAATGATCAGTTTTACAATTAGAATAAATATTAAAAATA
>MU182693.1:60589-127724 GCA_016904865.1 Pissodes strobi
ATTGGTGCGAGAAGAAATGTTGAGAGATTTGATTGAAATAGAAAGAGATAGGAAGAAGGACAAACTCCGCAAATACCTCAGTAATGTAAATACATATTATAAAGTGATTACTAACCAGAAATCTTAATCGACGTAAGACTTGTACATCGTCGAAGATCTGGGAGAAATAAGGAAAATATGAAAGCAATATAAATTGTAACATGTGTATAAATAAAAGACTCCAAAAGGACCGGTCCGCAATATAAGCGGAGGAGTCTCTTAGATGAGAATTGCAAACAATGTTCGCTAATGGCAGGATATTCTTTAGAGAAAACCAGTCTAGGCTAAAGGCCGGTGATCAGAGTTTGGCAATAAAATAAAGATATGACGTACACCAAAGGAGGTAATTCCTGAAGACAAGGTATTATGTAATAATAAAATGAAGGTTAAATGAGTGTATAAACAAACAAATATATGTCAATAAACAAATATAAGAAAAAGAGAGAAGATAGGTTTAAATTAGTTCTTTCAAACTAAGAAAGTATAGGACCTAAACCATGATATATTTTTAAATGATAATTAAACGACCATAATTAGACTTCGATAGGGAAAAAATCATATAAAAGGTTATAAAATAATTTAATTTTTAAATTTAACCAAAATAGAAAAGAACCAAAACATCCCTAAGTATAGATTTAAAATAATAAGATATACAAGTGTTGTTACATATAATACAACAAATTAAGCGTTTAAGTATATAAAACAAAACTGCTTAATGAATTGAATGCATCTCTACAATCGTCGCAGAAATACATCATGACTCGTTTTTGTAGAACAACAGCTCTAAGTTCAGAAGCTGAGAGTTGACTGCACTCCTTGGAAAGATGCCTACAGCTATCACATGCAATAGGGAAAAGTTCCTCAAATTTGCCATAAACATTTCCTCCTTAATTTTTAGAATGAACCCTGTAGGCAGGTATCAAAATATAGATGAAAACCCTGTATATATACAGCCGCCCAGTTAATTTGGCGTCCAATATATTCCTTTACTTGTTTAAAACCGTTTACGTTTTTACTTATAAGAACTTTGAGTAGGACCGTCATTTTAATGCAAAATAAGCACTTTCGACATAATTCCTGCTGATACGCCTCTAGGCCATATCGAAACGATATACGAGCAAATCTAATAAACGGAAATCATGTGCAGGAAATATAAAATTCCGTTTTCCGTCCGAATCGTATTGGACAGATTGCAATGCTTTTTGCATCCAGCCAGCATCCAGATCTGTCATCACGAATAAAGTCGCACAAAATCGAATGGGTTTCTTTCCGGAACGTCCGTCGACGGGATTGAAACGTTATTTTGCATTAACGACTCGAGTTTGATATGAGTGTACTGGATTTTTCCGTTTCGTCTGTTCGGGGAAATCATTATAGTACTTTACATTGTATGCCATCATACTTAAATGGAGGACAAAATGTTGTTGTTAATGTCATATAACGGCTGCAACAGTCAACTTTCTAAAGCTCTCGTATATAGTAACCTTTTAGGAAATGAACTACCCATATAAAAAACTTACTTAGTTAAAAACTTCATCCAAGCCGATATAACAGACTGAAAACACGTTGCTTTAAATAAAAAAACAGTCGACCTTTACCTTTTCCTTTCTCCTATACGAGCTTATCCGGAATGTTTTTCCACTCTACGACGATTTATCATCCGTTTCAGATTGAAAAGGGCCTCATTGACATATTGCGACACATTCAACACCTATAAAAAGGGTGGCTTTAAAGCCGTTGAATGAAACCGTCGTCCGAGGTCGGGCATCAAAAAAAGTGCTAAAATGTTTAAAAAAGTCGATATTTTTTCATGTGTTTAGTAACCGACAGCACCGAGTTAGTTAACATTTTGTTCTCATATAATTTTAATAGGAAGTATTTTATAAATATAATTTGTACTATTTTATCATAAAAAAAGTCGCGTGTAACACAATAATAATATCTAGCGTAACAAACCTTGATTTATTGAGAACTAAATTTATTATAAATAAGTACAATATGCCATAGCTTAAGATAAGGCGGTACCGTTAGCCATCGGCCTGGTGCCTGCACAGAGCCAATCAGAATTGCTGAAGGCGAGTGCAAAATTTGAAATGCTAGTTTACCGATGTCTTTACGGTGCAATGGATTGCTTTCAACTGCTCTGATGGTCGAGTGGTTGGATGCTGTGTCTGTGATACGGCTACCCGTATCCTCTATGTAATATCTTGCTAGCTTTAGTACACCTTCGTAAGCTACGTCGTAGCTTGTCGAAAGCTGTTAATATAATTATATTTTAATAGAAACTTTAACCTAAAATAGTAGTAACAAACATATGCAAAATTAGATAAAAAAATTTATACAAAGCATATGTAAAATTTGATCAAAGGAAACAAAAAAAACAATAATTTTATTCCCAAAAGACACAATTTACTTATTATATGTAAGACAAAACTTCATCTACTTATCTTCTGATAATAATAAAAAAAATCGCTAGATCATGAACCGCTTAAAACTGATAATGCTAATAATAATGAAGTAAATGTGGTTCAGAAGCCACTTGAAAACGATAATTTAAATGCCTATAAACTGAATAACAATGAAATAATTAATCACACACCCGTATTTAAATTAAGTTCCCCAGAGGTACCACTATTAAATTTGACAGCTTGAACGCGATCCGAGAGATAAGAACGGAACCACTCAATGGCAGCTCCCCTAAAATCATAGCAATCCAGTTTCATCAGCAGCACCCAGTGATTCACGCAGTCAAAAGCATTTGACAAGTCACAGAACACTGCTGCTGCAACCCCATCAGCGTTCAAACTGTTGTAAAGGTGTACAAGCTAAAGATGGCATCCCCCAAGTTCATAGACTCACGAAAGCCAAACTGGTAAAAGCTCAACAGGCAAAGCCAATTCAAGAATGAAACCATCCTCACCTTAACGAGCCGTTCCACAATCTTGGCCGAAGTAGGCAGTAATGCTATGGGTCTAAAATTAGAAGGACAGTTGTGTTCACCCCCCTTGTAGAGAGGAATAATCACTGCTCTCTTCAAGCGACCCGGGAAAACTCCAGAAACAAAGGAAGAGCTGATTGCCTCCGCCATAACCTGCAAAGCAACAAGAGGTAAAGCCAAGAAAATCCTCAGTGAGAGTACATCCCAACCTGACGAATTCCTATTCTTCATATTAATTAGTAAGCGTTCAAGCTCTTCTACATTAGTTGGAGCAAAGAAGAAAGAGTCAGCCACCACCACATTGTTCATGTAGCTCCTAGGATCTATTTTCTGTGTGATATTGGCTGAAAGTTTACTAGCAATATTACAGTAGAAGGAATTGAGGACATTGGAGTCTAAGGTGCTTGGGGTAACCAAGACATTATTTTTACCCCTCAGATCGTTTCAAATTTTCCAAGATTCTCTTGCTCTATTGGAGGAATTATCTATCTTATTTTGAAAGTAGGTCCACTTTGCCAATTTGATCGAGTTTCCGTAGATCCTGCGGTATCTATTATAAAAATTTAAAAGAATATTTCCGTATATAGTGAAGGGAGAGCATATTTCTTTCAGATACTCATAGACCTTTAGTATACCAAGGTTTTCTATTAGGTTTTTTCATGTTGACAATAGGAAAAGCAATGTCAAAACTATTTATTACCATCTGATGAAAGCTATGCAGTGGGTCTACAGTAGCCAAAACATCTTTCCACTCAGATTCATTGCAAAGCAAAGAGAATTTGTGGCAATTCGCCCTAGTTTAAAGCCTACCGCGTCTACACTTACTCTCACCAACTCCACTATTGAGCTTCACAAGCCCCACTATTGCCTCATGGTCAGACAAACCGGTATTGATAGTTTTACACTGATTAAAGTATTGGTTAAAATTCGTACAAAAGTACTCGATAACTAAGGAAGAAAATGCCGAAAACCGGGTTGGCTGATCCACCTGCTGCACGTGCATCTTAAAATTAAATGAGTTTAACAGGTTAAAAAGCTTCTGATTAGATCCATTACCCTTTTCTAAAAAAATTACATTCAGATCGCCAGTCAAAACCATCATGGAATTAACCGAAATTTCGCTTAATAGGATTTCCAAATTTTCCACAAACAAATCCAAATTGTCAGATGGAGATCTATATAACCCTAGAATATAAAAATTTAGCTTACTGCTAAATACGATACAGAACTCGCACACCTTTTCAATCAATAAATGATCAAACCTGTCAATAGTAATAAGCCTGAACCTAGCTAAAAATTTATTCTCCATCATAATAAGAGTACCACCATGTGCATATTGTTTGCGTGAAAATTTGGAACTCAACACATTACAACCAGGGATAACAATAGGCTCGTCAGAACTCAACCAGTTCAGTAAGAATCAACACGCTAGGGAAGTTTACTGATTCTAAAAATAGTTCTAAATCGCTTACTTTTGAACGCACAGACTGAATATTAAGAAGAGCTAGGGCAAAGTGATTATGGAGGGAGATACTTGTCAACATATTTTGTTTTAAGACATTCAACTCACTTAATTTCCTCTCGAGGCACGTAGATTTTTCATGTAATCCAACAATTTGCTCGGTAAATTTTTTGTCAGTACTTAGCAGTGCTATAATTTCCTTGTTTAGCTTCTGAATTTCCAATTCTTGCTTGCTAAGTATGGCTTGAACATCCTGTTCGCTAGCACAGACCACTTCTTCAAAATCTTGAGTACCACGTTTAAGTCTTTCAATATGCCGTTGTTTTATTTACACTCTAATAAACATGTAGATCATTTTATCAATAATCTAAAAAGAGTATCCAAATATTTTAGTTACTATATCTGACAAAGGCAATGTAACACTAATAATTGATAAACAACAATACATATCTTTAGCCAATGATTTACTTGAAGATAAAATTTTTTATTCTTTAGTTAACAAGGACCCAACAAAATCAATAGAAAATAATTCTAATAATCTAGTTACCACTATATTTAAGGCAAATATGATTGACGAAATTACATAAAAAACTAAAAAATTACAATTTAATATGTCCAAAATTTTATGGATTACCTAAAATTCATAAACCTACTCTAGCTTTAAGACCAATTGTTTCTTGTATAGACGCACCTAATAAAAAATTAACAGATTTCATATCCAATATTTTGACTCCATACAATAAATCTAATAGCTATTATATTAAAGATTCTTTTGAATTTTCAAAATTTATTAATAACAAATTAATACCTGAAAATCATACATTAATCAGTCTAGACGTTAAATCACTCTTTACCAACATACCAACAAAGTTCACAGAATATCTGTAAACTTTGATACCAATCAATTTAGTAATCAATAGTATCAATAAACATTGGATCAGTATATCCGCAAATTGTAATATATCAAATGATATGTTTATTAAAATAATAAACTTTATCTTCAATTCTAATCATTTTTTGTTTTAAAAATAAATTTTATAAACAAATTTTTGGAACCCCAATGAGTAGTTCTATTTCTCCAATCATTGCCCAATATGTAATGGATGATTTATTAGATCAATGTTTAGAAAATTTAACTTTTCAACCAAATTTTATTAAAAAATTTGTTGATGATATTACTTGTTGTATTCCTAGTGACAAAATAAATGAAATTCTTTTAGTTTTTAATAATTACCACCCAAAATTACAATTCACGATTGAAAAAGAAGTTAATAATCAAATACCTTTTTTAGATACAATGATAATTAAAACAATAATATTCTAATTACCGATTGGTATTTAAAACCTGTCCACTCTAAAAGATATTTAAATTGTTTTTCTTATCATAGTAATAAAATGAAAATTAATTTAGTTTTAGCTTTAAAAAATAGAATAATAAACCTAGTGCATCCTACTTTAATAAATACAAATTTACACAAACTTATAGATAATGGTTATCCATTAAATTTTCTAAAAAAATTGCTTTTTAACATTACAATAAATAACATCAACAATAATATTCATGATAACATAAATAATGATATTTCATGTTTGTTATGCTTCATTTCTATATATCAAAGAACTTCCTCCGAAAATAATAAAATTTTTTAGAGATGAACCTGTAAAATTAGCGCTAAAATATGTTTAAACTATTGGTAATTTATATTAAAAATTAAAAGATAAAATTATTGCTTTAAATTACTCAAATTTAGTATATTCAATTCCATGTATAATTGTGATAAAAATTAAAAATATATTGGACAAACGTCACAAAATCTAAAAAATAGAATTACTGGACATAAAAGTGACATAAGACTTCAAAAAACACTTCTGCTTTATCTGAACATGCATATATTACTGGTCACATACCAAACTTTAATGAAATCAAAATTCTTCATAAAGAAACAAATATAAATAAAAGGTTATTTTTTGAAATGGTCGAAATAAATAAAACTAATTCTATGAATAAGAGAACTGAAATTAATGATTTAAGCGCAATTTATTCTTATATATTATCACTAAATAATCGATAATTATCCTTCGCATCTCCGCCATCCCTCATTACACATTGTAGTATACAACTTTTTCCCAATCGGTAAAATTTTTAAAGAAGTTATCTAAAAACATAGTGATTCAGCCGACCCTGGCTAGCCGCTCGAGCTCATGCATCGCCTTGATGCGTCATTACAATTTTGTACCGGTCGGTGACAAGCAAGAATCCGTAAATCGGTTCTTTCTTTTGGTTTTAAGAAGAAAAATGCCTAGAAATCGTATTTCTAGTATAGTGAAGTGTTAGTGATACGTCTTGCTCGCAAAGGAGGCGAAAAAAGGGGGCAATATGCATCGGGAGAAGCGAATCAGGGGGTGAGTCCATATAAGATTATATGCCAAAATTTCAAATATACATAAATACCTGGTTATCTTAAATATATAAAAACAGAATCTCTTGTATAAAAGCAAACTAAATGTGTATAATACTAAACTGAGTATTATGAATAAATATGACACTTGTAACCCTTATTTTTTTTTTACTTAATAAAATTGAAATGGAAAATACTCTCAAACTTCTAAAACTAACTATACTTATTAGAATAAAATAGAGTGCGAACGGGTTACAGTCAAAAATGCGAATGAAGCAGTAAAGAAAAATTAAATGTGCTCACTGCGATTTGAATTATACTAACAAACTGTTATTTATATACGAGGGCATGACAAAACATTGTTACATTTATTTGTCGTCTTTGCACAATTACACAGAATCAAACAATTACATAAGGTATTAAAATTTGAACAGAATAAACTTATTTACAGGATAATAAATAAAACTCAAAATTAAAATATTATCATAATATTTTCAAAGGATATTCATAGCCACAATACTAGAGAGTTTAAAGGAAATCATACTGTTATTATTACTAAAATGCAATTATCCTCAATACCAGTGTTCAAAAACACTGTCTAGAGGAATAAGGACTATGTATATTGTAATTATTGCTATTACTGTATTAACAAATACTTTTCAAAAAAAATAAAAATAAAATAAAAAATTAAAATTTTGAGTAAGTCGAAGAGTGTCATTTTCTCACGAAATTAACCTCTAAAAACTAGCCACAAAGGCAAGCTGACGCATAATTTACGAGCGACTAAATCCCAAGTTGGGTATTATTATAGCTTGCATGGCCCTCCGTTGGCTTTGCTCGCAACGGAGGTTCAATCAACAAAAACTAAAAGTGCTAACCAAAACTAACCCAAAATTAAGGAAAAAAGGCGGAATGTTATCGTTCGGCTTTGTCGAAGCAATGTAATACCGGAACGCATTATTTTTAAACAATTCGTGTTGACATGAGCCGTCCGGTGAGGGAAAAAATTGGAGTAAACATTGCTTGCAGGAGATGTTAATAACTAATAATAATACCTATTTACAAATTCGCATTTGCAGATGCGAATAACTTTAACTAAATTGGCCTTCACATTTGCAGATGTGAAGGGCCCCCAACAGCCTCCACCCCAGTAGGTATATTATGTAAAAGTAGTTAGAGGCACACTATATCCCTACATTTGCCGATGTAAAGGATATATGTACTGACAAAAATAAAACGGTATAGTGCTATGTATTTGCAGATACAAAAATAAATAACCACCATACTATTGCAACCCTCTTACATAAAATCATTGCATTGGAGGTAGCGAATTATTACACTCTTGGTTTCTATTCAAAACAGAAATTACAGTATTTGCAGATACTGTAAATATGCTAAAAAATAGTTGCATTTGCAGATGCAGTCGAAAGCATAACCAGGGTTAAGCAGCAAGCAAAAAGGTGAATAGTTCGTTGTATTAGCAGATACAATCGATCATACCCACTGTCTGCAATTGCAGTTGCAGATAGTGAACATATTCATGAACCTATTTTTCTGTTCAAAAACAGAAATTGCAGCATTTGCAGATGCTGTAAATAGGCTAACAGATCGTTGCATTTGCAGATGCAATCGATATCATAAGTCGCAAAACCAAGGAAACTCTTTTGCATTTGCAAATGCATTAGAAGATCCTCTCACGCTAGCTGAGGAAATAACTTAGCCAAATCAAGACTATCAAGACTTACCAACATCAGAAGCACCAGATGGTCCTGAACAAAGTAACAACCACCTAGATGTGTAGGTGTAAAAAAAAAAAAAAACGACGAAATCACACCTGCGAGGCCAGAACTACATACTCAGATAGTTTAGACGGGACAATTACTTATTAAAAGGACTAAAGATAAAAAAAAAAAAAAAAAAAAAAACAGTATGATAGAAAAGTATCCACCAGCTGCTAACTGCAATGTCCTCAGACCATCAAAATTAAATCTCGAAGAGAGTACTAAATCCTGCCAAGACAACTACTGTATCAATTACAGAAACAACTATAGTCCGTGGGATTAGTGCCTTATCCCTCCCTTTCAATAATTTAATTAGCCAACCGTCTGAACTAGAATTATACGTTCAAAATTAGCAGAGAAAAAAGGTAAACAGTTCAATAGTAGAGTGGGTACAGGATTATAAAATCCCTTTCAATAGAACACCACTCCGGTTAGCAAAGTAGAAGACTACATAGGACGGCAAAAAATTTAATTTCAAAATACGCATTCTTAGGGAAAACTGATCCCTTAAAGATGCATGTTTCCTTATCCCTATGCACAGTAGTAAAAAAAAAAAAGTTGTTAAGATTCGTTTTTTGCAACGTACTATACCAATTTAATTGTGTTTAATTTGGTTTATGTACAGCTCCATATCTTTTCACAAAACTGAAACCAGTTGTAAGATATGTAAAATTAAAGGGTATAAAAACTGTACTCTACTTAGACAATTGGCTAGTTATTGGTAATTCAAAAGAGAATTGCTTAAAAGTATAAATAAAATTACATAAACATTACAAGATTTAGGTTTTATATAAAAAAAGCGTAGTTATTCCCCCTCAACCATGCTCACTTTTGGGGTTTATACCTACTGGCAGAACAGTCTATTATCTTTACCCTGAAAAATACTTACTCACATCTCCTTGCGGAGAGAAACAACCATTGTGGAAGAAAATTTCTCTGGCTGTAGGGAAATTACGAAGTTTCCTGAGAAATTAAACTGATTATTTTTTATTGCAAACTATAGAACCGTAAAAAAAAAAATAAAATTAAAAAAAAAAAAAAAAAAAGATCGATACGTATTTTTTTATTTCCGCTAAAGATGAATATTACAAGAGCTATACCAGTTTTTAGTTTTGTATATATAGATATACCATGCATGGTGTGACGTAACAATTCATGTGTATTATGACGTCATAAGCACATCTCAAGGCGTTGTATCTGCCTCATTTTTCGGCTTAGGGAAAAAAGAAAAAACATATGTTTACTTATTTTTCATGGGGTTTTTGAAACCCCGGAGAAATAAAAAAAAAAAAAAAAAAAATTGATGAAACTTCCTCATTGTCAGGAGAGCTATTCTATAACAAAGCGTACCTAATGAAGCGATAAAAGTGATTATTTCTTCATTGACAGATAGCGCCCTCAAACAATACGGAAATACTTACAATAAATAGGGAATTTCTGTTTTTCTAAGCGCCAACAAATATATAATAAAACCGTAAACTTATTCTTGAGCTCCTAAATATTCAATTGTCTTCAGAGTCATCCTACTCAAACAAAAGACGAAGCGGTTATAAAAAGTTTTCTCAATGGAACATTTAACATAAGACCCCCAAAATCAAAATACTCAATTACTTGGGATTCCTACCCAGTTCTACAGCGCTTAAAGAGCATGTACCCTCACGAATTCTTAAATCTACAAATCTAACTTTGAAGCTAGTAACACTCTTAATACTAATAACGGCACACAAATCACGGACAACCCGGAAGTAAAAATAGACAATATTTTTAAATATGAATACATAATTGATCAGATCAGATTCCCGGATAAAATAAAAGCAAGTGGCTTAAACAGGCTTCAACCTAGTTTGATATTACCTTATTTTATTAATCAACCTGAACTATGTATAGTCACACTATTAGAGACTTACATAGAACGCATAAAAGGAAAAAGGGTGCTACCAGTCAATAAAAGGTGAATAGTTCGTTGTATTAGCAGATACAATCGATCGTACCCTCCACTATCTGCAATTGCAGTTGCAGCTAGTGAACATACGTATTTTTTTGTTCAAAAACAGAAATTACGGCATTCACAGATACTGTAAATATGCTAATAGATCGTTGCATTTGTAGATGCAATCGATACCACATTAGCAGATGGGTCAAGTTAATACTAAAAGCCAGCAGTATAAACACGGAAATCTTTGGGGCACACAGCACGCGACACGGGGCAACTTCAGCAGTTCAAAGAATGGGAGTTACATTACAAACCATTCAGAAGACAGCTGGCTCGACAGAAAAATCAAAAGTATTCTCGAAATTCTATAAAAAACTTGGCGTGGGTAATCCCACTGGATTGGCAGCTTGTTTATTGAACCATAAACTCTAAGGAATCATATAAATATTAAGCTACAATTATAACTTACTTACCAACTTGTTATCATATTACATAAGAATATTGGTATAGTATTAAAAATAAGTTAAAGGTTAATATCAGTTAAGCGTTAAACATGATATATGTACCTTCATGATGTGTGTTATTAAATCTAATGGTTATAAACTTGAATTTTAGTTTATAAAAAGGGCCTTACAAATCTAGGACTACAGAAAACTCACAGTTTTCAGTTAATGTAGATTACATCGCAAATACTTTAAACATCTACAAAGTGTAATGAGGGATGGCGGAGATGCGAAGGATAATTACAAGATCAATCGACTTACCTGTAAGGAAGATCGATCGGAATTATCCGAGCATCTCCGCCATCCCTCATTACAAACCCACCCAGTCTTTACCTTCTCCCTATCACCCCAAATGTAATGTAATCAAAAATCTCACGAACCAAAATTGTAATGACGCATCAAGGCGATGCATGAGCTCGAGCGGCTAGCCAGGGTCGGCTGAATCACCATGTTTTTAGATAACTTCTTTAAAAATTGTACCGATTTGGAAAAAGTTGTATACTACAAAGTGTAATGAGGGATGGCGGAGATGCTCGGATAATTCCGATCGATCTTCCTTACAGGTAAGTCGATTGATCTTGTAATTATTACCTCAATTACATACGCCTTCAACTAATAAATAATAGTAAAATGTAGTTTCACTTACTCATTTTGTGGCATTGCCCAAGAATAGTGCGAACGAATGTGGATTGTGTGTATTTCAGTTTTTTTTTCTCTAATTATTTAGTTGTATAAATTTGTATCAGGCCGGGTTCAATAAAATCAAAGAACCAAAAGAAACAATATAATAACTTAGTGTTTATATATTCGATTACTTCAAAAAAAAAAGATAAATAAGCATCGGAACTCTAAATTTAAATATTTTAGTAATTAAGAATAAAATTTTTTTATTAAGTATATGTTTATCGAGAGACAAGCTTGGATCGAAAATAAACTCAGAAACCTAGCACATATATTAAGGTAAACGCTTGGTAATCGACGTAAGACTTAGGTACAACGTCGTAGATCTGGGAGAAATAAGGAAAAATATAAAAGCAATATAAATTGTAACATGTGTATAAATAAAATACTCCAAAAGGACCGGTCCGCAATACAAGTGAAGGAGTCTCTTATATGAGAATTTCAAACAATGTTCGTTAATGGCAGGATATTCTTTAGAGAAAACCAGTCTAGGCTAAAGGCCAGTGATCAAAGTTTGGCAATAAAATAAAGATATGACGCACGCCAAAGGAGGTAATTCGTGAAAAGAAGGTATTCTGTAATA
Source organism: Pissodes strobi (assembly GCA_016904865.1). Classification (NCBI taxonomy): domain Eukaryota; kingdom Metazoa; phylum Arthropoda; class Insecta; order Coleoptera; family Curculionidae; genus Pissodes; species Pissodes strobi. The sequence goes on from MU182693.1 coordinate 72,909, forward strand.
ATAGAATGAGAGTTAAACGAGTGTATCGGAATATAAACAAACAAATATATGACTATAAACAAATATAAGAAAATGAGAGATGATAGGTTTAAATTAGTTCTTTCAAACTAAGAAAGTATAGGACCTAAATCATGATATATTTTTACATGGTAATTAAACGATCATAATTAGACTTCGATAGGGAAAAACCATATAAAAGGTTATAAAATAATTTATTTTTTAAATTTAACTAAAATAGAAGAGAACAACCAAAACATCCCTAAGAATAGATCTAAAATAATAAGATATACAAGTGTTGTTACATATAATACAACTAATTAAACGTTTAAGTATATAAAACAAAACTGCTTAAGCACTTTACGTATAGTTCGTTTTATAAAATGGTTGATAACTTTATTAAATAACAAAATAAATATATAGTTAACATTTCATGTTTTTATAAGGCATATTATTAGGCACAACTACTGGGAAATAAAAACACATCAAAGTACTGCTATTATTACAGCTAAATGCATTTATTACCATATATTTTCTTTTCTTTTAATCATAATTAATATTAGTAGGTGATTCAAAATAACTTTAGATGCATAATTATACGCATACCTTCTTATGCCCAGAACGATGAATGTCTCTGTATTCATAGACTTGTGATGTTATTATAAAATAGAAAATTATATATGTATCATGATTTTATTAGTATATATGTTATATGGGTTATGTTACGTATTATTAAATGCATTAGATGTAAGCTAAATTTTAGACAAACGGAGCCCCACTTCTTATATTTCCATATCTGTTATTCTATGATCTTGCTGTGAATTCTTTCTTAATCTTTTTACTAACAAACACTTCCTGCTATTTCCATACCTTATAGTATAAGTATTGTATTATAGTCATAAGAACAGGTGTGATGTATTAAAAGTTACAAGATAAAGTAAATCATTGCTACAAAAGGTTATATATACACAAATGTACTTTAAAATATTTCATTGGTTACATATCATAAAAAGGAAGAAAAATTTCGGGTCTAAGGAAAATTTTTCTTGAAAAAGGTGGCAGGTGTAATGGCTGTATAGAATATAAGATTAATGTTAAAATGGGCTATGCTAGTTATACATTTTTCTTTGCCTATCGGCATAGTTTTTTTGTATTACAATTATATCATTATATTATATGCACGTATGTAGATTTTCCTAGCAGGCACCATCGTTCTATCTTAAAATATATTATATAAACATATTAATTAATCACAATCAATCAAATAATTGCAAAAGTATCAATTTTTTGAATCAAATCGGAAAGTTACTATAGCCAATTTTTTAAAGAAAGATCATTATTGAAAATTTGTTGGAAATGAGTAGATATATCGTATTTAAGTAGATGCACAAATTATAATTTAACTAAAATGCTAAAGAGTGGCAAAACCGCATTGCTTCGGTTAAAATTAAACTATGGTCAATCTCAAAATATTTATTTTACCTCCCATATGGAAAAAATAAATAAGTGCGAGTAAACCAATCTATAAGTATTCGAGAAGTATACTTAAATAAACAAGTTAATTCAACAACTTAACACTAGCGAAAATGAATTAGATAAGATAAATCTTGCAAATTTGTATATTTCGATTCATAATGAAGTAAACTATTTTCAATATCGCAGCATATAAGTTAAATAAATCATAGTTGTGACGTATATAGTAAAAAGAAACGTAGTTTTCAATTCTTTTAAATATCCACATAATGTTGAAGTAAAATAACCAGGATTTCGTAATTCAATATTTTTCAAACAAAGGTTGAATAACACAAGGTTATTGACTTATATTACGAGTAGGGCACAATTACGTCGATATGGGCAAATTTCGTTATATGCTATAATAATAATAAATATTAACAATGACGCGGTTTAGCAAAACTCCTGAAATCGGAATCGAATTGAATTAAATGCTAGCTCTATATTATATATTTAATTACCGATAGGATGGAATATGATTCTTTTCCGTATAAATAAAATAACTTCTATGCATTATCACATCATTATAAAATATATAAATATTATCAAAGATTAGTTAAAGATTTTGAAACTGAATTTAAAAGCAATTGCTTGTAGCTTATGCAATATTGTTTAAATAATGCAATTTATTGTATGAAATTTCACTGTACACGTTATATTTCTGTACGGTGTTATTACATTGAAATTGCAGTGTCTAATTTATTCAATTATTACTATGACATATTTTATAGGTGAAATAAGCCTTAGATTACAACAATAGATTTTTGTCGCAAATATTATCTTAGAGAGTTAATGTATATAATGGTATACAGATATGGCAACTAGTAATGCCAATTTCAACAAAGACCTACTAATAATTGATTATTATCTCAATCACATACGCCTTCTACTAATAAATAATAGTAAAATAAAAGAAGACTCTTTCTCTTTTTTTATATAGTAAAAGGTCAAAGGTGTCTCCTATTTTGAAAATATTAAAGAGAGTATCACTTGCATGTAGTTTCACTTACTTATTTTGTGGCATTGCCCAAGAATAGTGCGAACGAATGTGGATTGTGTGTATTTCAGTTTTTTTCTCTAATTATTTAGTTGTATAAATTTGTATCAGGCTGGGTTCAATAAAATCAAAGAACCAAAAGAAACAATATAATAACTTAATATTTATATATTCGATTACTTCAAAAACAAAGAGAAATGAGCATCGGAACTCTAAATTTAAATATTTTAGTAATTAAGAATTAAATTTTTTTATTAAGTATATGTTTATCGAGAGACAAGCTTGGATCGAAAATAAACTCAGAAACCTAGCACATATATTAAGGTAAGCGCATGGTAATCGACGTAAGACTTAGGTACATCGTCGTAGATCTGGGAGAAATAAGGAAAAATATGAAAGTAATATAAATTGTAACATGTGTATAAATAAAATACTCCAAAAGGACCGGTCGGCAATACAAGCGGAGGAGTCTCTTAGATGAGAATTGCAAACAATGTTCGCTAATGGCAGGATATTCTTTAGAGAAAACCAGTCTAGGCTAAATGCCGGTGATCAGAATTTGGCAATAAAATAAACATATGCTATACGCAAAAGGAGGTAATTCGTGAAGAGAAGGTAATATGTAATAATAAAATGAGGGTTAAACAAGTGTATCGGAGTATAAACAAACAAATATATGACAATAAACAAATATGAGAAGAAGAGAGATGACAGGTTTAAATTAGTTCTCTCAAATCAAGAAATTATAGGACCTAAATCATGATATATTTTTACATGGTAATTAAACGATCATTATTAGACTTCGATAGGAAAAAAATCATATAAAAAGTTATAAAATAATTTATTTTTTAATTTAACCAAAATAGAAAAGAACCAAAACATCCCTAAGTATACATTTTAAATAATAAGATATACAAGTTTAGTGTTGTTACATATAATACAACGAATTAAACGTTTAAGTATATAAAACAAAACTTATAACATTTCCCCCTTTTACCTTTTATTTCTCAAATTTTATTTCGATTTTAATTGAAATTATTCGTATAAGTAAAAGTAAAAGTAAAAGTTAAATGTTCCTTGAGTTACCCTGTCACTGCTCTGATACGTCTTATTGAAAATTTAAATTTATGGGCGCCAGGTCCAGAGTAGACCAAAAGATAAGAAAAGATAAGTTAAGTTGATCGAAAGATAAGGAAAGGTAAGTTAAATGGACCAAAATATAGAAAAAGTTAAGTTAAATCGACCGCTAGCATTAGCTATATTATCTATATGATGCAAGTAAGCGCAAGAAATAAAAGATACAATTTCCTGAATATTTTGAATAATAACCGACTCAATTATCACATTTCCTTCAAACTACTATGAAGCATTTAATACCCTGTAGAGGTCAAAAACAATTCAACATATATCAATCTGAATTGATACGAGAAAATCCTATAATTAAATCGCTAACTTGGATAACACCTATTTGCAAACAGTGCAACTGCAAATCTCGGTTTTTGCAGACGAAATTGTCTTTATGACCCTAATTAAAATTAATGATCCTGATAAGCTAGCAGCCCTTAAGTTACAATCAGTCCACTAATAAGTCAAGAAATTTCGCTACAAAATTAACCAAATTATTAGGATTCCCAAAATTGAGTCAAATCAAATTGATATTAAAATATTGACTTTCGACAGAAAATTGTTTTTATGAAATAATTGTGAAATCTAACAGACGTCTCTGAAAGAAATCCAAGTTATATCTTTCAGTATATACTAAAAACTTCTCATGTGAGATAGGTAGCTCTAGCCACGATAATAATAAAACTTAGTAAGCAATAAGTGAAGAAAAGATAATTACTGAATGAATGATTACTAAAGTTTAGAGCCTTAATTTTGGTTTTAAACTTCTAAAAATTAATTCCAGATATATACAGAGTATTTACTCTTAATAATATCGAGTATCCACTAATATGACAGAATATTAAAGCACCATATCATATAGAGGCGATAAAGATAATTATTTTGACTGATCAGGTCAAAATCCAAGTTAGTTAAAAGCCATAAGATACTATTGCAATTAGTCAATTAAATGTACAATTAGCTAAATATAATTAGGGTTCAAAATAGACAATCTAATTTTGAGATATTATTATGGTAAATGAAATATGTACAGTAATTATCCATGTACAAAGTTACTTAAAGTTAAAGATAGGTAAAACAATTTGGCCTTAAGGCAAGATAACTGTACAATAAGATAAATGTACAATCAGGTAATCGTAAGATACGATAAGACAAAAGTATACTTAATTAGAGATAGGTAAGATAATTTTGAAATATAATCCAAAATGTACAATACAGTACGTAAATGTACCATAAGCTAAATTTACAAGATATAAAAAATTATGTGGTGTATTTAAACATTTCTAAAAAAAAATCACTTATCTTTATGGACTTCCAGACAACGAGAATGCTCAGGGCCTCCAAGCGCTTCACAGCAGAGTGGTTTCAGAACCACGGAGTCCTCCCGATCATATAGTTTCCACTTCTCATATCAGCAAATCGCTACCCCCGGGCTACGATTTAAGAATGGAGCATTGTCCTAGAATCCAGATTAAGTAATTCCCCAAAAGTGGTATTAAGCTGCAGTTCGAGAATGATTAGTAATTGGCCTTAGGAATAATTAAAAGTTGGTGTTTACATTGGATTTTGAAAAAGCGAAATTCCTAAGAGTTCACACTGAGATCAGAATGAGATTCCAGTGAAATACAAGTGAGATACAAGTCAAAGCCTGAAATAAGAAAAACGAACATCAGATGTCTCAAAATGGCGTCCGCGTACTGCTAGAAAAAACTCGTCCATCAACGCAAATAATTACTTGTTGTTATGGCTCATTCTCCTTCAGGTTTTGGCTAATCCATCCTAGGATGCGAGAGAGTCGAACATTATTATAAAATCCAGCTAGTCTGGGTTAGTTTGGGTTCCAATTCCAAAGGAATTAGACCATAATGAAAATTTTACCGACACTATTATCTAGCCTTGCTGAAAGTCTAGTCTCGAACTCACCAAAGAGGCTCGTGATCTCGTTCCCATCGGTTTTATGCACTCGTACTCGTAAAAACTGGTTCCCGACGAAACACACGAAGTCAGACTACAATATCCGATTCGGCACGACATCAATTCAAATACCGCCGACTATGTAAACATGAACTCACTTCCTAATTGGAAAATTGCACAATATCTCGATCAAAACTCCTTTACGAAACATTCAAAAACACGTAACTGACAAAACAACGCAACTAGTATGTCCAAACCTCAAAAAAACAACGTTATATAAAGAAAATTACTCGCTGATGTACTGCTGGTTGCATATCTACATCGCCCACTTTTCATACTATACGCCGGCCTCTCAGTAGCGTAGCAAATTAATTTCATTAAAAATAAGTCCAATGGTGTGCTATACTATATTGAAGTTTATGAATGCAAGAAAATAAATTAATTGTTTTTGGATATTTAACCGAGAACTGATACAGAAAATTCGAATTTACTGACATTGGAACGAGCATATCCAGCTGATTGTTACAAAATGCTTAATGAATTGAATGTATCTGTACAATCGTCGCAGAAATACATCATGATTCGTTTTTGTAGAAAAAACAGCTCTAAGTTCAAAAGCTGAGAGTTGACTGCACTCCTTGGAAAGATGCCTATAGTAGTCATACAGCTATCACATGCAATAGGAAAAGTTCCTCAAATTTGCCATAAACATTTCCTCCTTAATTTTCAGAATGAACCCTGTAGGCAGGTATCAAAATATAGATGAAAACCCTGTATATATACAGCCGCCCAGTTAATTTGGCTTCCAATATATTCCTTTACTTGCCTAAAACCGTTTACGTTTCTAGTTCTAAGAACTTTCACTAGGACCGTGATTTTAATGCAAAATAAGCGCTTTCGACATAATTCCTGCTGACATGCCTCGAAGCCATATCGAAACGCTATCCGAGCAAATCTAATAATCGGAAATCATGTGCAGGAAATATAAAATTCCGTTTTCCGTCCGAATCGTATTGGACAGATTGCAATGCTTTTTGCATCCAGCCAGCATCCAGATCTGTCATCACGAATAAAGTCGCCGTCCGGACGCACAAAATCGAATGGATTTCTTTCCGGAACGTCCGTCGACGGGATTGAATTGTTATTTTGCATTAACAACTCGAGTTTGATATGAGTGTACTAGATTTTTCCGTTTCGTCTGTTCGGGGAAATCATTGTAGTACTTTACATTGTATGCCATCAGTACATAAATGGAGGACAAAATGTTGTTGTTAATGTCATATAACGGCTGCAACAGTCAACTTTCTAAAGCTCTCGTATATAGTAACCTTTTAGGAAATGAACTACCCATATAAAAAAACTTACTTAGTTAAAAACTTCATCCAAGCCGATATAACAGACTGAAAACACGTTGCTTTAAATAAAAAACAGTCGACCTTTACCTTTTCCTTTCTCCTATACGAGCTTATCCGGAATGTTTTTCCACTCTACGACGATTTATCATCCGTTTCAGATTGAAAAGGGCCTCATTGACATATTGCGACACATTCAACACCTATAAAAAGGGTGGCTTTAAAGCCGTTGAATGAAACCGTCGTCCGAGGTCGGGCATCAAAAAAAGTGCTAAAATGTTTAAAAAAGTCGATATTTTTTCATGTGTTTAGTAACCGACAGCACCGAGTTAGTTAACATTTTGTTCTCATATAATTTTAATAGGAAGTATTTTATAAATATAATTTGTACTATTTTATCATAAAAAAAAAGTCGCGTGTAACAGAATAATAATATCTGGCGTAACAAACCTTGATTTACTGAGAACTAAATTTATTATAAATAAGTACAATATGCCTTCGCTTCAAATAAGACGGTACACAGAGGATCATTCTGTTAGCCTGTACCGTTAGCCATCGGCCTGGTGCCTGCACAGAGCCAATCAGAATTGCTGAAGGCGAGTGCAAAATTTGAAATGCTAGTTTACCGATGTCTTTACGGTGCAATGGATTGCTTTCAACTGTTCTGATGGTCGAGTGGTTGGATGCTGTGTCTGTGATACGGCGACCCGTATCCTCTATGTAATATCTTGCTAGCTTTAGTACACCTTCGTAAGCTACGTCGTAGCTTGTCGAAAGCTCTTAATATAATTATATTTTAACAGAAACTTTAACCTAAAATAGTAGTAACAAACATATGCAAAATTAGATAAAAAATTGCATACAAAGCATATGTAAAATTTGATCAAAGGAAACAAAAAAAAAAAACAATAATTTTATTCCCAAACAACACAACTTACTTATTAAACGTAAGATAAAATATCATCTGCTTGTCTTCTGAGAATGATAAAAAAAATCACTAGATGATGAACGGTTTCAAACTGATAATGATAATAATAATGAAGTAAATGTGGTTCAGAAGCCACTGTAAAAAGATAATTTAAATGCCTATAAACTGAATAACAATGAAATAATTAATCACAGATTCTCTGAAAGTTCGACTGAGGCAAACTAGTTTGCCATCGAAATAAGTACAACTAAACAGGGAACTACAAGAAAACGCAAGAAGTTTTAACACCCCAAAAATGAGAAATATAAAATAAGAAATTGTAACCATCAAATTTTGAAGAGGCGACAACGTTCAAATAGGTGAGGAGGTGACAACCCTGGAAGGCGAATGGCGCAGCAGCAGAGACGAGTCATGGCGTTATATAATAAGGAGGATATAGATAGGTAGGTAATACGAAATATATATAGTTGTTATATGAGACGTTGAGGCGAAATAAAGTGAATTTCATACATATATAAATGGTAAATCTCAATGAACCTTGGATGTTGCATTCGCCTCTATTGCATTTAACAAAGTGCGGTGTGCGGTTCTGCGTTCCAACCTGACCATTCGCCCTTGGTGTAACAATTGCATTCCACACGTGATTTTACACCTCGCTTCGTCGACAAGTCAGCAAAAGCCTTGCTTGTAAACGCCAGCCCGCGGTCGGAAATAATACGCCTTGGGTACCCGAATTCCCCAAACACCTCTCTCAATTTGAAAATCGCCTCAGAAGACCGCAAACTCTTCGTCGCCTTAATTGATTACTGATTACCTCTTTTGCTACGGCAAAATGGCCCCACGTGGTCAACATGCACTGTATCAAAAGGAATCGTCACCTTTTCAATAGGATGCAAAAGATCACTCGCCTTGCCATGCTTGCCTTTACCGAAAGCACATTCTAAACAAGCCTGCACATATTTCCTAACAAACATTTTAGGAAACCAGTAAGTTTGTTTAATTAATCCATGACACCGTGACATTGGATGACCAATGTCACCATGATGTTTGCGCATCAAACTAAATTTCGCCATGGCAGGTAGATACAAATGATCGTCAAGTAGAGTTTTCCGATCATCATCACGTAGCCTCTCTTGTCCACTGTAGGACTGTAGTAGGACTCCCTCAACGATTTCCATATGGAACAGTCTTGCGCTTCATTTATCCAGTTGTTTGATACTTGCTTAAGATCGTCGGTCCACCGAGTAGGAGGACGTCCTCTGTTTCTATAAGCATTCTGTCTAGGTCGCCATTCAATAATTTTCGTCGTCCATCTGTCATCTCCCTGTCTTGCCACGTGGCCCGCCCGAGATTTGTAACTCTTTCCACTACTTCTGCGGCTTTAGTTCTTTGTCGAATTACATTGTTCGTTACCTTGTCTCTCAAGGTCAAACCTAGCATAGAGCGCTCCATAGCGCGTTCAGCAATTCAAAGTTTCTCAGTTGATTTTTTGGTGAGAGTAACCATAAGTCATGACAATGAGTAATTGATTAAAACACTTTTCTTTTAAGGCAGGTTGAAAAGTCTGATTTAAATACGTAACGCAGTTTTCCATATACGGTCCACGCTAAGGTAATTCGTCGGGTAATCTCACATGTTTGGTTGTCGCGACCAATTTTTATCTCATGTCCTAGGTATTTGTAGGATGTTACTTGTTCGATTAGCTTTCCATCAACTTCAATGTTTTGATAAGTTACCAGGTTTGTCATAAATTGGGTTTTGGATGTGTTGATCTTTAATCCAGCCTGGGCAGATGTAGTTGTTAATTTCGCAAGCATTTCCTTAGCGTGGTCTATTCTGTCGGTAATTAAAATAATGTCATCTGCGAAAGGTAGGTGGTTTAGCATCTCTCCGTTGATATTTATTCCCATGTTGTTCCAATCTATTCTTTTAAATGCATATGCAGTGTTGTAAACAATTTTGGAGAGATTGTGTCTCCCTGTCTTACTCCACGCTCGATTTTAAAGTTTTCTGTCTCTTCATGTAACTTGACACTTGCCGTTGCATTTTGATATATGTGGCTAATGAGAGCTGTATATCTATGATCCACCCGACAATCTGCCATTGTTCATCATTTCGTAGTACTTGATTGTGTCGAAGGCTTTGTGGTAATCCCCAAAGACAAGAACGAGAGGTTTATTATACTCGACGCATTTCTCTACTAAAGCCTTTACCACTTGTAGGTGATAATTTGTACCGAATTTTGCTCTGAAGCCAGCTTGCTCTCTAGGCTGGTATAGTTCTAGTTTGGAATCAATACGTTTAGTGATTATTTTAGTAAACAGCTTATAGAGATGTGATAATGGGCGTGTAGTTTTGTAAGTTGGTTATATTGCCTTTTTTGTATATTAAGATAATTATGGCATTGTTCCAAGCTGTTGGTGTTGTCGCATTTATTAGGCATAGATTGAAAAATCTAGTGACAGCTCTTAGTAATTTGTCAGCTCCTTTTTTGACAGCCTCTTTTACTATGTCATCATCTCCTGGAGCTTTATTAATTTTCATCTCCAATAAGGACATTCTAACTTCTTCTGCTGTTATTTCGGGCATGTCTTCTGGGCCTACGTTTAGCACTTTCCTAATAGATGACCTTTCTTCAATCTCGTTTTCATGATATAGAGTCCTGTAGAACTTTTTCAACAATCTGTATTATTTCTTTCTTATTTGTCACAATTTCACCATCAATATTTTCAAGCTTACATATGTTGCTGCGTCCTGGCTTCAATTCTCGTCTCAGTATCTTCATCATTCTGTTTCCTTCTATGATTTTCGTTGTTTTTTCTGTGTGATATCTTCTGATGTCCTGTCTGAACGATTTCGAAATATTTATAATTCAGTTGGCGTAGTTTGGAATTATTTTCAGTATATTTATTCTTCAGTTCCCTTCTTTTCTTCATCTCCTCTTTTGTGTTTGTGCTAAGTTTTCCAGGGTTCTTTTCACCAATTGTGCAGTGTTGTTTGTTTGCAGTATTAATTGCCTTCATGATGGTATTGGTAAGTTCTTCTGTCTCTTGATTTTCAAATTCACCTAGATGATTTTTCCGTAGTCTTCCTTATTATCTACTTCAGTCCACTTTCTGTTACTTCTTTCTTGAGTTATTAGTTTTCTTCTCTCCTTTTTTAGTCTAAGAACAACCTTTTTTCTTACCATTCTATGATCACTTCCGATAGAAAATTTGTTTAGTACGGTGACATTAGTGACTATTTCTTTCTTATCTATAATTATGAAGTTCTTGGTGTTACCGTTAGGGTTGCACCAGGTCCATTTTCTATTAGGACTCTTTTTGAAAAAGGTGTTCATAGCTAGGAGTCTATGTTGTAAAAGGAATTCTAAAAGCATTGTGCCTCTCTCATTTCTCTCTCCCTCGCCAAAATTTGCAATAGCTGTCTCTATGTCGTCAGCTTTGGTACCTAGTTTGGCATTAAAGTCGCCGATTAGAAATGTAGAGTTTGTCGAGATCTTGGACATTGCTTGTTGGATGTCTTCATAGAAACACTCCACTTGTTCGTTGGAGTGGGTGGAAGTTGGTGCATTCACTTGTATAATCTTAGTAAAGTATTTTTCGTTTAGTTTCAGGACCATATAGCAGACTCTTGGACTTATGCTTTCAATCTGTAGTACGTTTTTGACGTGTTTCTTGTTTATTATAAAGCCAATGCCTCCTATGGTGTTATCTTCTTCGCCTCTATAATATAAAATATCGCCTGAGCTTAGAGTAACTTGTTGTTCTCCTTTTCTACGGATTTCGCATAAGCCTATGACGTCCCAGTGAATCATTTTCAGTTCTTCTTGAAGTTCGTAGATTTTTTCATCTGTTGCCAGAGTGCGAGTATTATATGTGTCTATATGCAATATTCGTTTTTTGTGGTAGTCTGATCTCTTCCGGTGATTCTTAGCACCCTCTGATCGCCGTCTGATCCAACCGCTACCTTGGTTGGGGGCCAGCGATCCGCCGCGCCGGATTCATGCCCGGGCCGGGTTGTATTGTGTCTAGCATATTTGATCTGACAATTTTTTTGCATACCCTGAAGCATCTTATTAATCACCTTTTGGAGAGATTTCCTATATAATCGCCCATTCGCCACTTTGTACACAGCTTTCACGCCATTGTCTTGCATTTGAACCGTCAAAAACCTGCTCAGGTTTACCATAAAAACATCAGCAATTGGATAAGCGCATCCAGCGTTCACATGTTGCATCTTATGGCCCGATCGATACTCAACTGTCATCTCATACTCCTGTAAGGCCATCCACCATCGGGCAATTCGAGGAAGAAGATCCCTTTTCATCATAGTCGCCCTAACAGCAGAGCAGTCAGTCACTACTTTAAAATAAATGTCAATTAAATAAACACGGAAAACCCCTTACAGACTCAACAATCGTCAATATTTCCAGTTCATAACTATGCCAGGACTGCTCAGACGCCATAGTAGCCCGTCTATAGTATGCTACCGGAGTCAAGTAGCCATTCGCCTGTTTTTGCATCAACATAACCGCCACGCCTACTTTGCTAGCATCTGTATGCCTTGCTGTCATACAACCCTAACAATGGCCTATTTGTTAGCGCCACCTTAAGTTTCTCGAAAGGCCCCTGTTCATTATCGCCCCAATGCCATGACACCTCCTTCTTAGTCAAATTTGTCAGAGGTTTCGCTATAATAGCAAAATCCTTCACAAACTTCCTAAAGTAACTCGCCAAGCCTACAAACTGTCATACGCCATGCACATCTGTAGGAAGTGGAAAATTTCGTACCGCCTGCACTTTTCTCTCGTCAGGTCGAATGCCATTGGCACTCACTTCATGCCCTAAGTGCTCCAATTTATCTTCCAAAAAGAAATATTTCGCCAGATTCAACTTGAGTCCCGCCTTGGCTACAAGCTGAAGCACTGTTTCCAGTAATGCCAGTCCTTCATCAATGGGTACCGAAGGAAGCAAAACATCATCCATGTACGCCAGCACCAAATTATTTTGCATACCCTAAAGCATCTTATGAATTACCTTTTGGAAAACCGCCGGGGCATTCGCCAGACCAAATGGAACCCTCAGGTACTCATAGTGCCCATCCGGAGTCACAAACGCCGTCTTCGCTACCGAATCACCATGCACTGGAACCTGATGATACCCTTGTGCTAGATCCAAGGTCGTATAATAATTTTTATTTGCCAATCTGCTCCACCCGTGGTAATGGGAACCGGTTCTTCACCGTAATAGAATTCAACGACCTATAATCGACGCACATGCGCATCTCACCATTTATTTTAGGCACCAAGACAATGGGACTTTCATACTCAGCCTCGCTTTCTTGTATAACGCCTGCATTCAGTAGATGTTGTACCCTCTCTCTCACCAATGTCTTCTCAACATAAGACAACCTATAAGGCCTATACCCCACCGGCTTATCTGTCGTCAGCTGTATTCTCATTTCGCCAACAGCAGTCACACCCATATTGTCATCACTAGAGAAAAACACACCGCCATTTTCTCTAACAAATCATACAATTTTCGGACATTATTTTCGCCTATATCACCCAGTCGGATATCACACAGCTTAAGTTTATCTACTAGATTATTACATGTCAAATTTCGATTTACCTGAACATTAGCATTTCCCATAAGAGTGTCCCTCGCCATGGCACCTCTAGTCTTTCACTTTATGCGTCTGTTGCCTACATTCTTCAGATGAAGCTTCGTGGACTCGCCGCGCCGCCTGCTAGCACCTGTCCGCCCAATTGCCACCACAGCTCCACGATTCTTGAAGCGCCTTGCGGAGACCCAGTACCTTTCGCCTTGGTTACCGTCTTCCACTACCACAGTCATTTCTGCCTCCTCGCCAGGCCCCAGGCTGAAATTCTCCAGACACAGCACCCTGTGTGACGTCTCATCGTCCTTCAAAATGATCCGCTGGAGCAGTTCTGTCTCTGGGTCAGGACGAGACAGCTTCACCTTGCCATCATTCAATGTCAGAGTGACGCCTGGGGTAGCTGCGGTGGCTTCTTTTAAAGAAGGAATTCATTAAGTAGAGATCATTCTCTTTTTGAAAATTGAGGAGGCTACTACCTCTTTCGTTCCTTTCGTCATATCCATAGTTTCCTAGCGGATTTTCTGATTTTAGTAGGATATAGTGACTAGGGCGTGATGTCTTTCGCCCTTTATTTCAGTTTTCATAAAAGATATTTATTCCATCTTCTTCGGAGGTTGACGTGGGGGGCGTATGCTTGAATGATTTGCATGTTTTAGCTTGCCGTTCGCCAGTGCATCTGCTTGTCCCTGGTCCTCTCCCTACGTTTCCTCTTACTTGTGCAATTGTTTTTCTTGTATTTGCATGTAAATCAACTAAAAGGGGGGAGTCACATATTGCATCTATTTTGAAACCCATATGGAGATAAAATAAATATCAACTCAAATAATCTCGCCTAACGGCCGTATTTCGCACCGCGAAGGTTCGCATTATGTATGAATTAAAGACCTTAAAGCCTTCCAGCATGGAAACTCACACGTTTGCATAATGCGTTTTAAAAGGAAGCGAACTAACGTGAAACATTTACATATACAGGCGACGATGCGCCGCCCGTACTTCCTCGAGAAAATGCTGAAAGCCTGTCTTCCGGTCCGGATATACATTTTTACGCCTACTTCCGAATGCGAATACTTTGTCTATTTTAATGCAGCGGAATAAATGATTATTAATTTTAACAACCGCGATTTTTCGTAATCGATCATCACCTATTACAAAATGGATTCAATAATTCCAAGTAAAAATTAGTATGACCGTTACTAACTTCAGACAATAACGTTCCCATACGAAAACCATTGGTCAAAATGATAAGTAATTCCCTTAAGACGCGAGCGGCAATTGAACGTTACAGAAAACTCTCGTAGATTGTAAAGAAAACCCTATCGAGAGCAGTTTTCCGGGTTACATATAGCGCTCGTGCCATTTAGTAGTTCCACAAAGGATGTAGAAATCGAGTTGCTGCACTATTACAATGTAACCTTCGAAAGGATTTTTATTTCAAACGGAAAGTTTTCATTTCAACGTCCACAGTTTAGTAAATTGAGAATGGCTGCTTCGTAAAAGGGAAGCCAATTTGAAACGTTAATAATATTAAATTACAAACATTTTCTGATTTGATACCGATACTTTCGAACCTGCTGAATTCAAAAATGATCACCGTCTTTTATAGACACGGTTAATTGTCGAAATATGATTTTTTTTTAATGTATAATAATTAAAATTTTTGTAAAATATTCTTTTATGAGTAATTTTAAAAGCAATTTTCGAAACTAGTAATTTCTAGTAAAAATGCATTGCCTCGGAAAATCCAAAATTATAAAAGAAATGAGCGATTATTTGAACTTCTGGCATAGATATTTTAAATTGATGGAAAACTTATTATAGATGTGGTAAGTTTCACTGTTTTTCGACATTTTTTAATGTAGCCAAAATAATAAAAGCATATGAGTTGGCCTTCTTTCATCTTATCTACTAGCTTGGCTTAGTTTGAGTTAATCACCGTCTAACTGGTGATTAAGACGAGTAGTTCATACGATTCTTTTTTTTATTAATATTTGCTACTTGCGTGGGAAAATTTATAAGATTTTCATAAAGCCTGCAACTGATGATGATTTTCAATATTTAAAAATATCATGGAACTTAGAACTGACTGCGTTAACTTTATCATGCAATTTTGAAATTATCACAAAGTTTTCAACTGACTACGAATCTCATTGCTTATAATGATCAAGAAGTTTAGAACTGATGACGAGTTTCAATATTTAAAATTATCATTAAGTTTGGCAACAAGGGCGATTTTCAGTGTTTAAGATTATCATAAAGCTTGCTTAAGTTTATCATGAAGCTTGAAACTGATGACGCTTGTCACTGTTCAACTTTATCACGAAGTTTGGAAAGTTTTGAACTTGACTGTGATTTTCATAATTTAAATAAATTTGATGACGATGACGTTGATGAACTGATGATCTAAAATTATCATTTTGGCAACAAGGGTGATTTTCAATGCCTATGATTATCATAAAGCTTAAAATTGAAACGATATTCAATGTTTAAAATTTTCATGATTTATTTATATTTATTTATAAAGAATTGCCTTATGATACTTGATATTTGACCTAAAACTAATACTAACTTAACAATATATACATATTTACAAATAAACCTGTACACTACTGACTAAGGTGGTACCTAACAAACGTCCACCTAAACCTAAGATAACTAAATAAATGACATGATATTTTAATACTAAATGATTATTCTAACACTGCACTTTTTTTGTTCTTCGGCTTCATGCAGTCCTTTCTGGTGGGGAGTGTCCTAGTCCTTGTTCTGGATTTTCATAGCTTCATTTCATTCATAGAATCATTTTGTGGATGTTCCTGAATAGCATCTCCTCTATGGTCATCGTTCCTATGTTCCTGGTTAATTCCGGTGTCCTCGTCGTGTACCTGAAGGATTTCGTCGCTTGCTCCTGCAGTCTCTGTTCTAACGGTCTTGTCCAGGATTCTCTGTACAGTGTCCTTGTTGTCTTACAGTGTTCATTATTGTGCGTAGCAGCTTGCGTTCCAGCGTATGTAGCTTCTCCTTGTTGGTCTTCGCGACGGAGCTCCAAACCGGCGCGGCGTACATGATGATTGGCCTAACGTATGTATTGTACAGTCTGATCTTGATGTCCTTGTCCAATCTTGACTGCAGCGTGATGTATGGGAAAAATGCGCTGGCTGCTATTCCTGCTCTCCTCCTGGTGCCTTGTATGTGGTCCTTGAACGTCAGCTTTTTGTCCAGTGTGACTTCTAGGTACTACGGTGCCCGTGTCCTCGATCCGTGTCCCGTTGATCATGATGTGTGTCCTTTCTCTCCTGCGCTTCTGGTTGAAGTTGATGAATTGCGTTTTGGTTTCGTTTATCTTCAGCTTCCACTTCCTGAAGCCTTCCGCTAACATCCTGACGTGTTGTTCTATTCGTTGCGTTGCTGCCATCTGCTGTGTGGATGATGTGAATACTGCTACGTCGTCTGCGAATAGTGCTATCTGGTTATTCTGTTTCCTTGGTACGTCGTAGATGTTGAACAGCGTCTGCGATATCACACTTCCTTGTGGGAGTCCCTGCCTTATTGTCCTTGTTCTTAATTCTGTCCCGTTGATCAGTGTTGTTGTTGTCCTGTCCTTTAGGTAGCTCATGACGGTCTTCGTGATTGCCGGCGCGATTCCTGCTTCGTGCATCTTGGTGGCCATGGCTTCTCTCCATACTGCGTCGTATGCCTTCTCTAGGTCCAGGAGTGCCGCTGTTGTCGTCTCCTTGGTGTTGTTTCCTCTCATTGCGTGGTTCACTATCCGGGCAAGTCGATTTCCCTCGCTGGAATCCGAATTGTTCAGGTACGATGGTTCCTAGTGTTTGGAGCTCCGCATTGATCCTGTTATTAAGCACTCTTCCGTAGACTTTTCCTAGGGTGGGTAGCAGTAAAATTGGCCTGTACGACGAGGTTTGTTTCCTCTGCTTTCCTGGTTTGGAGATGACGATGATCCTGGCTGTTTTCCATAGCCTCGGGAAGTAGTGTAGTCTGATGGAGGCGTTGATGATGTACGTCAGCTGGACAAGAGCTCTATTTGGCAGGAACTTGGCCTCCTTCATGACTACTCCGTCCGGTCCTGGTGCTTTGTATGGCCTGGCCTTCCGGATGATCCTCTTTAGTTCTCTGGGGCTCGTGATTATTCTGCCCGTGTCCTGTGGCGACAGCGCTTCGTCCTCGTTTGTTGTCCTTTGAACTTTTCTTCATGTCCTGTCGTCTGACAGATTCTCTATCAGGCTGCTGATGTTGGCGAAGTATTCCATGAACGTCTCCGCCTTCTCTGCCTTGTCCACGATGATGCATTCCACGCCGTCTCTCGTCACTTTGTTCGGTGGGACTGTCCATCAGCTCCTGCTGCTCTTGATTTTCTTGATGTGCTTCCATATGTTGTTTTCACGGCTAGCGACTGTGATTCTGTTATTCCAGGCCTCGTTGATGTATGAATCCAGCATGGCTCGGGTTAGTTCACATTCCTCCAGGTAGGCTCTTCTATTGTTCGGATCACGTGTGTTTTGATATGTTCTGCGTGAGAAGGAATCAACTATAGTTGATTCCTTCTCGTGATCTGTTCGGGATATGCTGTAGCGGCTTGCCTTGCTTCAGGTCCGCGTTCCTGGGGAAGTGGTGTTCCTTGGCGACGCTTAATATCCTGGTGATGACTTCTATGGCTTCCTCTATCTTTACAGGGATGTTCAAGTCGCGAGTTATCCTTAACTCCGCGTTGATTTCTCTCCTGAAGTTAGTTCAGTCGGCGGCGTACCTGTAGCTGTACGTGACCATAGGTGCTGCGAAGACTGGTTGATGCATCGTCTTGAATATTACCGGCAGGTGATCAGACTGCAGTTCTGTCATGGTGGTCGCTGTGGCGAAGATCCTCCGGGCTATTCCTTTGTCTAGTGTGGCGTCGGCTGCGTGGTACCGCGCAATCCTTGTCCTTCTGTTCGGGATTATGAGGTTGGCGTCGTTCCTGTCGATCTATTCCCTGATTCGCGTTCCTGTCCTGTTGTCCACGAGGTGTGCTTGGCTTTTAGGTCCCCTATGAGCAGCATCTTCGGATGGTTGAGCAGTCCTTCTAGTTCGTTCTCGTCTAGAGCTTGATTTGGCTTGTTGTATGCTGAGATGATCTTCAGGTGGTTCGTTGTTATCGCCACTGTCTCTATATTGATTGTGTCTGTTGCCTGCTCTTCGAATTGGATGTTTCTCTTCACGTATAGTGCCACTCCTCCATATGGTTCCTGGTTTGGCCTGTTCTTGTATATCATCTCGTATCCTATGATGCCTGATGGGTGATCCTTTGTTTTTGTTTCATTGACACTCAGTACATATGGCGTTGTCCTGGCGACGAGTTCTCTAAGCTGGCTGATTTTGCCCTTTATTCCATTGATGTTGGTGTGTAGAATCTTCAGTGGCTTATTTCGCTCCATAGAACATCAGAACTTGCATGACTTCCCACTCGTTGCTGGCTTCTGTCAGTCTTGCCTTCAGCATCCTGATCTTGGTGATTAGCTCTCTTATGTTGAAGAGCTTGTTGAAATCCTCGATTTCTTTCTTGTCCGGCGGCCGGCGGTGCTCGGTGGTGGTGGTGGTCCTCCCGGGGGGAGAGAGGGGGGGGGTGCCGTGATCGGCGTCCACGGCTGTGGCGGGTGCTTGCTGGCACCTGGCTGTATTGGACGCCTTCTCTTATGGGGCTCGGCCTGGTGATTGCTTTGGGTTGCTGTCTTGTCCTTGGCGCTGTCTTCTCCTTGTATTCGTTCAGGGCCTTGCAGCCTCTGAAATTTGCTGCGTGTTGTTCCTTGCAGTTTGCACACTTGAGGGGAACTTGTTCTTCGTTGACGTTGACGCCTCTGCGCCTGATACATATTCATTTTCATGAAGCTTGGAACTGACGGAAATTTTCAACTGTTAAAATAATAACCAGTAGTGTGTTGCATCCGGCGCCATCTACTCCAAACTTACTAAGTTAATCGGAGATAGACAGTACTATAATTACAATAGTAATTATTGACTACTACTTGACCTGTGTGTTTCAGAGGTACAGAAATATAAACTTTCTGATTCTGACGCATTTGTTAAAATAATAACGAAGCTTGAATCTGATGATGATTTTTCAATATAAGACCATGCGTGAAGTGAAATACTAGAACACTGGGCTGCTGCCAAATGCGTAGATCCGAAGGTCGAAAATTTGGTGTAGGTCGACGCGACGTGAGTAAATAAATATATATATTTGACACTTTGGCAAATGAAGAACTTCATAAGAGCTTCTAACCTAAATCGTTTACGTTGGTGGTTGCACAATGGTAAATAATAACAACAGCAACAACAACAGCTGGAAGTGAGGAAGAAGTAGAAGCATTTTACCAACAAATCTCAGATGTTTTGGTTTGGAGATTATGGACTTGGTGAGATGAACGAAAGAGGAGAACGCTTTATACAATTTTGTCAAGAAAACAACATGATTATTACTAATACGATTTATAAATTACCGTATAGGAGGCTCTATACGTGGAAAGCACCAAGCGACAAAGTAGATAAAATAATCAGAAATCAAATTGATTATATTCTGATCAACGAAAGATATCGCAATGCCATCAAATCGGTGAAAGCTTATCCAGGAGCAGATGTATCTTCCGACCATAATCCATTAATTGCTAGAGTGGAAATGCAACTTAAAAAAAAAGTGACAAGACCTAATCCGAGGTGTAAAATCAATACAAGGAAATTACAAATACAGGACAGGACGTACGTGAAAAAATACAACAGAAAATACATAAAATTCTAGAGAACAGAAACGAAAAGACAGACGACATCAACCAACTATGGGAAACCTTGAGGGAATGTATAATACAACCTTATAAAGAAACTCTACTAAAACCTAGAAGAATAAAAAACGAATGGATGACAGATGATATCTTGGACATGATGAACGAACGAAGAACACATAAACATCGAGACAAAAGCAAATACAAAGAAATTAACAAAAACATCCGAAGAAAAATAAGGGATGCCAAAGAAAAATTCTTTGAAGAAAAGTGTCAAGAAATTGAAAGACTCCAAGAATCATTTGACTCATTCAACTTACACAAAAAAGTTAAAGAAATGGCAGGTTTAAACAAGAAACATCAGACATCTACTCTGTTGGATAAAAATGGACGAATTTTAATGACCACCGAAGAAAAATTGAACTGATGGGAAGAATATACCAAAGAGCTGTTCGATGACGAAAGATTACCACCAGTAGACCAACTTCCAACTGAAGATGAAATGGGTCCTACAATCACAAAAGAAGAAGTACTGTGCGCCATGAAAGCGATGAAGAATGGAAAAAGTCCTGGGCCAGACGAAGTACCCATTGATCTACTTAAATGTATTGACGAGGAACATATTAATACAGTGGTAGAACTGTTTAATAAAATCTATTCAACTCGAACTATACCTCGGGACTGGTTAACATCAATATTCATTTGCCTACCGAACAAATCAAATGCCAAAGAATGCAGTGATCATCGTACTATAAGCCTTATGTCACACACACTTAAGTTGTTTCTTAAAATAATTCATAAAAGAATAAGCCCAAAGTTAGAACTAGACATAAGTGAAACACAGTTCGGCTTTCGACAAGGACTGGGTACTCGGGAAGCTGTATTTGCGTTTAATGTTCTTCAGAGATGTCTGGACGTAAATCAGGATGTGTATGCTTGTTTTTTAGACTACAATAAAGCATTCGATAGAGTACGCCCTGACCAATTAATGAGCGTTTTAAAGTCGAAACACCTGGATTACCAAGATTTACGAATTATTTCTAATCTATACTATAACCAGCAAGCAACCATCTCTGTAGAGCAACAGACATCAGATAAAATAAATATCGCGAGAGAAGTTAGGCAAGGATGCGTTATGTCTCCTACACTCTTCAATGCCTACTCTGAAGACATTATTAAAAGAGCGCTAGAAGAAGAAACTGGAGGAATAAAAATCAACGGAACGCCAGTCAACACCATCCGATATGCCGATGATATGGTGATCATTGCGGAATGCATTGAAGATCTCCAAAGATTAATGGATAAAGTGGTGAAATGCAGTAAAGACTATGGCCTAACGTTAAATGTCAAAAAAAAACAGAATTTATGAGGATATCGAAACACCCGCAAAATCACGAAATATTGATGACAAATGGGAAAAGACTGGAACAAGTCTACACATTTACATATATCGGCACCGTCATCACCTTAAATAATGATTATACTCCCGAAATCAAAGCAAGGATTGAGAAAGCAAGAAGTACTTTTATAAACATGAAGACAGTACTATGCTCACGAGAACTAAACCTAAAATTGAAGATGAGGCTAACAAAGTGCTATGTATTCACAACCCTGTTATATGGAACGGAAGCATGGACAATAAATGCAGCAATCCAAAACAAACTCAATGCGTTTGAAATGTTGATATATAGAAGGATGTTGAAGGTATCTTGGATTGACAAAATAACAAACGAGGAAATCTTGAGTAGAATGGGTAAACAACGGGAGGTCATAGAGACTATACAATGCAGAAAACTGCAATATCTTGGTCATATAACCAGAGGAGTGAGATACAGTCTGCTACCAGTGATTATGCAGGGAAAGATATAGGGAAAACGCAACGTAGGAAGAAGAAGGGTTTCATGGCTGCGAAACCTTCGAAATTGGTTCAACTGCACATCAAATAGACTTTTTAAAACAGCCGAGCCGCATCTAAGGTCAAGATGGCCATGATGATTGCTAAACTCCGTCGCGGAGACGGCACCTATAGAAGAAGAAGTAATAAATGGTAAAAATGGTTGTACGCATGGCCCACCGCTCGCTTCGCTCGCTCCGGGGGCGCAACCAAATCAAACTAACCCAAATTAACCGAAGACATGCCCAAAATCAAGAAAAAATCATTTGCATGAGTTTAACATTTGAGTTGCAGTTAGTCGTAAATAATTACTTAAGATATCCTAGCAAATTTCTGTCATTCCCGATTTACGGTTACTTGACACCTTGACAGAGAGAGCCTAGGTATGACGTAATGATCAACGCTCATTTTAGAAGAGAATTTAAGTATTAAAAAAAATTGCGCTCTTTTCCTAGAACAGAAACAATTTTTTTTGCACTCGACGTGCCTTTCACCAATCATGTGATAAATTTACTTTTTCTGCTGTGATAATCTAGTCTTATTGGGGAGATATTGATCACTAATCAGTAATTATATCTATTAATACAAAAACTGTGGGCTAATTTGTTTCCAATTCCGTGGTAAAGCCCCTTGTTCACGGAAGCTAATTACATATTATGTTTGGTCGCATTGTTTTGCGTCATTTCGATCGAATTCAACCCTTTAGTATATATACATTTAAATTAAACTATATATAATTAAAATTTAGTTCATGCTTCGAAATTAATTAGCTCTCCATGTAATATTTCATTGCGAATTAGGTACATTTAGACCGAACGTAAATAACGAATATAATGGGCGTGCCAACGTAAATATTACCTATTCAAAATTCGATTGATAAAGTATTTATTAGGCATTTGTATTTTATTGCCGTTTATATATGTAATTATTTAGAATTGAGTATAATAGATGTTAAACGTACAGGGGTGTTTGCTAAGTACTGTTCCAAGTTTTATTTAGGATCTTAAAGAGCTTTGCGCAGTGGCATTATCGTAACCGATGAGGTTTATTCGAGGTGCGATTATTGCCAGAAGACGTTAAAGATTGATCCTCAGAAAGAGGTCTATTTTTGGCAAGATGTCGAGCGACTCCAACATGGAAGTTGAAGTCGGAATATCGAAGAGAAAGACCAAGTCAGTAACAGAAGCAGGTTCCGATAGGGAAGTAGAGGGCAAAAAAGCGAGAAAGTCCACTCCACCTCGAACTCAGGGAGATAATGAGGGAGAAGATTATGAGGGAGATAGCTGTTGCGCGTAAAACCCTTTTAAATGTGTTAGCAAGATATAATGAATAAGATGATACCTACCCTTAAGGATGCGGCCAGCGCAACATGTGTGCTCCGACTTGCTCGTCGGCGTGGGAGTGGGTCAATTACTCTTGACCAGGGCGCCACCAGTTTGAAATATCCAAATCCGCAGACCCAAACAGGGAGATCCTCGGTCTTAAGAATTCATAAGGGCGATCCAAATCGACGATTATCCGCTACGCAAGGGCGACTACTAATTACACTTGTTTGGTTGAGGTATTCCAGAGCAAATAAAAGACGGTCACGTTCGTGCAGGTTTAAATTTATTGGCGTTCGTTAGGTTAGACGATAACGTGTTATCATATTTCTTTCAATAAACAAAATGATATAAATATATAACAAAAGGTAAAAGATCTTAATTTGAAAGCAATTAATAACCTATATGCTCATAAATATATCGACAGTAATTTGATTTAAAATTGCGTTATAATAGAAGTGAATTAGATAAAGAATGATCGAACAATTAATAAACACGCTTTAGCTATAACGGAAGTAACAATATAACACCAAATGATTACGGAAGATCAAACCAAGTTCAACAAATTTTATCCGTCTAATAGTAGCTATTAAACTTTGGGCGCGTTCACCATGGTAGCCGACTCGCAGTTGTACATAAATAAACCTTACTGATTTAGATCATTAAATACTGTTATGTAAAATTATTATAACTGGACAGTCAATAAATCAGAACGACAATGTTGATCATTTAACACAATATACTTAAATCAAATTGTAAGATTAAAGAAATGTAATATATAAAAAAAACTATGAGCATTAATATAGATCCACACTAGTAGATTCAGCAGTTAATTAGATTTGCATAGGTAAGCTATGCTTACACCGAAACAGTACCGAATATAGTTATATCAGTACCACGCAGAAAGCTAAAACACGCGATATGATACAACGCTGGAAAAACTCTAAAACACGCAATCCAATATACGCTGAAAAATGTCAATAACACGCTGAAAATACACGCGTGAAAATATCAGTAACACGCCACTAACATTATGCCGAAAAAGATCACAAATATAAACTTATCTTTACTGGTCTTCGCCGATATCACCTACGGCCTTCTGCACGTGGACTACTGCAATGCACCTTGGGACCATAAACTCTCAGTGGCATTTGAGGTAATCCCCATACCTCTATGGCTACAGTCGGTACCAATGAAACCCAACCAACTGTATTGACTGGTAGTTACTCAATCTTCAAGCAAAGCTCGCTTCAAACAACAATAGCTTGCTCCATATACACAATTCCAAGCAAAAATAGCTCCAGCCAAAATAGCACCCAGGAAAAAAAATCCTAACTACGTAGGGTTTTATGATGGTAATGACGAATTGGGAGCAACAACGCTCTCTTCTACAGGCATTCCTCGAGGAAGGAAACGGCGTACTTTGTTCCAGAATACACTGCACGTGGCAAGTTACAAAATCTTGACTCTCTGGCAAAAATCCATCCAATCCAGTCAAATCATTCGCTACAGCAACCTAGTAACTACGTCACTTTTTATCGCCCGAAATAAGTATAATCCCCTTCAGGGTGAATTAAAAATTCTTAAACTTTTTATCAGACATACGCACTACCTCCTAAGAAGATTTGCCAAAGAAAACGAACAAAATCTGGTCAAAAACGACTACCTAGGTCGTGAAACTCAATGTTAAAAAGCTAGCAAATACTCGGCCCACAGGCCCGCTTTACACTGTCCTGTATCCAACGTAAAAATACACCAGCCGATTGTCGCCAAATTTTTTAACATCTGCAATGTGCAATGAAACGTACCTAAGGCTGTATGATATTATGCATTGCTGGTAGAACAAAGAAATCCAACGATAAATCCATCATTGACAATGACCAAACAACTAACAACCAAATAATACCGAACGGCGGTCATTTAAAACTCGTAACATCAAATCTGTTCGACGCATAAATCGGTGATCAATCGGAATCGGACCTAAACGTACCTTAAGCTAGACCCGTTTTTACCTTGCTAAAACCATATATTTTAATACTGCAAAGCAGTTCGAGCGACGTTGCCAAGTTAGAGAATATACGCATTTACTAACACATCCTGACTGCGTATTTTTTTTAAAGCGAAAGCGAAAAACAGTCGTTTAATATCAAAACAAGGGCAGCATATCAATTAATTATGTATTTTCTTGTTGGCTTGAATCGTAACCACGTCAAAATCACTGGACAACCACTTAGCGAATTAAACATCTGGCAACGTTCCAAGACTAACCTTTTCAATAAACGTTCCTAAGTGCATTATATTACACTCGTCCGTAGGCAACCAACAATTATTTTAAGGTATATTACCGCCGAAATAGGAAATTATTCGCAAGGTAAGTGATTTAATTGAACGTTTTCGAAGTGTTGCTATAATGCAGCCTAAAACTTTAATGTTTACTTGAGTGTTTTCTCGCTAGCGGTGCAGCATACGATACGATTTACTGATTGATTATGTACTAAGCTAGATATATTAACCAAAGAAAACAAGTTACGTATATATTATACTACCGTGCTTTCAATCTATTCCTCTAACAGCTCGATAAAAGGCAGGATTAAGGGTGGAATCACTGACTTTATTTGACCTCTATCTGTTATATATTGTTCATGCTAAATTGTCATGTAACATAGTGAATTAGATATATGTAGATATATTTTTAACGAGGTCTAAGGCAATAGACGATATGGTGGATCGTCTCGAGGTGGGTTCTATTGCGAAATTAAGAAGCCAGTGCTAGCGGAGAAAACTTTTAGAGTGGAGTTGACCAAGAAATTAGGGGACAAAGAAGTAAGTGGTGAGGCGCTCAAAGAGCTGGCTATGAAAAGTATCAATCCCAGTCAGATCGGTTTTAAACCTGCACGGATATTTACCACTAAAAACAATAAGGTCATAATAGAATCAAATCATATAGATTTTAATAAACTTACAGAACCGGCAGTTAGAGAAAAACTGAATATGAACATTTCAGCAGTTGGTAAGCTTAGACCTAGGCTTACCATTTTTAATGTACCTGCAAATATTGGAAAAGATGATCTAGCTGAGGTTATTAATGTTCAAAAACCATTTTGAACTCGCTTTCAAATCTAATAATTTAATTGTGTACAATTTTTACATTCCACGCCACTGCTCGCATTCCAAAGAGAAATTAAAACCTTGGCGATACTACTAACGCCATCTCTTGTTTACAACGTTTATCCACTGCGTCAGGCAGTCTAGATAGCTAAAAATAAAGCGCCCTCGAAAGGTCTCCAACCAATCATAACGCTTCTTGCTGTTTCCCGGCGATATTACTAGCACCATCTGTTGTAACAACGTTTTACTTATCTGATCCCGCCAATCGAGTCTTACCTCGCACCACAAGTAATCCAGTCTTGTCTCGTAGCCCAAGTAAATAAGCTCACATGTTTGCAGTCACTCTCTCTCAAGTAAGACGCTGTACCATCGCCGTACTAGCGCTCCATGGCAATCGTCCATGCGAGTTCTCACAATAGAGTCTTGTCTCTAACCAATATTAATCGAGTCTTATCTCGTATATCATGTAAGTAAACATACACGTTTACATTCACATTCTCTCAAACGCGGTACCATCGCTGTGCTAGCGTTCTCCATTAGGCTTTGTCCATGGAGTTCTCAATATTAATCGAGTCGAGTCTCGAAACTCAAACGTTTATATTCACATACGTTTACATTATCTCAACCTCTTAAACGCGGTACCATCGCGTTCCCATTGGTCTCATGCATGGTTCTCAATTCTCTATCAGAGTATAACACTGGGTTGTTATACTCAAGCCTTATTCTCATATAAGGATTAAACGGCATTTGTCTGCCAGTATTCTCAAATCTCAATACACCATTTGAGTCATACCTATGCGACCTGCATAACGTGTTTTACAATCATTTATGCGTGTACCAAAAAACCGCATTTCACAAGGCATCCAGGTCATGCTATTATGCAATAACTGCATACCAGATTCAAACCACTACATTAAGTCAATCCTATTTGCAAGAAATTGAAGCTCATTGTATATAGAAGCTAGCAAGAGGCCTAGCAAGTGTTTTTTAAAGTGACTTTCCCCCAGTGTTGGAAGATAAACTGCTGAACATTGAACGTTTCTCGTCAATTGTGAACATAGTGTACATATTAGCTTATAAGTGGACTTTAAGGTAGTATTTATCCTGTTATTATTGCTTGTATATTACTGTATTTCATATCAGAGTTAGTTCGGCTAACCGAGCTCATACATAGCAGTTCCACAGGAACTTTAAACAGACATTTAACTGTACATAGCTTCAAGTTTATGTTTAATATCATATACTAGTTTAGTATTACAACTGTTTATGCAATGCTTTAGTTCTTAAGAGTTTTATTTATGTCATATTCTTCAAGGTCGATACTTTTCCTCGATTGATATTGTTCATATCGTAGCACAGACTACATACATTCACTCAATGTTTATATTGTTTTCAAGTAAAATAACTTATTAAAATATTCATATAATGCTAAAGCTTTTTGTTTTATTTACAAAATGACTTTGCACATCTTTGTTTGTTTAGAAAATCGACCATGATCGAATCTGAAACAATTAACGAGCAGAACTTCAGAGACGAGGAAAACGTCGTGGTGACTTCTGTCTACAAGTTTGGACCGAGAGATAGACACTATACACACTGGGTAGTAGAAGTCGAGCCCGAATCTAGGAAAGAGAATTTTGGCCAAAGGGACGTTGTTCTTGGAGTGGCACTCTTGCAATGTAGAAGACAGAATCCATGTTACTAGGTGTTAATTGTCAAGGATATGGTCATGTGGCGACCAAATGTCAGATGCAGGCCGCGTGTGGTTTGTGCGCTTTAGCTCATGATACAAGGAGCTCTCCGAACAAGGATAAGGTTGAGATGTGTGGGTATTGCAGATAATAAACATAAACTTAGAGATGCGAAATGTGCAGCCCATAAACGAAGGATGGAGGCCTTCGTAGCCAATATCGATTTCGGCATTAATGGATAAACATATGCTGGTTAAGTGCTTGCATCAGAACTTACACCACAGTCAGGCGGCAACGACATGTTGCATTAACTACGCAATTTATCATAATTATGACCTGCTGCTAGTCCAGGACCCTTACACTATAAAGAAAGGAAACGAGTATGCGATCCCGAGCTCTTCAGGGGTTAGAACAATTGCCGATCAGAATGTTCCTTTTAACGCGTGCATCCTGTTGTTGAATAAAACATTTCATATTTTAAAATATATCCAGCACTGCAGCAAGTATGCGGCTCTAGCCTTGGTTGTGCTTGAGCAGGATGGCATTAGAGTCGGGAGTCTTTACTGGCCTCCGAGCATGGATATTTCTGATAATGGACAGCTGGATAATTTATGAACACTTGCAAATGAAGGGAACATACCAATAGTACTAGGAATAGATACGAACACTCATCACACCGAGTAGTTCGATAGAGACATTGATCAGAGAGGGATGGATCTAGTCGAGATATTAAATGAATTGGATTGGTACGTGTACAATACACCTAGTGAATTTGCCACACTTTGTGGAGCTAGGGGCTCGAGTAACATCGACGTTACGGTGGGCGATCGTGTTACTGTGCAGCACGTGGTAGATTGGGAAGTATTAGAAGCCACACTAAGCGATCACAGGATGATCACCTTTTCTTATAAGTCCAGATGTGGAGAACAAAGCCTCAGGACGGAGATTAAAACTGAGAGAGCATTAGACATGGCCATTTTAGAAATGGGCAGATTAGAACAGTTGCTGTGAAGGCCCACAATCGAACATGTGGACGAAAGAGTCAATGGTCTAACTCAAGAATTGAAGTTCATTACGGAAATGACGGTGCCCAAGAGAAGAGTCTATATGAATAGGCCTGTGTGGTGGAGCGATGCTATCGATACAGGGAGAAAAGAAAGACTCAAAGAGCTAGGAGAACGTACCAAAGAGAGCCGGCTGGGCCAGATAGACATAGACTGAGAAACATGCACTTGGAGAAGACAAGGCATTTGAAGGCCGAAATAATCAAGGCCAAGAATAAGTCAAGGGACGATTTCGTTAGTAATAATTTGAGTGAGGATCCATGAGGCATCTCTTATAGGCAAAAGCAAGAAGGTGCTGGATATCATACAGACCAGAGAAAGAAACGCCCAATTTACAACGGGCTTCGATGGTACAGCTGAACTCATAGTCAACGAGTATATTAAGGAAGACAATCTGGTTGAGGACGACGTGGAGCACGCTCTGTTGAGAATGGTGATGGACCAGTCAAAGAGATTAGGAGACTTACCACTGAGGAAGTGAAGCATTATTTGCTGAGGATTAACATAAGGAAAACGCCAGAACCGGATGGGTGCTTTAATGACTGCTTAATGTTGGTATATTTTCCAAGAGCTTGGAAGTTGGGCTCTTTGATCACTATTCCTAAGACCTATCACGCTCTTGTCGATTCTGTGCAAAACTTTAGAACATTTCATGAGGAAGCAATATTTCGTATTCAAGGACGAGAATGAATTTCAACCACAGAGCACAGTATGGTTCCGTCAGCAGGAAGGGAACTGAGAATGCAGTTGCGGAGCTTCTGGATCTAAGTATAAAGCATGTATTTTTCTAGATATTGAAGAAGCATTTAATAACGTTTGGTGTCCTTCAGCCTTGAAGACCCTCAAGGAAAGGGAACTACCTAAATACCTGTTCGACCTAACGGTGAGTTATCTTAGCGATAGGCAAATAACATATAAGGCTGGCCCAGCGACGCTCAGGAGAGATTTGGAGAGAGGATGCTCACAGGGTTCCAAACTGGGCCCTAATCTGTGGAATTTGGTGGTGGATCAACTTTTGGAAAGCTTCGACAACATCGAGGAGAACAAGATGACGGCGTTTGCAGATGACCTTGCAACAGCAGACCAGCGCTGGAGTTTCAGATGAACGGGGCACTGGACAACATGAAGGAATGGGCGATTATCAATAAGTTAAATATATCACACGAAAAGTTCAAATATATGGTGTTTGGCAGGAAACTTACGAGGAACCCTTCCATGAGGATTGGGATAGTCAGGATAACAAGGGCACCAGAAGAGCATTGGCTCCCCCCGGGGCTTTGAGAACCATTTTTGATGGAGCAATTATGCCGCTCTTTTAATATAATCTTTGAGCGTAAACTTCAACATGTGAGAACAAGGAATGAGTTAAACTATATTGCGGTGAGCTATACTGATGCCTTAAAAACTCTAGAAAAACAATGGAAAACATCAAAATGCCAGTAGAAAGTGGGGTTGAGATGGGAGTAGAGCCAACTTTATTTGAGATGAGGGAAACGCCGAGCCAACAATATAATCTTTTTTGGTGTGGATGAGGCCAATGCAGAGGAGAAAGAGAGGGTGGATAAAGAAACTATAAGTAAAATGAATGTGGGACTTAATTTAAAAATACCGGAGAATGCCAAGGTGTATAGACTTGGAAAGGAGGCACCAAATAAAAAAAGGCCAATAAAAGTAGTATTACCATCAAGACAGGGAGCATTGAAAGCTCTTAAAAATAGAAAAACATTGGAGGAAAAATTTTCTGGAGTTTACATTAAAGGTGATCAAACCGAAAACCAACGGAAATACCTAAAGCAGACTTTGGCAGAGCTGGAAAGGAAAAAGAGTGAAGGACAATCAAACCTGATAATAAAATACGTCAATGGCATTCCCAAAATACTCGAAAAACCTGCAAAAAACCAAAAAAGAGGAGGCGGAGCATGTATTTTTGTTAAAGATGAAGTAGACGGGCATGAAGTGAGATGTAGTCTCTCTCAGAAATACTTAACAGATGTGCAAATAGATGCAGTTTGGTTAGATATACAAATAGCCAAATTCAAAGCCCTTGTAGCGTGCATCTATAGGCCAGGAACTACCACAGATGAGCAAGCCAACACCCAAATGGCCTCCACGATCAGAGCAGCATTTACCATAAAAAACCCAACATTTATAATTGGAGATTTCAACTACCCCCAACATAAATTGGAACAACCTCACAGTTTCCCCACTAGATAAGAAAACCCAAGACTTCATGGATATGTACCAAGAATCAGGTGCAACTTAAATAATAAATTTTCCAACTCGTTTCCGGAACAATCAGAGTTCTCTGCTAGATTTGTTTCTTTGCAGTGACACCAAGAGCGTCTATGAACTAAGATCAGAAGTTCCTATCGGCCGCAGCGATCATGTTATTATTACTGCCGAAACACAGCTTAAACTTCCACCAAAGCCAACTGATAAAGTCCAGAGAAGAAACTTCTACACTGCAGACTACAACAAAATGAATGACTTTATCAGACAACAACCTGAAAGCTTAAATGTGTCTAAATATGAGAGCTTTGAGAGAACTTTGAAGAGTGCTGTACATGAACACATACCATTGAGGTCAGTATGAGTAAACCAACAGAAGCCATGGATAAACCAGAAAATATTCAGAGAAATCAACAAAAAAAGAAAGTTATGGGATAAATACAGAGGCAACAGAACAGAAGAAAATTACAGTGTCTATACAATACAGTACAATGCTTTAAAACAGAAACTAGATGAGGCAAGAAAAAGATATGAGCATGGGTTAGTCAATGCTGACTCGCCCAAAAGAGTATTTAAATATATAAGCAGAAATCTGAATTCAAAAGTGACCACAATTACTCTGAAGGACCCCATAACAAATGAGCTTTTAGGCAGCAAAACCATGGCTGAAAAGTTTGCTGAACAGTTTGATCAGGCCTTCTCTCAGAAAAACCTTACTCTCCCTGTTTTGCCAGACCATACAAGGGTTGAACGCTCCTTTGAGTCAATAATCTTCAATGAGGAAAAAGTCAAACAAGCCCTTAAGTGTATGAAAAAAGACTCCAGTCCAGGCCTGGATGAGATGCCTACAATTGTATTGCAGAATTGTAGTGAGTTAATTAGTTTGCGACTATCTGAAGCTATGCAGGAGTGTAACCTTTGGAAAAATTCCTCAGCAGTGGAAAAAATCGATAGTCACTCCACTATTCAGAAAGGCTGACCGTCACAAGCAACAAAACTATAGGCCTATTAGTTTGACATGCAATCCACTAAAATGCATGGAAAATATTATTGTGGCAGAACTGACATCATTTTTCTTCGAAGAAAATCTCATACCACCCTCACAACATGGATTTCTCTCCAAACGTTCTACAACAACAAATTTGTTAGAATGTCTTCAAGACTGGACAGACAACTATGACAAATCCCAGCCCACAGACATAATATATCTAGATTATGAGAAGGCATTTGACAAAGTCCCGCATAATCTACTTCTCGGTAAGTTGGAGCATTTTGGAGTGAGAGGCCAACTCTTAACACTAATAGAAGACCTGCTGTATGAGAGATTTTATCAAGTGAGAGTAAATGGTGTGTTGTCAAGTGATCACCTTGTGAGTAGTGGAGTTGTGTAAGGTTCAGTCATGGGCCCAATGCTCTTTACATCATATTTGTTTGATCTTACAAATCTCATTGAAACTAATATGAAGAACTTTGCAGATGATGGGAAACTCTATTCAAATCCGTTAGAACATGTAGGGCAACTAAGGGCTGACTTGAGGACTTTTGAGAAATGGTCTTCAGACTGGGGAATGGTTGAATGAATCCAAATGTACAGCTTCAGAATTGGTCCAAACAATCCAAATGAAGAATATAAAGTGAACAACCAGATATTGACAACCGTAACAGAACAAAACGATCTGGGAGTCATAATAACCTCAGACTTAAAATGGGAAAAACCACATTCTGAAGATTGACAAAAGAGCCAATTCATTTGTATACCTCATTAAACAAGCATTTAAAGACCACTCAATAGAAATGATAGGCAAACTATACAAAAGTTATATTCGACCAAAGCTTGAGTATGCTTTCTCAGTTTGGAATCCATATTATGTCAAAGACATAGAGGTTTTAGAAAAAATACAAAGAAGAGTTACAAAAATACCACCAGAGTTACGAGACCTTCCATACACAGAAAGATTGACAAGACTAAAACTAACAACTTTGAGGGAGAGAAGACATAGAGGAGACTTAATTGAAACATACAAAATCATTAGTGACTACTATAATTGCAACATCAGAAAGATCTTCATACAAAATCAAAACAATCTTCGTGGGCACTCCAAGAAACTCGAAAAAGAAAAAGCAGCAAAACTTCATAAAAAAACTTTACAAGCGACCGGGTTGTTTATTCATGGAATGCACTGGAAGAGCAGACAGTGACAGCCCAAAGTGTCAACGCATTCAAAAATAGACTAGACAGGGAACTTAAGAATAATACAGTTAGAATGATACACTACAGTGCATAAACAGTTATACCTGCAAAGACACAAAAAAAAACATACTGAAATGCAGCAATAGCTTCATCGGTTTTTACCGCCTGCTATTAGATAAATTACAGGATTATAGGATTATATTAGAGGATTGGTCGCCAGGACCATCATTGGAGCCTAGAGAACGATGTCCGCACAGGCTGTGGTCGTATTAGCTAATATTCCGCCATTAGAACAAATAATGATATACAAGCGAATAGATCACATTAGGTACAAGAGGAGTTTAGTGATCAATAGACATGGTGTGGAAATTCAGTCTGAACCTAGACTTGGCCAGAAATTATTCAAGGAAAGTGTTAGATAGAGAACACTAACGATATGGCAAAGAGAATGGGATGAAGCTTCCACTGGCAGATGGTCATAGTAGATATTACCTATTCCCGTATATTTATTGAAACTCGATTTTGAATTAACTCACGTTTATTCACTTAAACAAGGTGAAATAATAAGAAAGAAAATCCGAGCTCTTTACAGCACGCCGGCCATCATACACTGGCTCTGTTGCCACGTTTACGCTATGACTAAATCTTACACCTAAATCCTAACATCTCCCTTTTTTGCAACAACAATAAAACAAAATATTATTCTACATATTTCTTAAGGTGATCCGGCCTCTTTAAGAACTTTCCAAATCTAGATTTTGCAACATGTTGATTATTTTCAAAATTATTATTAATACTCATGTTAATATTGGATCTGGAAGCCTCGTGAGCCTTATCATAAGGAAACATTTTATCTATTGGGTCTTGTACAAATGTATTGTCAGAATACAGATTATATCTATTTCTCTCTACCACATTTCCTGTAGGTAATTCTACTTTGTACGCTCTAGGTTTATGACCTATGTCAACAATTTTTCCTTTATATTATCCCTGACCCTTACTAACTCCCCTTTTCCAAACTCTAAGGGATTAAAATGATTTCTTCTATCATGATACTCTTTAAATTTTTCTTGTCTTTGTTCTAAAAATGATTTGACTGCATGCTTTTTATTTGCATGGAAATCTTCAGAAGAGGGTAAAAATGGATTAATTCTTCTACCAAATAAAATTTCACTTGGTGATTTACAGTACTTAGAATCTATAGGTGTATTTCGCGTTTCAAGGATCAGTTCCAGAATTATCAGCTTTTTTAGCAACATTTTACATGTTTACCTTTCAACCATGCCATTCGATCTGGGATAGTGGGAACTCGATGTTTCATGCTG
The DNA here is from genome assembly GCA_016904865.1 of Pissodes strobi. NCBI lineage: Eukaryota > Metazoa > Arthropoda > Insecta > Coleoptera > Curculionidae > Pissodes > Pissodes strobi. The sequence continues at coordinate 107,944 of MU182693.1, forward strand.
ATATTGCCATTCTTTACAGAAATATTCAAATTTGAAACAAGAAAATTGTAGACCATTGTCACTATATAGTAATCTAGGTTTCTCATACCTTGCAAAATATTCTTTCAATGCCACAATAATACATTCCGCAGTCTCAGCATGTAATTTTTTCATTTCAAAGAATTTACTGAAGTAAACAATCATAAGAAAAAATGCTTTAGTTTTGTAATAAAAAAATATCAACCCCCACTACCTCATATGGATGGTTAGGAACTTCTCTCAACATTAAAGATTCATAGTGTCACGACTAACAACCATCCGAACGTTTTTGTGCTACCCTATAGAACTAGCCGCCGCCGCCGCGCCGTGCCCCTCGCTTCTTTGCCTGTATGACTCATCGCCCGGCCGGTCGCGAAGTTTCAGGATCGCTGGACTGGAATTATCTCGATGGCCTCGTCGAGATCATATAGAGTGGCCTCGGAATACTTCCCGAATATTCGTGATAGATTTGAGATTATATATAAGCAGACCTAAGGCGAATGTTAGTCAGTTCAGTTCAGTTAATCATTGAGTGTGGAATAGATATTAGTGGTAAAGTTATAAGAGTAGTATAGAGTGTTAAATTGTATAGAGTGGTAGTGAATAAAGAGAGTATTAGTTGAAAATAGCAAAGTTGTAATTCTGTTAAGAACCCACGGGAAAAACGTAACATTTGGTGTCAGAAGTTGGATTGTGAAAGGACCGGACTTGTGAAGTATTTTTCGAGGAAAGAAAAGGGTACAAGTAAGTCAACGAGACCGTTTGGTTGGTGGATTCTGTGAAAATTTTATAAAATTCTATGGTCAATACGAGGCAACAAGCGGCAGAAATGGAACAAATAAATAAAATGTTGGCCGATTTTATGGATAATTTAAATGCTGAGAGGCGAGCGGATCGGAAAGAGGATGAACGTAAAAAGCAAATAGAACAGGACCGGCTTCAGAAAATTTTAAAAGATCAAGAAGATAAAAGACAAGCGGAACGGGAACAGGATGAACGTAGAAGGCAAGCAGAGCAGGACCGGCTTCAGAAAATTTTACAAGATCAAGAAGATAAAAGGCAAGCGGAACGGGAACAGGCTGAAGGTAGAAGGCAAGCAGAACAGGAACAGCTGCAGAAATGGATGCTGGATGTAATTGTAGGCGAGCAAGGAAAATTACAGAAAATATTGGACGGGCAAAATGAGAAATTTGAAAAAGAAGTAAACAATATACAAAAAGAAGTTGTAACTGTACAAAAAGAAGTAGGAGACGTACAGAAAGAAATGAAGAATCTACAAGCAGAAGTTTCCAGACTAAAACACCAAGCACCCACCGAGAGGGCATTCGCCTCAGGACAAAACATCAAACCTCCAACGTACGACGGTCAAACATCCTGGACAATGTACAAAAGAAAATTTGAAGCCGCTGCTGTTGCCAACGGTTGGAATAATGAAGAAATGGCTACATCACTAGTGGTAGCGCTTCGTGGATCTGCCTTGGAACTACTGCAGACCATTCCCATCAGCCAACAAGGGAAATATGACATACTTGTAGCTGTCCTGGAGAGATGATTTGGAGACCAACACCGAAGACAACTGTATCAGGCACAAGTAAAGTCACGGCATCAGAAGCCTGGTGAAAACCTGCAAGAATTTGAGGCAGACATTAGACGTCTCATTCAATTGGCCTACCCGGGAGCGACAGAGGAATTTCAAGAGGAACTTGCTGCTCAATATTTCGTGGATGGTATTAGAGATCCAGAAACTCAGAAAATGCTACGCCTAGCCAAATTTGATAACAGCAGTGAAGCTTTGGGTCGAGCGCTAGAAATCGAGGCGGCCTGTAACATCTCCAAGCCAAAAATCAGGGCCGTATCCATCTAGGAAGAAAAGGCGACAAACAGCTGTGAATTAAATGAGATGGGTGAAATTTTGAAGAAATTAACGGAAGTTCTTCAGGCCACGGCGAGATTCCGGGAGCCAATGGAAGATAGGCCACATAACCGAAATACATCAAATCAGTGCTACAGATGTGGCAGGACTGGGCATTTCAAAAAAGACTGCCGAGTACAACTACGGTCTAGATCTCCATCCAGAGACGCTAGGGCCCCCAAGTCAAATCAGGAAAACTTCAATTAGTCAACATTGCGGGGCGGGTGTTGGCTAAAGAAGATAAAGCCCCCAGGATCGTCTCCATAAAAAGCCTAGGAAAAGCCGCCGACAGTCTAACAATTACAGGAAAGATCAACGGAAGAGCCATAACAATTACTGTTGACACTGGTGCGGCGGTATCTTTGATAAGGTCCAACAGAGTAAATAGAGTAGAAGTTCTACCCATATCAAAGAATGTAGTTTTACGTACAGTTACCGGTGAGACAGCTGAAGTACTTGGGGAAATGGATATCGAACTTCAACTGGGACGAATTAAATTACACCACACAGTGTTAGTCGCCGACATCGAAGACGAATTTATTTTGGGGATGGATCTCATCGGGCAACATGGATTCTCTTTTGACAACAAGCTTAATCTTCTGAAGTTTGGCACCGAAGAGTTCATCCTTAACAAAACAGACGATGGCACACCGACTAAAGTAGTGGCGGCATGTACTGTCAGAATAAGCGGAAATACCGAGCAGATAATTTTTGGGAAATTGGAGAAGGATTTTGGAGGCTGCATCGGACTTATCCAACACCACGATTTGCCTTGCAAACACCTCGTAGGCAAAGCGCTAGTCAAAACCGACGGCGAAATACCGATAAAGATAGCAAATATATCATTCAATTCCATCAAAATCAATAAAGGAGATGTAATAGCCACTTGCGAGCCGGTGCAGTGGGTAACCAGTTGCGAAACGCAGACAGAAGTAACACCCTCAACATCACCTAAGGAAGTCATAGAACATTTCCAGAAGTCGTGACAACATCTGTCTTCCGAAGAACTGAAGAGAGCTACACAATTTATCAAAGAGTAGAGCACAGCCTTTGAAAGGAAAAATGGCAATACTGGAAGAACGAACATCATAAAACATAAAATCGACACTGGCAGTGCTCACCCCATACGGCAGCATCCTCGGAGGTTACCAGTGACGAAGCAGCAAGAGGTTACCACACTAGTGGATAAAATGCTTTAAGATGGAATTATTGAAGAGTCATCAAGTCCATGGTCATCTCCTGTTGTCTTAGTCACCAAGAAGGATGGGACTACCAGATTCTGCGTGGACTATAGAAGGCTCAATGACATCACCAAGAAGGACAGCTATCCACTTCCCAGAATTGACGACACGTTGACAACACTAGCAGGTTCTCATTGGTTCTCAACACTCGATCTAAAGAGCGGATACTGGCAAGTAGGCATTGACGAACAGGATAAGGAAAAGACTGCCTTCTCTACCGGAAGTGGTTTATATCAGTTTAAAGTTATGCCCTTCGGACTATGCAATGGCCCCGCTACTTTTGAGCGTCTTATGGAAGTTGTTCTACGGGGTCTCACTTGGAAGACATGCCTGGTCTATCTTGATGATATAATGGTAATGGGAAAAACTTTCGAAGAGCACCTACAAAACCTGCATGAAGTTTTTACTAGGATCAAGAATGCTCAGCTCTTACTGAATCCAAAGAAATGTTTTCTCTTCCAACAAAAAGTTGAATTTCTCGGGCACGTCGTGTCATCAGAGGGAATCCAAACTGATCAACGAAAGATAACAGCAATCAAAGACTGGCCTCGTCCTCGCGACAAACACGAACTGCGGAGCTTCCTTGGATTATGTACTTATTATAGAAGATTTGTCGAAGGATTTGCAAATATAGCTGCACCTTTACATAAGCTCACTGAAGAACGAGCAAATTATAACTGGGATCATAACTGTGATTCTGCGTTCAGGAAATTAAAAGCGGCTCTATGTTCTAGTCCAATATTGGGATATCCGGAACAAAAGGGTAAATTTGTATTGGACACAGACGCCAGCAACACCGGCATCGGAGCAGTTCTATCGCAAGTACAAGCAGGAGAAGAACGAGTTATCGAGTACTACAGTCGAACACTTTCGAAACCTGAACGTAACTACTGTGTAACCCGAAAAGAGCTTTTGGCAATAGTACGGTCTGTTGAGCATTTCCATCAATATCTGTACGGGCAAGAATTTCTGATAAGGACTGATCATGCAGCACTTAAATGGCTTTTGGATATGAAACAGCCTGAAGGACAGGTAGCCAGATGGCTTGAAAAGTTACAACAATATAACTTTAAGGTTAAGCACAGGGCAGGGAGATTGCATAATAATGCAGATGCTTTATCCAGAAGGCCATGCGAGGATAATTGTAAGCATTGCCAAAGAATAGATCAACAAGAAGGAATTACTCCCATTAGGCAAACGAAATTTGAGGTTGATCAGCAGTGGACCACAGAGCAACTTAAAAAGGATCAGCTTGAAGATAGTGAAATGGCACTATTGCTAAGAGCTAAAGAAGAACATCAACCAAGACCAAGCTGGAGCGAGATATCAACTAAAGGACTTGCTTTTAAAACTCTGTGGGCTCAGTGGGACTCCCTGGTGGTGGAAAATGGACTTCTTAAACGAGCCTGGGAAAGCGCCGATGGAAAAGTAGTGAAGACACAGTTAGTGGTACCAAGGAGGAAGATATCGGAAGTTCTGGAAGAAGTTCATAATGGAAAGTCTGGTGCTCATCTCGGAGTGAACAAAACGATTGACAAGATTCGCGACAGATTTTACTGGGTCAACTACTGCCAGGATGTGAAATCGTGGTGTCGGCAGTGCTCAACCTGTGCCGCAATCCAAGGACCCAAAACAAGATCTAGGGGCAAAATGAAACAGTATAATGTGGGCCTACCGTTTGAACGTATCGCCATTGACGTAGCTGGCCCTTTTCCAGAAACAAATAATGGTAACAAGTACATTTTAGTGGCAATTGACTACTTCAATAAATGGCCTGAAGTATTTGCGATCCCCAATCAAGAAGCTGTTACCATAGCAGAGGTCCTTGTGAATAACCTATTCAGCAGATTTGGTGTTTCGTTAGAGTTGCACTCAGATCAAGGACGCAACTTCGAATCCAAGGTTTTCCAGAAAGTCTGTGATTTACTCAACATCCATAAAACACGGACTACCGCCTTACATCCACAATCAGACGGCATGGTTGAGAGGTTTAACAAGACCATTGAAGAACATTTGTCAAAGGTCGTAGATGAACATCAGAAGGATTGGGACCAACACATACCACTATTTTTAATGGCCTATAGATCAGCAGTCCATGACACGACAGGACTAACACCAGCCATGGTTTTATTTGGAAGAGAACTCCGTTTACCCTGTGACCTATTATTCGGAACGCCAGACAACCAGGATATGGAAATTCAAGACTACGCAGACTCCCTTAAGGAAAATTTACTATACGTCCATGAATTAGTCAGAGAAAACACGGAGAAAGCCAGCGACCGAATGAAGACACGATATGATCTCAAAGCTAATTCTATAGGATTTCAGATGAACGATAAAGTCTGGTTATATAATCCACAAAGGAAGAAAGGAAGATCTCCCAAGATAACGCCAGTATGGGAAGGACCCTATACAGTCATCAAAAGAATTAATGACGTTGTGTATAGAATTCAGCGTAGTCCCAGAAGCAAACTGAAAGTTGTTCACCTCGACAGACTGAAAGCATACCACGGACATGCAGTATCTGATCGGGACGATCAGGTTTAAGAGGGAGGCAATGTCACGACTAACAACCATCCGAACGTTTTTGTGCTACCCTATAGAACTAGCCGCCGCCGCCGCGCCGTGCCCCTCGCTTCTTTGTCTGTATGACTCATCGCCCGGCCGGTCGCGAAGTTTCAGGATCGCTGGACTGGAATTATCCCGAATATTCGTGATAGATTTGAGATTATATATAAGCAGACCTAAGGCGAATGTTAGTCAGTTCAGTTCAGTTAATCATTGAGTGTGGAATAGATATTAGTGGTAAAGTTATAAGAGTAGTATAGAGTGTTAAATTGTATAGAGTGGTAGTGAATAAAGAGAGTATTAGTTGAAAATAGCAAAGTTGTAATTCTGTTAAGAACCCACGGGAAAAACGTAACAATAGCTATGTTTTTTCTGAAATTTACAACAAGTACTACATTATTTCCTTCAGCATGTGTGGCCAAAATAGAATATTTTTTGCCCTAGACTTGCATTTTTCTATGCCAAAATGATTAAAATGGATAAGCCTTAACATTTCTGATCTTAAACCTTTTGGTACCACCACAGCATTATTTTAAAAAAGTAGACCTTTCACCAAAAATAATTCATCTTTGATGGAATGATGAAATTTTACATGATCTGGAATTTTTTCATAATTTGGCCAACCATTCTGTATGTAACTTACAATCAAAGACAAATCAGAATCAATAGCCGTATTTCTAATGAAAACATCTATTTTATTATCAGTAAATGATAAATTACTGACTACCATACACAAATGAGCATTAATATCGGAATCTATGTCCGAAAGACCATCTTCAGATTCTAAATATGAGCGAGACAGAGCATCAGCCAATAAGAGTTCTTTTCCTGGCTTATACAGCATAACTAAATCATATAATTGTAATCGCAATCTAAGCCTTTGTAGTTTCAAAGGTGTATCAGCCAAAAGAAAATCTGTTCCAATGGCTTATGGTCTGTCTCTACCTGCACTACCCTACCATAAGCAATTCCTTCTCAATTTATGCCCATAGTTGTTGTGTTGGTGTCAAGGCTTTGGATGCATAAGCAACTGGCAAGTTATCCTGCAAAATAACAGCACCCAAACCCTCGCTACTATTGTCAACAGAGAGAACAACTTTTTCTGATTATCAAAAAAATTCAATAATGGAGTTCTGGTTAATAATTCCTTTAGCTTTGCAAAATCTACATAATTTTTTAAAAGTTGTCTCATCGAATGGGTCACATCCGACAAATTAGAAATGAACTTACTTACATAAGTTACCATACCCACAGTGGTTTGTAATTGTTTCTTGTCTCTAGGCTTGTCCATTTTTAAAATTGCACTGATCTTGTCATCATCAGGCTTTAAATCTTCACTACTAAACACATGACCAACATATTTCACTTTTGAAACGCCAAATTATACTTATTCCTGTTGAACCAGATGTTTGCTTCGTGAGCTCTCTCCAACACCGCTTTCAACCTTCTGTTGTCGTCCTCATCATCTTGTGTCCAAACTAGAATATCATCAATGTACACCTCCACTCCTTGCAGACTTCCAAACACATTTTTGAACTTCTGTTGAAACACTTCTGGCGTAGAACAAAACCCAAAAGGCACACGTTGGTATGAAGAGTTGTGAGAAGTTGACTTTCACTTTCCAGCTTAATTTGATGAAACCCTTTGCTAGCGTCCAGAATGGAGCAGACTTTGGCTCCTGGCATGTTTGAAGCTAACTCTTCAAAAGTTGGCAACTGGTAGCGTTCTCGAACTATAGCATCATTTAGAGGCTTGGGATCCAGTCACAAACGTAGCAATCCATCAGGATTCTTCACAATAACCAATGAATTGCACCACTCAGTAGGTTGCGTAACTTTTCTTATCACTTTCATTTTTTCCATTCGGTCCAACTCTTTTTTCACTTGATCTTGTAGACCAATTGGTATTTTCCTTGGTGGTTGAGATACTGGTGTGACATCTTGTCTCAGTCTGATTTGATATGTACTCTGTAGCTCACCAAGTCCTTCAAAGAGATGGTTGTGTTGTTCAGCAGCTAATTCAAAGAAGTTTTACCTTGCAAAACATGTAAGTTCTTCAATAACTTGAATTTTTCAATACAAGGCAAACCAATTATACAAGGGGCATCCAAATCTACAACTTGGAAATCCAAGTTATGCTGTATACCATTTATCTCACATGATATAGTTGTGTCTCCAGAAACACATATTTTTGATCCATTGTATCCTTTCAAGCTCACCTGGGAAGGCCTAATTTACCTAGTATAGAGGGAAGGGGCATTTTGGGATTTAAATTTAATCGTAAGATAATGCAGATACTAACAGGACATGGTCAATTTGCAGGTTATTACCGCAAGAACGGCAAACTAGGTGCTGCGGGGTGTCCCACATGTCAAGCTGAGGAGGACAAACCTCAATATAGATTGTACCATCGCGCCAACTACGTAGACCACAGAGACCAAGTAAGGGCGATCCTGGAGGAAGTCGACCTACCTGGACCGGAAGAACTGGTGAGAAGATTAACTGAAGAGGACCAACTGGACGTGCTAGGTGGATTCGTGCAGGGAAGACTGCTGGGTGCAAACACAATGGAAATGCTGGGTGCTCCCGTCTAGCTCTTTTTTACCTTTTAATTACGCTATCAAGCTTTTAAGTGTGCTATGTAGGTACACGTTGTTGTAAATATTGTATATTTTTGTAACAAAGACGGACCACGTTAGGGTTAGGCTCAACGAGTAGGCGAACTTAACCCTATAGGGAACTTCTTTTCTTTAGAACAAATTGGAGGATTTTTGGCACCTCCCGGGCTACGGCCCGACCGAGAAGGGTATTGCCCTTATCCGCCTGCTCACTTTGAGTAGGTGGACCTTGCTATATCAGAACCTGGTGTGGTTCGCTACGAACTAACTCTATAAATAAAGACTGACTTAAGAAAAAGAAGGAAAATTCATATAAATTTTGGTCCCTTCGGAGGGGTGGAGGCTCCTTTCCTCCTTCTTCTTCTTCTTCTTAGGAGCTAAAAGACAGTTTCTGACAGGGTTTTTCCATTATTACCATATGGATTAAAAATCCTAAATGATATAGTATTTATTGATACCAAATAATATATAAAATTACGTCCAAAACTTAATTAGTTTTTCATGCCATTCGTGCCCACAAGTTCTTTCTTTCTAACCGTAGCATAAGCGAATTTTCTCTAATGACCCTAATATGCTTTAAAACCTCTTAGGAGCGAGAACGGAAATTATCCCCTAGGGGTTTTCTACTTTTCCGGCTTAATGTCTTAATATTATTCAACAGCGAAAACTCTCAAGGAAAAACTCTCGTTAGTATAGTCTTTATATTTGCTAACACGAAAGCTTTTCGTTGCTCTCAATAATGTTTTCATATTTTATAAAATTATTCGACGAGAAATCTTCGCGTCTATATAGTTAATCGAAAACTCGAAAGTTTTTGAAAAGCAATATAACGGAAATATGTCCACTTGAATTTTCCACTGGAATGAATGTTGCAATATTTTAGAAATATTAAAATTTTCCTATCTTTTGTCGTTACAGGGGGAAGACGGAGTGAACTTTAACCTACTTTAGCTTGATGCAAAAATGTTTTCAACTTGTTTATCAAAGACAAGTAATTCTTTTGTGACTAGATATTTTGCTACCAAATACGTAAAGTACTAAAGGTATTACATAACTGATATAGACTTGTATGAGACTTGTCTAAAGCTGTCTCTTCCGGAGTCGAAGGGTAAAGTCTGTATATAAACCTGTCTAAGGCTACATCACACTTGCCCAAAGCTCCGGAGATGTTTGATACAGCTTTACTATATAAAGCTTCTAAATCTATATATCAAAGTCGTCGTTTTATCTCTTTAACAACTTTGACATTATAGATGAGCTCGTCGTAATTCTTGCTAAATTTCCTAAACATCTCCGTGTTTCGTATATGCTAAAGCAAACGCTGGCTGTGTACGCAAGAATTATTAACGATTCCATTGTAATGTACTGAATAATGGAGAAAGTGCAAACTCGATACCCTTTTCAATTCCTCTTTGGGGCGCTGTCGGCAGCCGTTGAGGCGATATGCGATACTGCAAAAATATCGATACGTGAGTATCGATACTTTGAAATACCGATCATTCATACTTCCAGAGTTAAGTAACATTTAAAAAGTATATTTTCCATCCTCCAAAAAACAGGAAAATATCAAAAAATGTTACGAGTGAAATAATAATAATCTCTTTTATTCAAACAGGTTTCTTAAAATACATTTTTCCTAAACGGTCGGGAAATATTATAAATTAATTAATAAATTTAAATATATACAAATTTATTTAATTTATTTAACACGTAAAATAACCCAGTTTGGCAACAGAGTGCCACGCTTTTCATTTCTTCTAATTGGCGCAAGGCCTTCGCCCCAGCTTAGAAGTGACCGAGGGTGAATAATATCAAATAAGAAAAATTTTAAAATTGAAATTGAGTGAATTTACAAGTAAGATGCGTAAGCTAGAACGAGTCGTCTTCAAAGCGTGCAAATAAGCCCTAGCTGTAATGCCGAAGAGTAGGGTGGGTTTTATTTATAAGGCGCCACGGCACAAGCAAGAAATATCCCAGAGCTGAAATATGGCACTCGTTTTAGCCTAAGCTTCGCAACTACCAAGAGAGAACTACTTAAATAAATTCGAAATTAATTTGATTAAGTTGATTTGAATTTGATCAATCCGAGCAAATAAAATAATAACCGAGAATTAATTTAATTATGATAGGCAAGTAAGTAAGCCAGTATTAAAAAATTAAAAAGTAAAACGCAAATGAAAACTACTGATTAACGACAAAGCCAATATTAAACTGTAGTATCTATAGCAAGTCAATGAAGCCGAAACATTTTAAACATGGAGCGCAATTGAATTAAATGAAAGTACCCACCTTCTTTAATCGTCCTGACTTCTTCGCGATCCAGGTAATCCAGAAATAATTAAATAACCCAGGCAAATTTAGTAAATAGAAATACAGGCAAATTCAGTAAATAGAAAGTTGATTTATTACTCAAGGCAAAACACAGACCAATCAGATGTCGATTTTTCCGATATTCTAGGCGGCTATGCTAAATATTACGACTAGAACTGTCTACTGTTAATAGTCAGAAATTTTACCCAGTTAATTGAGGCATAAAGGTAAATAAAAGAGAATAAAAAACAATTATTAATTGAATTATCTCGCTCAATTAAAAGACGATATTATTATGTATCTTGGATAGAACAAAACTTTCAAGTGCCTTGGATCACTTGAACGTGATCACCTTGTGGTGGCTAACGAGATTCAAAGCGAAATATTACGCGATATAACCGATGTCAGACACAAACTGAGCTAATTAAAAATATAAATTCTTACTTTTGAAAATCAGATTTCAAGTAACATAAATAAAAGACCTTATTTGATTATTATTTAGGCGCGCAAACCATGGTCTGACATCACAGTACCGCTCTACAAACTGATTATATTTATAATTAAAACTAGGTACGCCAATAATAAATGATACCTTGGGCAGTCGACTAAAATTAAATCAGTAGATTGGGCGCTATCTTCGTTAATCAACTATTAACCAGACTCTATCTGACCAAAAAGGCACTCTTCTTATAGACTAGAGAACTAGACCAGGAACTAGGCAACACAACGCCAAATCTACCGAAAGAAAGCGAGAGCTCCCTAATAAGGTACCTGAACAAATCGATATTCCGAAAAATATTTCGCGTTAATCGTCGCAAATTTCGTGAAATTATATTCGTTTATTTTAATAAACTACGAGCCTGTTTCGGCCAGTTACAAATGTTAAAGGTATCGACTGACAAGAATAAAGCAAGCTGAATCTAGATTTTGTTTTATAACAATAAAATAAGTTACATTTTAAGTTCCCTTTTGCAAAAGGAAAAAAACAAAATAATTTAATTAAAGCAAAGACAATTACAATTCGGCGTAAGTCTCGGTTTTATTTACCAGAGTGATGAATAATACGGTTAGGTGTTAATATTTAAAAAATATAAAGGAGAGAAAAGGGTAGAATTTCCTAATTATTACATTGATCACCTAATAATAAAAATTACTAAAACTATTAAAATTACGGTCAAACAATAAAATAAACAAAATAAAATAAAATAGAATCACATCAAGTTATTACAATAGTTTATGGTAAAATAACATATACATACATATACATATCCTCAAACATATAATCACAACCATAGATTTATCTGTCATCAAAATATTCATCCAGATGATAATAGGCCTTATTAACCAGCATATCCTTAGCCATCATTCTAAATCTATTAAGATCATCAATTGCTTTTATATTCACGGGTAACTGGTTGTATATTTTAATACCTCGATAAATTACAGAGTTTCTTGTCAGTGCAAATTTGGGAATGGGTATAGAGGAATATTTGAACTATTTCTAGTTGCGTATTTATGTAAACCTGTATTACTCCTGTATTTTTTAAATATAATACACACAGTTTCAAGTATAAATAAAGATACTACTGTTAACATTTTTTCTCTTTGAAATAGTGGTTTACAGTGTGTTCTTAGCTTTGCTCCACAGACATATCTAAAGCATCGCTTTTGTATGATAAAAACTGATTGAAGTAGATGCTGGCAGCAATTTCCCCAAAAGGAAATTCCATAGCGCAGATGTGATTCTACTAGGGCAAAATATACCTTTCTAGCCATTATAGATCCCAGGTCAAAATATGTCCTTCTTATAACATAACCACTTCTCGAGATTTTTTTATTTTAATTTATAACATGTTCTGTAAATTTTAATTGGTTATCAATGAACATTCCAAGAAATTTTACATTTTGCCTTTGTTCAATTAGATTAAGATCATCAAAATCCATCTTAAAGTCTAGTACTTTAGTCAATATTAAGGCACAGATAATTTGCATCACACCATTTTTTAATGAGCTGTATATCATTTTGCACAATTTCCTTTAAAGTATGTTCATCCTTGTGATGCCATAAGATTATTGTATCATCTGCAAAAATAGTTAAGAGTCCTTTAATATCTACAAGGCTCAAATCATTTATATACAAGAGGAATAGAAGAGCGCCCAAAACTGAGCCTTGGGGAACGCCAGCATCAATCTCCTGTGTTGAAGAGAATGATGTATCATTCTTAACCTTTTGATATCGTCCTGTTAAATATGACTTAAAAAAGGACCCCGATATGCCTCTAAAACCATAAATTTCCATTTTTTAAGCAGCAGAGAATGATTGACACAGTCGAACACCTTTGAAAAATCGCAAAAGACTGCGGATGCAACATCCTTGTCATTAAGTTTCAGATAAAGGCTTTCTAGAAATGCAAAAATTGCATCATTAGCATTTTAAAATTTTTGGTAAGCAAATTGTCTTACACTAAAAATATTATGGCTTTCTATAAATTTCATCATTTTTATCTTTACCAATTTTTCAATAATTTTTGATAATGCATTAAGAAGGGAAATTGGTCTAAAATTAGATAGGTCCGTAAAAGATCCCGACTTATGCAAAGGAATCACTAAAGCAGTTTTCAAGATGTCGGGGAATTTTCCCTTTGCAAAACTCTTGTTAATTGAGTAAGCAAGTGCTTCCAAAGCTGCATCATTCAGATTTTGGAAAATATTTTTAGATATTTCATCTATGCCTACAGAGTTAGTTTTAATTTCACTTAATACTTTTTTTATTTCTGTTTTTTCTGTGTCAGCCAATATAAAGGTTTCATTTATGTATGTCCTCGACAAGTTTTTTATTGCATCGCAATCTGATATGATATCTGAGGTAAGTTTTCTTCCTATTGTACAGTAAAAATCATTTAGATCTTCGACATTTAAATTAGCGGTTTGTTTTAACACATCATTCTTACCTCTGAGATCGTTTACAATAGCCCAAGCTTCTTTGGCCTTGTCTTGCGATTTATCAATCCTGTTTTCATAATATTACTATATACTATAATATACACTACCGAACAAAACTAACCAGCGTAATCAAAATAAGGTCTGAGATTCTATAAATTGGTCGATCAGAACAATCTCATGAGGTAAAGCAAAAAAACTTCCAGCACGACCACTGCCTTAAACGGCAAGCCAACGTAGAGTGATGCTTCCTTCCAATATTCCCACTACAACTACGCCTGGCCAATAAGAGTATATTCACCCGTCACGAGGCCACGAGCTGTCATACCCAATAATTTAGCTAGAGCAATTTCGAAAGGAAAACGCAGAACTTTGAAGTATCCAAGCCCATCTTAAATAATTGTTCGACTTAGCCAAAAGGAAATAACCATTCGACTAACCATTCCTTAAGGAAACATACAAAGGTAAATCACAATTTCCGCGACGTCAACACAAAAGAGAAAAAAAGTCCCTAAACGGCACGCACGTTCAGGAGTTGGTACCACAAACCGCTACAGAAAACTAACGGCCCTAATTTTGAATTTCCGGTAGAAGGCAACCGCAATTCGCTTCCAGCACTGCATTCACCGGTCGGTAGAGGTCATTACAGCTAGTGATAGTAAATAATGAAATGAACTGCACCAGTTTGTCCAGAATACCACATAATATACCGGGTGTCAACGAATCAATTAGACAAGTCATAACTTCTAGGGTATTAGATTTATCAAAATGAGATTTTGTGTAGGTAAATGGTATAGGAAAAGGACAATTTTTGCATATTTTTAACTTTCCGGTCACTTCTGGTTTCACCGGAAATGGCTCCGGTTCCAAATTTTTAAATGGAACACCCAGTATATTTTTACATTTTTGGATTTCTGAGACAATTCTAGATCGGAATGTTGTATTTTAAAAAGTTTTTACGACTTCTTTATTTTTTTAAAGCCAGTTTTAATATTGCATCTAGGTGGCCACGGTCGGACGCAAACTAATCTATGGACCTCAGATGATGTCAGGAAATTGCATTCGCAAAGTTAATAATTGATATGATAGACAGGAATAAAACAAGTTGACAAAATCACATTTTCGTGTCTAACTTTTTTTTCTCAAATGGCGACCCTTTTTTGACAAGCACTTTCTGAAAAGAGGATTTTTTGGCGAATCTAACGATACTAATGTATTGGCGATTGGATTAAAAATGAGCTCAGAAATTAAATATTACTAAGCAAAATACTGGATAATAATAATTTATTTATTTTTGTCAAGTGTGCCATGGATAGCCATGATGCATGATATTTTGCAGTTGTTGTTATCAAGTCTTCTTGGAAAACAAAACACTCATTTAGGTAATGACGGTGACATACCTCGCTTTATAAGCAGGCGTAAAAGTTTCTTATTTTCGTTGAATTTCAGTTTAATTTTTCGTCAAAATAATGTAACTCAAACGAAAGCTTAAATTGAAATTCAACGAAAATAAGAAACTTACGCCTGCTATAAGGCGAGGTATGTCACCGTCATTACCTAAATGAGTGTTTTGTTTTCCAAAGAAGACTTAATAACAACAAGTTCAAAATATCATAGATCATGGCTATCCATTGCACACTTGACAAAAATAAATAAATTATTATCCAGTATTTTGCTTAGTAATATTTAATTTCTGAGCTTATTTTTAATCCAATCGTAAATAAATTAGCATCGTTAGATTCGCCAAAAAATCCTCTTTACGGAAAGTGCTTGTCAAAAAAGGGTCGCCATTTGAAAAAAAATAGTTAGACACAAAAATGTGATTTTGATAACTTGTTTTACTCCCATCTATCATACTACTCACTAAAACTTTGCGAATGCAATTTTCTGACACCATCTGAGGTCCATAGATTAGTTTGCGTCCGACCATGGCCACCTAGATGCAATATTAAAACTGGCTCTAGAAAAATCAAGAAGGCGTAAAAACTTTTTAAAATACCACATTCGGATCTAGAATTGCCTCAGAAATCCAAAAATGTAAAAATATACAGGGTGTTCCATTTAAAAATTTGAAACCTGAGCCATTTCCGGTGAAACCGGAAGTGACCCGAAAGTGAAAAATATGCAAAAATTGTCCTTTTCCTATACCATTTACCTACACAAAATCTCATTTTGATAAATCTAATACCCTGGAAGTTATGACTTGTCTAATTGATTCGTTGACACCCGGTATATATTCTTACGTGAATAGAGGGAACAAACATTTGTTCGGCGGGTCTGTCATTTAGTCAAGGAGAACTTTTACTTAAACTTTAAGTTTCAACTTGATGCTGAAGGAAAACCGCACGTTACAAAGGAATAAACTCGTTCGTTGTAGATTTCGGCCTCATAATCTTCCCAGGGGAATTGCCATGCAGGCGAAGTTGAGCTTTCCGAGTAATATTTTCGTTTTCGCCCGCCTCCAACTCCAGCGACGAGTCCTTATAATCACGGATATTTCCCGCCTTATAGACACCTGCTTCTCGACTTAGCTATCTTGCAGCGATTTATATTCCATATCAATCCCAAGAACTGGATTTCCATTTTTGGCAACTTTGATGATATCTCTTCGTTGAGAATCCATCCCAGTTTGGCGAGTAACATCCTCACTGCTTGTATGTGTTCCCGAAGCGTACGAGGATTTTGGATCGCTAAAAGAAAGTCATCTAGGTAAACTATTATCCGTATACCAAATTCTCACAGCCGGTTGGCAATCCAATTGGTTATTTTTGCAAACGTTATTGGTGCCGTAGAGAGACCAAATAGCAGACATGTCATCTGAAAATTTTTTCCCTCGAAAGACATGAAAAGAAACCTTCGGTGCTGAGGGGTTATGGGAATATGAAAGTATGCCTGATGAATGTCGATCTTTGTCATGAAGTCGCCTTTTTGGGGAAACTGGGGAATTTTGAGATAATTGATAAGCTGAAATTTCTTTGGAGAAAGGTATTTGTTTAGCCCCTTCACGTTGAATATAGGTCTTTATTTCCCGTTTGAAACATTGTTGACAGGAAAACCGAAGAGTGGAGACAAGGTTCCAATATTTTTTGGTCCAGCATTTGGACTATTTCGTCTTTCATTCCGGATGTCTGAAAAAATGTGAAACTTGTTGAGAATCGCATTAGAGGTGATTTGCTTACAAAGGGTAGTTTGTAACGTTTTAACACAGTGAGAATGTAGTTTGGGGCGCCTATTTCTACCCAACCTTGGAGATGATTTGTCAACCGGCCTCCCTGAAATGTGTCTGATAAGGCATAGTCATTGGTGAGTTCTACCGCGGGAACTGATTTTGTATAATTTGTGAACTCCTGAGGTAGTGTTACGTCCTTTGTGGCCCCCATTGGGATTTTTGCGTGATCCCCTGTTCGCTTGAGCTTTTTCCCTAAACGCCAGCCTTCTTGGTTTGTTATCGACTCTGCCAGCCGCTTCCGTTCTGTAAGTTCTAGAGTTGAAAGTTTCATTAAAGGGGCGAAAGGACTGACCATGTTGCTTGTAAAAACCAGAGAACATTTGGTCCTCAAACAAATAAATGTCCGATGGGGCAATTTTTTTTAGCATTCATTTCTTGGCCTAACATTTTTCCGCCTCTGGTCGATAATTTCGGCACGACGCGACGGCCTGAACTGAAGTATAGGAGTTTAGACGTTTGCACCCACGGAAAGCACAGTGTAATCTCATTAGGGGGTCAAGCCGACGGCACTGAACCAAAATAAGGTTTTGAGTTTCGTCAAAAGCTGAAAGGTGCATAAGGCAGTACATTTGAAGATTATGAAAAATATCGAAATTTCTCACCATTCTCGAGTCGATTTTCCAACTCTACGTAAAATTTCCATTATATGTGAGTAGTCTTAAAGATTTTCGTGAAAAATTTTAAATAAGGATGAAAAAAGATTTAAGTGTTTGTCAAGTGTTGAAAAGTACGCAAGACTGTATGTACAAGATTATAAAAAAAAAATCGAGACTTCCTAATATTCATCTATAGATTTTTGAAATCTACGTAAAATTTCCTTTTGCGCAGACAGTTTTAAAGGTTTTCATGCCAAATTTGATTTTTTTATGTATTTCAATTTTTTTAATCACTTCTCCAATTTGGAAGGGAGCGTCACTCCCTACTTCTCCATTCGCATCAAAACTAAAAATTTTCAAAAATGTTGAAAACACGAAAAAAGTTACGACAATAAAAAAAGTATAAAATAATAATAATTTAAATACATTTTTTCTAAAATGTCAGGATATGCTTTAAATAATCAATTTAATTAAATTTCGAAAAATTTATATTGATTCCAGCTTGTTTCCACATCATCGCGATCGGTGCGCTTTTTTTTATAGTGGTTTCCCCAATAGGCCTTCTAATATATAATACGTAAAATTATTAAGTTTGGCAATAGAGCATTCTGCTTTACACTATAAACTGATTCACAACGTTGCCAAATTTTAAAATTTTTGCCTATGCGCAGTTTGATGTTTTGCAGGTATTCGAGGAATTTCATTATTAAAACTTGAGCTTAGTTTCGGAACGTGCGAAAACAATGCATAGAGTGTAATATTTTGTTGAAGATAAAATATTTAGTTGACAACATTGAGGATTTTACTGGAAAGTGCGGCCGCTCCTGGCGCAATATTGGAGACAAAACGTCCTTGTGTACATTAGGTCTTAGCTTTACACTAATTGACACACAACATGGCAGATATTTTGTCGCCTCAGGATTGTATATGCCCTTTGATCCTCAGTCCTACTAAATATTAAATCGATACGATTGAATTGACTAAATAAATTATTATTATTTCCCTGTACATTGTATTTAAATTTAATATTTTCTCTCAATTTATTGAATATTTTATTGACATTTGAAATTTTTAGTGAGTACCAACTTATCTAACTTTGAGGGTAAAATTGCTTATTGTGGCCAACCAACCACAAGCCAGAGTTAAATGGTTTCATTCTTGAAAGATTAACTATTTTTTTTAAATTAATTTTTCAAATAAAAACCCAAATTAATTGCCACAAGTTATAACTTAAACAACTCAAATCTTAATAGTTTAAAGAATGAAAACAATTGCATATATGCCAAAACTATGAACCATAAATTTTGTAATTGCACACAATTTATTATCAATTGTATGTAATCATATATTCTCGTTAAATCTGGTTCATATCAATCATATCTAGTCCAAGCATCGATACTTGTAAAATATCGATACTAAAATACTTGATATCAGAAACAAAACAAACCTAATTAAATAAGGTAAATACACAATGAGGAGTCGTGTAGCGTCCACGTTATCGAAACTTGAAAGATTGAAGGTAAATTTTTATTTTGGATGTTATTGTTCACCCTTTCGAGCGGTATTTAATTGGGGCACAGCTCTAAGCCACCACTCGGGACGATTTTAAATTAAACAGGCCTTTGTTTGCAGGATTTTTTTGCTTAGCCGCATCAATCCTCCTCCTAGTTCCCTATTCAGGTTAAAGCCATTCGCCTTTCCACATTTACAAAAAAAAAACACCTTTTTGCGTGATCCATTTTTACTTTAATTAAATGAATGTCGCGAGACTTCACCGTAATTTTCCGAGCGCAATGCAATTAAACTACATCATAACGAGTTCGGATTTCAGAACTAGTCTCTGAACTTCATTATTAAGTTCGACTAATCGCATTTAGGCTATTAGAAGTTTAAAGACCGTTCCTAATGAACGTTCGTCCCCGGCATTCTTTGCGTCACGAAGTGTTACGTTGAAAATTGCAAGTTCCTCGAATGTCGATTTGATTTAATAAGAAATTCCTCTGCGTGACGTTAAAGGTGCTTATATATTTGCAAGATCCAGATGAATTTGTTTGCCAAGATTGGTTTATTAATCTATTTTCGTTCACGTCAGAGAGGCTAGGCTATTTTCGGAACGTGGTATATGTCACCTGCCAAATTTGACATTTGACATATAACATCTGTCATTTGTCAATTTTCGGCCACGTGAGCAACTCCATCTTCAAAGATTTACATAAGTTAAGGTTAGTGCTAGACAACTTCAGAAAGTTTCGGCTAATTCTGATCATCTTCAAGGACGAATATAAAATTGAGTCGATCGTTACTTGATAAAAATCCATGATACACTAGTAATTGAAACACTGTTTCTGAT
>MU182693.1:137724-159501 GCA_016904865.1 Pissodes strobi
TTGCTCCTAGATCGCATAGAACGAAGCACTCTCATGTTCGTGTTTGTTCTAATGGTATACTCGATAAGTCTTGTGTTTTGTGTTCTCTGATCCCTTCTGATAGCCGCTTTCGCAATTTTGTTGAGATCATTGTATGTGGGTGAGTTTTTGTCAGCGTTTCTTCGTTCATCTATAAGGATTTTTGTTTCAAGGCTGAATTTTGGAATCTCCAGTTTTCAAAGTGCGCTCACTTTCTTTACTGCTATTCGAACGCTTTTCGTTTTGGTCTAATACCAGTTCTTGCAATGCTTCTATTGGATGTAGATTCTTGTCGATATATCGGCTGTATTTCTCTTCTTTTTCTCTTAGCTCACTTATGGCGGGACGGCTTTTCTTTGCTATTAGACGTTTTCTCTCCAGTTGGTTATTGATATATATTTTGGCCCTGATCAGCCTATGGTCACTGCCTGTATTGAAGTGATTTATGACCGATATCGACCAAGAGTTTAAGTTCTAATTTTCTTCCAGAAAGTGGAGGTTAACCTGAAGATTATGGAGGAGCTAGCTGAGTTGAAGCCTTGCGATACAAGGGAGAAGGCTATTTTCAATCGAATAATTAATCTCTCTGACAGACATTTACCAGAGGGTTGGAAACAATACATAGAGAAGATCTTCTAGGGAAGGACTACAATTCTCAAGTTCTCAACAAGATTAGATTCCTACTTCCCACAGTAGAAGATGGTGCAAGCATTTAATCTAGAGACTACACATATTTCATAGAAGAAGTACAGAAAGATAAAGCTAAACTCACTAAAATGGCCATTTTGTATTGGTCTTATTATTAGTCCGACAAACTTGGCTTCTGCGCAAAATGAACTGGTGGTGGTTAGCAATTTAAAGCATTTGATGATAGGCCAGAAGGAAGCTTCTCACTAACTCTCGAAAGATGTAGACAATAATGATGGCGATGATTTAAGTTTAAGTGTCAGAGGATCGAAGAGTATAGATTGAAGCCAGAGTTTTGTTCATGGGGAGCAGTTGACAAGGTAGAGAAAATCACTGAAGAATTGAAAATCATGCTTCAGTCGTTTATGGATTCCTTTGGCGATCATTCTAGTTTATGGATTCCTTTGGCGATCACCTAGGTCTACGTCTCATACAGGAATTAATCATTTAGAGGCTTTGTCAATGCCTGAGCAATCAGATGAAGATGATTCGGAAGAAGGTTATAATTCAAAAAAGTTTCCACCTCTGTTGCATTTAGATTTGGAAGAAGAGGTTGATGACTTGCCTTTTAACTTTGCGCCGCAAACTAGGGAGCAGCGAAGCCTCATATTGAATCCTAAGGCGTGGATTGCCTAAGATTAGGTCAAATTTTCTTTAATCGGGTTAGATATGCCGATGTTCAGAAGAAGCTCCAGGCTTCACCTGTGTTTTGTGCCCTCAAGATAAACAACCAGCTATTATCACATAGGGTTTCGCACAGTGCCTCTATTGATCAGCTGTCAAAGATGGATTTGACATTGGACACTATTCTTAACGGTCTTTTGCTGCAAAGGGATTCCTTGAGAACTTATTGAAAAGCATCCTTCCATTAAAAAAGATGTCCAAGAGCTCTTGGTTGGACCGGAATTACAGTTATCTGCTTTGGTGACCGATTTCTGGCTTCTCGCATTAGTTGTCTGGTGGCTTGGCTGATTTTTTCGTCTTTCTTGGCTTTTGGGCAGTGCTCGTTTTGACTCTCTTGTACGGCTGCAACTATCGCATCATTCAGGTTGTCCATATCATCTTGTAGTTCTGAGTTTTTTAGTATGTTTGCTATGCTCTGTTGAAACCTTATTATATCCGGCGGCTTCGCCCAAGTTCTGCTAGGGACCTTTTTGACCGTTCTATGCCTTTCCTTGTCGATGTTGATTATTATTTTTGCTCGTACCATTCTGTGGTCGCTTCCCGTTGTTAGCTTGTTCAAGACTGCCACATCCTTGACTATTTGCTTTTTGTCGGTTATTATGTAATCTATTTCATTCCTGGTGCGGCCGTCTGCACTTTCCTATATTCTGTTTGGCTTTTTCTTGAAAAAGCTATTAATTTCAAACAGATTATTTTGGAGCAAAAAAACCCAGCAATGTCGCTCCACGTTCATTTCTGCCTTCGAGCCCAAAGTTCCCCACCGAAAACTCAATCTCACTAGCCGTCGGTCCAACCTTAGCATTGAAGTTTCCGCAGATGATGGTAGAGTGTTTCGTATGTTTTCGTTCATCTCCACATTTTTCTCCTTCAGATGGCAAACAAAACGATGATTACAGTACATTTTCCAAACATAATTGGTACATTCGGGTAAAAGCTGTGTAGTTTATCAGAAAAACACTCGGTGTTTCATAAATTAGATCGTGACGGCAACCCGAATATTTCGAGGTCTAGACGAAGGTTATTTACATTACCTACTACACGTAATATTATTGTTTAACTGCAATGAACGAGATACTCGACGCGGGTGACAAGGCCAAGACAACCTTGCTGAATTGGTATTGTTATTGTAACATTATATAGTACGAACCTACACCAACCCAGAGAAGAGAAGACTGAGTGACGCATTGATATGCGTACGTAGATTATATGGGTTATGACGCGTTACTATCTTGTATATTCCTTGCTATAATTAATACAGAACTCTATAGTCACCTGGATGGAGTTTTATTCAATAAATAACAGGAGTTCTACAGCTGCAATGGCAGCTGTAGAATTCCTACAGAAAGGCTTGACGGCTTACGCGTGACGTCATCATATCTAGGCATAAGTTATTAATAGGTGTATATTTAAATGTACAAAAACAAACCATTGCTGAAGATATGATTCAAATATTCCTTCGTAGACTTTTTGTTCAAATGTGATATGAGAGATCCGTCTACATGAGTTCCCAAATAGGATATAATATTATTGGTGGCTCTATTTTTTGGTTTTCTCAACATTTAGTGTCATTTATTAGCGTATTTTCTGATTTAATTACTCCTCGTATCGATACGTGAAGCACCGGAAAATCCTTTCCAATAAGTAAATGGTTTTCCGAAAGAGATCGCAATCTCAAAATACTCTAGTTTGCTTAATGTTAACGGCGGGGGAAGTTATTATTTTACCGGTAAAACGGAAAATGGAAAATATCCATTACAATCACGCGAAAACGTCGTTGCCGTGCTAATAAATTGTTCCAAAAGGCATACTTACAGACAAACGTTCTTTGGGTCGTAACGGCGTGTTTTAGGAGCCAAAAAGGGATATTTGTATTTGCTATGTGCGTTACACGACGCGACATCTGGTGGTACAAAATGTGGCGAATTTCTTGGCTACGCAACACGTCAAGTACATCGGAAACGATTGAAAATTCAAGAAAAATTTTTGATTTTAGTGCAATATAATTAGTTCTGCAGATACGTTGATATATGAGAATATTTATCGATTCGACTGAAAAAAGCCAAGTTCGATATTGAATTTTGTGTGTATTCAGCAAAACTTCGTAGGTTATGAAAGCGTAAACTTGAGAATATCATAATAACAAATAACAAATGTGAATTGTGAAATTGATACGATTAAAAATTCGATTCCTGAAGTTTTACTGAAATTACTTTAGAATGAATGATAGACAAACTGAAATTAAGTTATTAAATATATTTTTCGGGAATATTAGTGCTGTCCATTGCACTAATCATAAGAACCGGCTTCGAAAATATATCACAGGTTATGATACTTACCCTTGTTGGTTCTGGGATCATATGAGCACCGTCGATTTTGAGCATTTTTTGGGTTCTACGGAAAGATTACATCAAATGGGATACATTAACGCAAAAAAATTTGCGGATGAAGCACATTTTCTCAAAATAAATTGAAAATAAAAATTTTAATTTAACATACATTTTTTCCTAATAAACACAATTCCAGTATACCTTTGTCCTGAGGTATGATCGCAGAAGGTTAATAATAACATAATATAAAGCTTCTTTCCATACAAATTGCAAATAAAACTGTTTTTTGCACTTTAAAACCATAATATAATATTTATGAGATAAACGTCAACATGACTATTTCTTAAAACATCATTATATAGGTTGGCTTAGCACGGCTGTTATGCGGGTAGATGTTGCCAAGTGTAATTTCTATTTGGTTCTAAAATATAACAGCTTCGTGTTGAATATGTTTCAAAAGTACTGTGGGACGAAAACTTATAAATAATGATTCTTAGGGGCCTTATTTAATAAAATGACAATAATTCGAATATATGATTTACTAGAATTAGATGTTACGCTAGAAGGGGATCACTTTTAATAATATGTCATATAAACTAATTAATTTAGTTTCTCGAAATAGATACAAATTTAAAAGATCATTTGGATTAGTTTAAGAGAGTATCACGCGTTTATTTGTTACTTTGAATTAATTCTGATTTTGTGATGGCCGTGGTCAGTCAAGCTCGTAGCGCGCTCGCCTCAATGCGCTTCTTTGGCTAATTAAAATTAGTTTCGATTATTTTTGCTTAATCCGAAATATGTTAATTAGGGTTAGTTTTGGTTACTTTAGGTTAGTATGGGTTAGTTTTGGTTAGTCTGGGTTGGTTTTACTTAGTTTATGATAGCGAAGAGAAAAGGTTGCGTAGCGCGCTTTTCTTTTTATTTTAGTTAATTAGGGTTAGTTTTGGTTAGTCTGGGTTGGCTTGGGTTAGTTTTGGTTAGTTCGGGTTAGTTTAGGTTAGTATGGGTTAGTATTGGTTAATCTGGGTTAGTTTGGGTTAGTTTGGTATCGGGAATAGACAAGCGCGCGTGGCGCATTTGTCTCTTTACTTTGGTTAATTTGGGTTAGTTTTGGTTAATTTTGATTAGTTTGGGTTAGCTTTGGTTAGTATGGGTTGGTTTTGGTCAGCCTGGGTTGGATTTGCTTGTTTCGGGATAGCAATTAGGGTTAGTTTTGGTTAGTCTGGGTTAGCTTGGGTTAGTTTTGGTTAGTTCGGGTTAGTTTAGGTTAGTACGGGTTAGTATTGGTTAATCTGGGTTAGTTTTGCTTAGTTTGGTATCGGGAATAGACAAGCGCGCGTGGCGCGTTTGTCTCTCTACTTTGGTTAATTTGGGTTAGTTTTGGTTAATTTTGATTAGTTTGGGTTAGCTTTGGTTAGTATGGGTTGGTTTTGGTCAGCCTGGGTTGGATTTGCTTGTTTCGGGATAGCAAAGAGAAAAGCGCGCGTAGCGCACTTTTTTTTACTTTGGTTAATTAGGGTTATTTTTGGTTAGTTTGGGTTTCTTTTGGTTAGTCTGGGTTAGCTTGGATTAGTTTGGGTTAGTTTTTGTTGGTTAGGGTTAGTTTTGGTTAGTATGGGTTAGTTTTGGTTGGGCTCGGTTGGTTTTGCTTGGAGTGGAATAGCGAAGAGGCAAGTGCGCTAGAGCTGTCTCTTTCCTTTGGTTAATTATGGTTAGCCCGGGTTAGTTTTGGTTAGTCTTGGTTAGTTTGTATTAGTCTGGGTTGGTTTTGGTTAGTTTGGGTTAGTGCTGGCTAGTTTGGGTTAGTGTTGGTTATTTTGGGTTAGCTGTGGTTGAGTTATGACAAGCGTGCGTAGCGCGCTTGTCTTTTAAAATTGTTTCATTTTATGACAAATATACTTGATCTAGGGCATTTAAAATGAACAAATTGAGTCGACAGTGTACCTAAGTAAACTTTTATTACTTATATATACATGTATGGTTAAACAGCCAGGGTTAGGTTTGCTTAGTATGGGTTACTTTTGGTCAATCTGGGTTAGTTTGGGTTAGTTTACGTTAGTCTGGAATAGTTTTGGTTAGTTTGGGTTACTTTGCATTAGTCTGAATTAGTTTTGGTTAGTTTGGGTTAGTTAACAGACAAATGGGAGCTTATTTGGTTAGTCTGATGCATATAAGGAACAAGCGCGCGGTTTGCGCACACAAGTTGGTATTCTACTTTATGAAACATGCCCCTGCAATTTGCTTACTTGAAAATCAGAAAGGTTAGCCAAGTCTGACAACATTGCAAGTAAATTGTCATCATTAACGTCATATTGGGAGAGTTTTCGCATTTAAATGTCACTAAACGGCCTCATTTCTGAAATTTCTTTTTCAATTTTTGGCGTCAAAAGTGCTTCATCCGCATTTTTTTTGCATTAATGTGTTCCATTTGATGTAATCTTTCCATTGAACCCAAAAAAATCTTTAAAATCGACAGTGCTTATATGACATCAGACCATTTTCGATGTATTCCACGTGTATATTTGTATAGTAGCTGAATAAAGTTCCAAATTTCTCCGACTCGCGCGCACGATCGTTCGTCATTTCTCCCACTACCCTAACGCACAGGGCGAATAGAGGATGTATGTTACATTCAGGTAAGAGAGATGTTTGTTGGAAAGAAATATTTTCTTCGTGTGTTAAAAATAGCATGAGACTGTCAGCTCTACAATTTGTTCTCGATTGGGTTATACTGCGGAACAGGCTTCCCAATTTCTCGAATTATGATCATGTCTAAATCTACAAGTTATTGCCAGTTAATGAGAGCACCTCAGCCTTTTGACGAAGATTTTTCACTGTGTAAAACTATCATAAAGATCAAACTGACAATGATTTTTAAAATTTAAGTTTGTAGCATTTTCAAATTTTGCTTAGTTTATATTTATTTTTATTTACAAACACAATTTAGTTTGCATCATTCCAATATAGGTACAGTAGATGAAGTACATTACCTTGTTTTGTCTTGAAAGTTATTGAATACACTTTTTATATATTTTCATTTATGATGTACTAGATGCTTATGATATAATGATAACACCTGGTTTGCGGGTAGATCTAGGTTCCTGATAGATGTCAGATCTACTTCAGGGACGCGCCCCTGCCCACGCGAGTCTTGGTTTATCTCCCAGTAACACACGGGGGGAAACCATTGTCACACTCCCACTTCCTCCAGCCAAACCCAATTTCGTTCCTTCCAATACTCCTTACCCCTCTTTGGGAACCTACCAAAGAGTAATTTTCTCTCGAGAGAATCACATGGCTTCGATCAATGTTAAAAAATCCGGAGGTAAAAATCATCCCCCAATCGGATCTCCGGGGGGACTTGGAATGTCCGTGGTCTTCTGCAAACGGACAAAACACACATAGTCGAACGAGAGCTGCAGCAATGCAACAAATTCGCCGTAGGCTTATCTGAAACACATTGGAAAGGAAGAGGGCACTTCTCAACAACCAGCGGAAACAACATATTCTTCTCTGGAAACAATGGTAACAGCAGGAATGGTGTAGCTGTCGTACTGTTGGGCGACATTTACAAATCCTTATCGGCCTGCAACACAGTTAATGACAGAATAATAACCATCGAACTACACTCAAAACCAGTCCCAATAACATTCTACAAACATAAGCACCAACATCTGAAGCTGATGAAGAGGAACTTGAAGCTTTGACCAAATAAAAGAATGCACTGGAACAAGTTTTAGATTAGCTGCCCGCAATACAGTGAATAGGTATAAGTGGGGAAAAGTAGTAAGGAAAGCTGCAACGTTTATGTGATCCCTACCCTTCTGTCACTTAGGAAAGAAGAAGAAGAAGATGTTTATGATATAATGATAACACCTGGTTTAGTTTGTATTCCCTTCTGAGCAATAGGTACTCGACTACGTTCGGAAACCTCTTTAAAAGTTCTGGTTGTGCAATTCAATTTGCTAGGCTATTGACTTCATTGATTTAATACTTGAGCTCTCTTTTTATTACTCGGGATAATGCTCACAAGCTTTTCTTTGATCTAAAAGTTACTAAAAACTTAAAAAATTGTTCGATACAAATGTAACCTTGAGTATGTTTATTATTTTAAATCAATTACTAGCAGTACATACCTCAATCGGATGGGAGATCATAAAAGTCATCTAATGTATATTATAATTCATTTGTCTAATTGTGTTTAGGTGTATTGTTTCCTTTTGTTTTATTCATCTTTCTAAGAGATTTCGTGTTTTCATTTTTTAAGTGTCAAAGTGTCATTCACCTATGAGGTTTAACCGTAAGACCACACCATATGTTTTTGACAGTTAGGTTAGACAGGTTCAAGAGTCGACGTTCCCAAGTAACGGTTCCTTTTAAGGCGTATTTACTTGCCGCTTGGCGAATATGGTGTAGAGCTGAAGTTCGATTAACCGAGCTGTGACGTAGATGGTTCTTCCTGCGCTTGGACTCGCTATTTCAACTAAGTTAAGTTGGCAGCAATGTTTCTTCGTCAAGGTGTTAAAATTCGTTCCGGATCTTTCTTCTTTTTTTACGTTAGACCGGGGAGGAGTCGATAAGCCGGTGTCCTTTGTGGAGTTTTTTCGAGGTGTAAATCCTCATGGACTGGTTCAAGTAATTAGGGTCATTAGTTTATGATATTTTTGTTACATTTAAGTATTTCGACTCGAACCAGGGTCATGGAGGTTACCTATAAAAGATTTTGTTGAGTTATTGGAATCCTACCTCCACGTGAAGAATATATGTATTGATGTTGCTGTCATGTTGCCGATTCTTGGAACTGACCATTATTGATTTTAGAGAAGTCTCTATGCGTTTTGTTCAACTGGCTATTACCAGGTAATAGCCCCTATAGATAGTTCTATAGGTAAGATGAAAAACTAGTTAGGTTATGAGTAATCATTTCAATATTGGATATTTACTTTGTTTTTAGGGTTCTCTCCACGGGTACCGCTCTAACACACGTATATCGCTCTAACACACGTATATCGCTTTGCCTAATTGCGACATCATTTCCAGCGTGTTTTGGGTTAGAACCACTACTTGCGTGTCTTCAAATCAAATCAAATCAAATCAAATTTTTTTATGTCAAAATGTGCAAATAGCACTTACATACGTCAAAGAAAATACATATAACTAACACTACAAAATAAATAATGTCAATTTTTTCATAAATTTAAAACTCAATATTATAAAGGTTTTTTTTTAATAATGTCAAATAAAACACATTAAAAATAAGATATCCTGATGGAATAATTAAAATAACATATAACACTAAAATATTAAAACATTAAGATTAAGTTCTCTAATCTCTTGTGGAAGTTTAAAAAACTTCACACCAATAAAATCAGTTCTACAATGGCACCTTTTCAGCCTGCAATAAGACGGGACCAAGTCACCTCTAGATCTGGTATTGTAGTTATGTAGATCCTCATGAGTCCTATATCCGGCCAGGCCACTCTTAACATGCAACAGATTTTCAAGAATATACACAGAGGGAAAAGTCAATACACCCCACTCAGCGAATGAAGCCCTACAGTCCTCCCTGTATCCTAAGCCAGCCATAAGCCTTGCAGAAGGCGCTGATGCTCCCCAAGCCAATATTCCATATATCATTTTGCTGTTAAATACCGCAAAATAGGCAGTTCTAAGTGTTTCCCGTGATACACAACCTACAAGACCCCGCAAAACAAAAACACTCGTACAAAGTCTTGCACACACCGTTTCCACGTGAGGTTGCCAGATTAATCTGGAGTCCAGGCAGATGCTAAGGAACCTGACTGATTCCAGAGGAGAATTACCAATATCTCTCAGGGTAAATGTCATAATTTGGGTCTTCTCAGCATTAAGCAACAGACGATTTGAAAGGAACCAAGACTCCACGGCCTCGCGTCCCTTCAACAGTTTTTCCCTATCCGCCTGTTATATTTCCCCAGTTACAGCAATGGTTGTGTCATCCGTAAACAGCACAAATTTAGCCTCCTCACAGCAGAGAGGTAGGTCATTAATAAAAATCAGAAAGAGAATTGGACCAAGGATCGACCCCTGTGGCACACCAACATCCAGAAGCGATCCCGCAGAGGTCACACCATCCACCCTCACTGCTTGATAACGACCAGCAAGGTACGACTGCGTCAACTTGATACTATCTTCACCAAAGTTGTAGAATCTTAATTTTTTTTAATTGAAGAGAATGTGTGACACAATCAAAAGTCTTGCTGAGGTCACAAAACATGGCATCAAAGTACTCCATACCCTGAAATGAGTCCATTACCCCTTCTAGAAGGTCCAATACTCCCTGGACAGTGCTTTTCCTCTGTTTGAATCCAAATTGTCGGTCGCTAAACAGCCCATGGGTCTCAAATAGATCCACTATCTGTGTCGCCATGATCTTCTCAAAAAGTTTGGATATAACAGGGAGCAAAGAAATTGGCCTATAATTAGCAACCAGTGACTTGACCCTCTTCTTGTATACTGGTGTTATTAAAGCTTTTTTTAGAGCGCCTGGAAAGGTGCTTTCACGAACACACTGATTAAAAAGTTTGGTGAGTGGAATATAAATTAAATCTTTTACTGACTGTATGATTTCTACTGTCAAACCATAAATCCCTACACTTTTTTTGTTCTTTAATTGTGTGATTGTATCCCTCATTTTTATATAAGTGATCTCTTGATAATCAAAGTGTTGGAATGAAGTTTTTATTTTGTTGAGATGCAAGAGAGGATTACTAGTCTCCTCATGCATGTCCCTCATGAGAATGTTTGCTACACCGGAAAAGAAGTTGTTAAATTCTCGGCAGTATATGACAGCTGATGTTTTTTGTATTAGATACTTACCTCTTTTTGAATTTATAATTTGACACATACATGTGCTTGGATTACTTGAAGAGTTTATTGCCCTATCATTTGCCAATCTCTTTGCCTCCCTGATAGATTTTTTATAGTTTTTTTTAAATGTTTATATATTACCCAATCATTCACTCAATTGTATTGCTTACATACATCATTTAACAGATGTAAATGTTCTCTCATATCCTTAAGATCATTATCAAACCAACTGACTCTATTGGCCTGATCCGATCTGACACAGAATTTCTTCTCAGGGAATGATTGCATGTATGCATCCTCAAGTGACTTCATTAAGATACAGAATATTTTTTCCTCAATACCAATCTCTACACTATCCACAAAATCCCACGGAATATCCTCAATGAGATTATAATAATTGTTTAACCCCCTCTGTGTAATGGGTCGAAAAACTTTTTTTTCGGACAGCACTTTATTGTCTACCTCAAAATGAAACCCAAGGTGTTGACCCAGATGATCCGAGAGGTTCATATTAAGAGTCTTTGCCAAAAATGACCTTGTTGTAAAATTTAAAAAGATATTATCCAGGCAGGATTCTCCACGTGTTGCTTCAAAGATTTTTTTGTTGAAAACCGTATGACCCCAGAAGATCAAGCAGTACAGACGACTCACCCTGTGTTGTGCCAAACTTAACATTGAAGTCCCCTGCCAGAATGATATCCCTTTCCTGGCCAATATGACTCATTACACCCTCTAGAGCAGACAGAAAAGTGCCAACATCTCCTCCAGGAGTTTTGTATATACATATAACATAAACATTATTAATTAGGACACACACAATTCTATACATTTTTCAACATTATAAATATTACAAGCCTCTACATACACAAAATTAAAATTTTCCCTAACTAAAATACAGTACTTCCACCCAAAGACAGAGCTGTTGTCGAGTAATCCTCTATTTGGAAAGCATCCATCTCATCAGCATTAAGCCAATGCTCTGTCAAGCATATAATGTCAATGGGATTGTCCACCAATGATGCTTCTAGTTCATGAATTTTATTTCTGATAGACCTCACATTGTAATGGAGCAGAGTCGCAGTATTTTCCACAACTTCTTCACCATCTAGTGGTTTGATAACCTTGGTTGATACTGTGACCTTGCTGTTTGCAAGCCCTGGAGATTGATAAAATTGTTCACCCTAATTCCACAGAGCCATAGATTGGAGGACATTATATCATCCCTTTTATCCTGAGGAACTCTCAGTCTAAAAGAGCTTTTGGTCTTATCCTTCCTTGTAACCATTTTTTCACAAAAAAAATCCACCTCCAAGTTCATTTGTTTCCAAACGATTTATTATCATATCCTCAGTTATGGATGGATCAAAGCCTGATAAAAATATCTACGATTTTAGTTGGGCCGCTTTGAGAATACTTGAAGAGTTGTTTGATCCTTTTATTGGTTTAGGTCTTATGTTTTTAGTGGGTATATTGTTATTTCTGCCTCTTCGTGTTACTTTTGTCCAACCTTCCTCATTTTCAAAGTCAGAACCCTGATTTGACTGATTTGTAACCTGTTTTTTGTTTTTGTTTACCACCGGACTGGGAGTAGGAGGTTTAATTGAGGTTAAGTCAATCACTTCTTCCTCTTCTTCTGATTGCAATGTCGGCGGGTCCAGCTGCGCGTTGACATTGCTCTTAACGCCAACAGTATCTTGACATTTCACGGCCTTGTTCACGGACTTGTTGGTTTGGGTAGTGCTGCTAGTCCTGGTCTGGATTGAACTGATCTTACCGTGAATTTTAACGTTTTCGGTCTGCTGTCCGGCGATCGGAAATGTAGACACTCCAACTGCACTGTTGTGGTTTTTTTCGATGTTTTCTAGCCTGTTTATAATGTTTTTCTCCATAGATTCCATTTTCTGTTGTAAGGTTTGGAACTTTTCCTCCAAAATTTCACTTTGCAACTCAGATATTTTCAGTTTTAAACTCTCAATTTCTTCGGTTTTTTGTAGTAAGGAATATTTTAAGATTAAGAAAACCTACTTCATAAGTTGTAAGTCATACCATTTACCTTTTTATTTGTAAGGCTGTCTCGGAAAATTTAGATTATCCACAGATTGAGTGATTATACATATATTGAAAATGGCCGAGCATGACGCTAAAAATTGACAACTTTGAAAGAATAAGGTTATCCTAAAGATTGACGACAGTGTTCAATGTCAAAGTTTGAGCTAGAGATACAACAGCAATATCGATACTCAGTTTGATAAATGTCGAGTATATCGATACTTGTGGTTCACTATATCAATATCCATTATACATAATATCGGAAGTTTACGTTCTCTCCTACCGAATAATTTATGTTTTAAAGCCGTTTACATAAAGTAGACAGACACACGGTCGCGTTGGGTCATAAAGTATTATAGCCGGCATAATCGACATAATAATTTAAATTCACATGAAAATGTCAAACTTTCTTGATCTGTATATCCTAAACGTCGGATATAAATGGAAAGTCTCGCTTGCAATCGAAATATTTTACAAAATTGGAGTTTTGTATTTATTTTATAGAAGAACATATCGATACTTCCGACAACGTCTCGATATATGATGTCGAAGCAAGTATATAAGCTTATTATTCGGTTCGGTTCTGTAATTTAATCTGTTTAAAGTCGGTTTACCGAAAGTAGCCAGACACATTCGGAGAGCATAAAGCTTCAGCAATAATAATTTAAATCCCCTCGAAAATAACCAATTTTTCAATCTGCATATTCTAAATCATGGGTGTATAAATCGGTAGTCTGCTTGTAATATTTCACGTTTCAGTTTAGCAATTTGCAAAATGGGATTTTCATGTTTATCTTTTTATACACAGTAT
Source organism: Pissodes strobi (assembly GCA_016904865.1). Lineage (NCBI taxonomy): Eukaryota > Metazoa > Arthropoda > Insecta > Coleoptera > Curculionidae > Pissodes > Pissodes strobi. The sequence continues at coordinate 151,153 of MU182693.1, forward strand.
TCTCTACAGGCTTGAAACTTATTTTTTATTTTTGTTATAGAGGCTGTCCCGTTTTAAGCGGTAATAATTTACGAACCGCATACTGTTTGTTAGGTGGCGTATTATTAACATATCATTTTTCGTTTAGCAAATTGCATAATAATAATGACTTTTTATTAAAAATACGTATTTTGCTAAGAGTACTCCGCATTATCCGTTGTTATTATTTTATTCTATAAAAATAAAGGTTTAAAATTATAAACAAAAAAAAGTCGCGTGTATAACACAGTACACGTGTTAGAAGTGAATACTTCTCTACCGATTCCATAGAGATAAGAAGGGGTGTAGGGATATGTCGGAGAGGGAGCACCTTTTGTTCTAAACGGTCACCCCAAGCGTTATCGTCATAGAATAGCGGGGGTTTTGGAACACCTGGTTCTCACGAGACACCCAACTCACAGTTGATGGCTCCAGCCTGGTAACTGTATTGACCCACAGGCTAAACCAAGTGAGGGTAACCAGATATGGTGATCAGTAGCGTCTGACCCAGAGTGGGCGGCTACAAAAAAATCTTCGAACCCATCTGGCCAGCGTGGAAGATTATGGCTAAGAGCCTTCCAAAATTCACAAGGCGAAATTTGAAAAAAAAAACGGAACTGGTCCCCAGGTGGGTGAAGCATCTAATGCCCGTAACTCTCACACTCCGAAAGAAGTCTGCCTCACGGAATCCGGGGGGAGACAAAAACTCGCCACAAACTACAAGGAAAACGACGAAAAACCAAAACCTAGATAAAATTCTCTATGCCGCAGTATATAACATTCGCAGCATGAGATTTGATGAACATCTCGCCTGCTTAGAGCACGAACTACAGAACATCAAATGGGACGTGCTCGGGATCATCGAAACGAGGCGAAAAGGCGAAGCCACCATCATTCTCAAATCCGGACCCCTTCATTTCCAAAATAACAAGGACGAAAATTCACACATCGGTGGCGTAGCACTGCTAATTTATAGCAGGAGGAAACACCTCATCACCAAGACCAAGTCCATATCAAACAGGATGATCTACGTCGTAGTGAAATTGAACCAAATGTTTAGCATCCAGATCGAGGAAGAAGTGGCACAGTTCTACGAGGATCTAGCAACAGCAAAGAGCACAGAAAACACCCCATTCTCCATTATACTCGGCGACTTTAATGCCAAAATAGGAGCAAAATCCCCCACGGACTCTCCCTTTATTGGGAATTTTGGACTTTGAACACGAAACAAAAGAGGACAAACGATGATAAACTTCGTCAACAAAGAACGTGTCTACTGCATGAACACCTGAAAATGAAGTCCTGACGGCAGGATCAAAAACCACATAGATTGCATCATCACATCGAACAACTGAATGTGCTTAGATGTATCGGTCATAAATCACTTCAATACAGGCAGTGACCATACGCTGATCAGGGCTAAAATACATATCAATACCCAACTAGAGAGAAAACGTCTAATAGAAAGGGAGAGCCGTCCCATCATAAGTGAGCTAAGAGAAAAAAAAAAGAGGAATACAACCGATATATCGACAAGAAGGTACAATCAACAGAAGCATTGCGAGAAATGAAATTGGAGGAGCTTTCAACCAAAATTACTAACAGCGTTTGAACAGCAGTAAAGAAAGTGAGTGCACTTCAAAAACAGGAGAATCCAAAATTTAGCACTGAAACAAAAAACCTTCTAGATGAACGAAGAAACGCTGACAAAAACTCACCCACATTTAATGATCTCAACAAAAAAGTGAAAACGGCAGAAGGGATCAGAGAACACGAAACACAAGATTGATCGAGGGTATCATCAGAACAAACACGAACATGAGAGTGCTTCGTTCTATGCGATCTAGGGGCAAGCTGATCATTCACCAAATGAAAAATGACCATGGAGAAATTATCAGTGAAAGAGATGGGATCGCTGAAATTGTTGAGAACTTTTCTCAAAAGCTCTACAAAAAATTAATGGCAGCCCCGCAAGACAAAACACGAAAATCAATCTTGAACGTGGGATCAGAAGAATTAGAGCCCATAGATTATAATGAGCTAGAGGCAGCTTTAAAACGGCTCAAAGATTGTAAGGCTCCAGGAGAAGACCAGATCACGAACGAAAGGATAAAGATTGGAGGGGAGACACTTAATTCTACTCGATGAAGAAAATATTCCAGATTTCTGGAAAAGAGGTCATTCTCCTCTTCAAAAAAGGTGACAATACGAACATGGAAAATTACAGACCCATCAGCCTGCTGTCTGTCTTCTACAAGCTGTTAACAACCAAGACATGAATTAATGACTGTAAGGTCGAGAGATGAGGATGAGCTACGCTTATTACATTTGAATGTTTGTAGTGTAAATAACAAATCACTAGAGCTTCAAGTGTTACTGGAGAGGAAGAATCCAGACATTTTCTGCATGTCAGAACACTGGCTGCAAGGTAATGACATTACATATTTATCACTGCTAAAATATATACCAATTGCCTTTTCATCTTATCGAGTCCCGAGGTGGAGAGACTGCCATACTTGTAACGGAGAATAACAAATTTTATCCTGTAAATGTAAATGTCTTGTCCATTGAAAAACACTGTGAATTCTGTCTCTCCAAATATGTGATTGTAAATAAAACTTATTATTTTATCTGTATTTATAGGTCACCATCAGGAAATCTAGATACTTTTTGTCACGTTTTGTCAATTGTCAGATTTACTGCACTTCATCTATAACCCAAATAAGTTCCTGGTAGTTTGCGGGGATTTTAATATAAACTTTCAAATCGCTGGGAATGATGCCTCCCTGGTGAATCAGCTTTTCAACACTTATGGTCTTGAGTCACACATAACAGGTATTACGAGGGCAGGACGAACCACTGCGACACAGCAATCTTCCTCATGTTGAGACAGATGGTAGGATCTTTTTGACAGATATCTCAGATCATTATGGACAAACTTTCAAATTTAAACTAAGTGCAAGTATCACCAAACCTGCACCTGTCGGGAACAGACGCAACTTTTCTCATGGCAATATGAATGCATTTATTAGCGAGTTAAAAATAGAATCCTGGCTGGATGTTTTCAATTCCATTGAAGTGGACAATAAATATGACACTTTCAGTGGGATTTTTCACTATTACTTCAGTCGTAGCTTTCCTTCCGTTAAATGTCAAACTCGCAACGTAAAGAGCTGGGTAAACCCAGAAATAAAACAGTATTCGAGTTACATAAAAGAGCTATGTATGGTATAAAGAAACTCGCAATGAAGCTATATACAATCAGCATAAAAGTGAAAGAAAAAAATATAGAAATTTTATATCCCTATACAAAAAAAGCTGTAAATGAAAGAAAAATAATATGTTCGAAAAATAAAACAAAACCTGCTTGGAGTATTTTCAACAGGTACACAAACAAGACTGGGTCTCAGAAGCCTATTGCTCTGAAGGCTGGGAATAGTGAATTAGTGGGGGATCCTGTGGAAATTGCAAGCATGTTTCTAGAGAGATTTAACACCCCTTCCTCTGCCCCCATACCTGATCCATCCACCTCTCGTAAGCTGACAAATGACACTCCGACAATATTTTTATTAACAGACAATCAAGAGGTGCTACACATCATAAAAAATCTACCAAATAAATATTCTAGTGGCATTGATGAAATCCCTATTGCAATTTTAAAATATGCAAATTATAACATAGAAGCCCTTTTGGCTCACATCATAAACACTTGCTTCGGCTCTGGTACCTTCCCATCCAGTTTAAAAGAGGCAAAAGTTGTGCCAATACACAATAAAGGAGATGAGCAAGATCCAAAAATTATAGACCTATATCTCTTTACTCCCTTCTACCTCAAAATTTTTCGAAAGAGTCATCTATACCCGATTAATGAATTTTCCGCTTTCACACAATATTCTCTCCAAAAACCCGTTTGGCTTTAGGCCCAAACACTCGACCCAGCAGGCTGTTTTTAAAATGATATCCTACATAGTGGAAAATATCGATAAAAATTAGAAAGTAGCAAGTCTCTTTTTCGATCTGTCAAAGGCATTTGACACCATAAATCATTCCTTACTTTTATCCAGCCTCCAAAAATATGGGATTAGAGGAAATTGCCTTAAACTGATAGCTTCATATCTGGATAGTCGAAAACAGTGTGTATGCATTTCAGCAAATGGGGAGGTTCATTATTCGTCAGCATTCCTTATCGAACAAAGTGTGCCACAGGGAAGTATTTTGGGACCAGTTTTGTTTGCCTTATATGTAAATAGCCTAAGTGAGAAATTCTTGTTTGAACTTGTCTGCCAGTTCGCAGATGATACTTCCATTGTGCTATCAGGTGACTCTGCTGGAGGTCTCTCCAATGGATGTTCTCGGGTGGTCTCAGAGATGCAGAGTTGGTGTGATTCGCATGCACTAAAGCTAAATGCGGAAAAAAACAGGCCTGATCACCTTTAGGAAAATATCTAACCAAACTGAATCGCTCTACGTAAAGTGCAACCACAAATCCATACCTGAAATAGATAGTACTAAATTTCTCGGTATTCACATCGATTCTGCCTTGACATTCTCTTCTCAGACAGACATTCTTGTTAGAGGGTTGAACAGTTTTTGTGCATTATTGAGACGTCTTCAAAGTGAACTTACAGTAAACACCCTGAAACAATTTTATTTCTCATCAGCTCAATCCCTTATATCATATAGTATAATATTTAGGGGATCTTAAGTGGGAGCTCAGTCAGTTTTTATTGCACAGAAACGCATTGTAAGATGCATGTTAAGGCTTACTCCACGTACCTCATGTAGGGAGCACTTTGTTAATCTGGGTTTTCTTACCACACCAGCCTTGTACATTCTTACCCTGGTAACTTTTGTAAAGAAAAACCCTGATATATTTCGAACAAATGCCGAGCATTATGCATAGGGCATGTCGGTTGTGACTAGGGGTAGGACTGACCTCAGTGTTCCCTTGCACCACTCAACCTTTTACCAGAGAGCGCCGTCCTTTGCAGCAATCAAAGCCTTTAAGGCTATACCCCCTATTCTAAGGCGAGAGCCCAGCTTTCTCAAATTTAAAAGAGACACGAGACACTACCAGGTACCTATTGGAAAGGTGCATCTACAGTTCTAATCCAAATTTTAACATGTTGTAATGTCTTAATGAATGTGTATTTTATCTTGTATTTTTACTCTTTATATCATTTTTAATACCTACTTTAGTTTTAGTTTGGTTTGGAAACCTCTCAGGCTAAATTATCTTTTTTGGTGACGTGAAGTTCGACTTTTATCAGCCATAGACCATATTCATACAGCACGCACACTGATAGAGAAAATGTACGGAGGACAACGCTCCGCTTCACATGGCTTTTGTAGACTACCAGAAAGCGTTCGACTCAATCGAGAGAGTGATGAGAGCGATGAACAATGCCCGTATTGACTCCAGATATACAAACCTGATTCGCTACATTTACGAGAACGCGTCCCTGCATGTACAAATTGATGAAGCTTGGATAACTGGGAAGGTTTTCGTGGAGCGGGGGGTCAGGCAGGGAGACACAATTTCATCGAATTTGTTCACCTTGGCTTTGGAGGACGTGTTCAGGTGTCTATCCTGCAAGCAGAAAGGCGTCAATATAGACGGAAAACGTCTCAACCACCTCCGTTTTGCAGATGATATTGTCTTGTTCAGCAACGAGCCAAACGAATTATCAACAATGATCCAAAAACTCAAGGACGCCTCCCAAGCTGTTGGTCTCAAAATAAACCTTTAAAAGACCAAAATCATGAACCCAGATGACATTATAGTCACCGTTGAGATCCACACACACTTCCTCCATAATCTTCGAATATACATGCCCTTGCAGTTTCCAGCATTTGACAGAAATCGAAGCCCTATTTTCACATTAGTGGAAAAAATTTAAGTTTTGCATTAAAATCATTGAAAACATTCATAAAGGTAGGACATTTTATGCAAATTTCGAAAATCTACACGAGAACGTTGAGAAATTTCGAGTTTCTTCAGAGAATTTAAATATAGGTACTGTATTGTCTATGTTGGGGTTTGGTATATTAAAAAAAATTCCTTAACATTATAGCACCCTGTAGTTCAAACTTAAGACTTTTAGGGCATATGTTCATATAGACTCAACAATAACCTCCTTAAATATTAGCATGTGATTAAGAAACACCCTATATATTTTCTTAAAATACATCCATACTCTTGCCTTATAAACGTACCTCTAGAACTGTCCGGGAAATGGCACATACAGTGAATTGAAGTGAAATAAGCGAACTAATCGAATTGTAAACATAAACATTATAATTTAGCAACTGAATTAGGTCATAAATAGTGTCTCCTAATATTTATATTGTGACCTTATCCTAAGTTTGAAATTGCACCTGAAAATTGAACCTTAAACGTGCAACATTCAGCAGGTTTTATTTTATAAATACTCAAGTAAACGATCACTTTGACAGACTGTGTTTCCCATCCAATCCTGTTCAGCTAATTCCTTACAGCACACATGTGCGTAGGGTTCGAGGGAGTCCTAACCCGCAACCCACACCTCTAGTTAAAACCGAGTTTCGCAGCACCCATGAGCGTGGACTCGTATATTTGCATTTGACTTGTCTAAAGTTGTCACCTTCTGAAACGAATTTAATTGAGTCATGCAGACAAACAACTTGAGATCTGATATAGCTTTTGGCCGCTTTAGACAGCAATTTGAAATGACATTTCTTCTCAAGGCACGCGGTATTTAGAGAGTTATTTGGTGAATGTGTTACAAAAATTTTGCACCTTGAATCGTTAAAAAATGTGTAACTTGTATGTATGTAACGTTTGATGCGGCGCGTCCGCAATTTTTATTTGGGAAGGTTTGTTGTTTGATAATAATTAAAAATTAAAGCCTTTTTGTATTCAACATTAACGTCAAACTGACCCCCTTAAAAACTAAAGAAAAGTTACTTTGCGCCGGGGATCGAACTCGAAGCAAACGCCAACGTAATTAGGTTTAAAGCTTGTCGACAAGCGTGTGGTGCGCGCGTACCTAATACACCGTGCCTGTAGGTTATTCTCCGTTTTTATTTGGTACGAATGAAGTGGTCCACAAGCTCCATCAGATCTGCTTAAAGCCGTATCAGATTGAAAGCAAATCTGTCTAACAGTAGAAATAATCTGATAAGTGATTATACTACTTTAGACATAAAAGTCTGGTACAAGCTGTTTTCCTCGCCTCTATCTCTAATAACTTTTTTGTTTTCTCTGATCATTATTTAAACTTCTGCATTGGCTGGTAAGCCTCTAATTGTGACGTAATGATTGTCGAGTATTACATTATATAAATCAGCCCCAATCCGGTTTCGAAACGCCTTCAAGTTGGCCGCTAATTGGCAACGTTTCTCAATGGCCGTAAAGAACATTAATCATTTCGCGGTGGAAAAAAGCTTCGTAAGAGTTTTAATTTGCATTAAAAAGGCTGTTCATTAACTTTTATTGAGAACAAAAAAATTACGCCGCGGTGGGAGTGTACCTATGACACGTAACTTTGGTGTTTTTTTCTCTCTTTCTATACCAATATGAAATATGGGATCGGCGACATGTGATCGTGTAATAAATCACGCGAATACCGTTCAATTATTTGCTGCGCCATTTGTGCCGACTCGTTTTTAGACGCTGCATAAAACGTTGACCAATCTGAATGTTCGTATTGAATGTTGAATTTGCTCTTTTAATGTCACTGAAGTTAGCTTCAGAGTCAGATTCATTTCTGACCCCAGATTTACATTTTTACAGTCGTCCAAATGAATATTGAATTAGTAAGTAATATTAGAGATAACAAAAATGTAGGGTATCGAAAACGTGTTTTTAGTTAAATTTTGACTAAAATTAGGTATTTCATTTGAAATAAATAATAGATAAAAGTACCTACCCTATTCTTTATTATTATACCGGCACCCTTTCAAATGATAATAATATTTTTGAAATCTCACTTGTTTCCCTGAAGAAATTTTGATGTGGAAGTGACAAGGAATATCTCATTCATACGCACGTGTAATTGCAACCCCCATTTATGTCTGATAGTCCGGGAAAATGAGACTGAATATTTCAAAACAATATAAAAAATTTGCTTTTATATGTTTCACTAAAATTTTGGTGTGAAAATGACAAGGGTCATCTCGTTCATACGCACGTGTAATTATCAAAGCACATTTCTTATATATTTTTGAAATATCCAGTCTAATTTGCCCGGACTATCAGGCTTCACTGGCGGTTGCAATTACATGTGCGTATGAATGAGATGACCCTTGTCATTTCCACATCAAAATTTTAGTGAAACATATAAAAGCACA
>MU182693.1:159511-171496 GCA_016904865.1 Pissodes strobi
TATACGTGCGTATGAACGAGATGACCCTTGTCATTTCCACATCAAAATTTTAGTGAAACATATTAAAAAAGCACATTTTTTATATATTTTTGAAATATTCAGTCTAATTTTCCAGGACTATCAGACATACGCGGGGGTTGCAATTACACGTGCGTATGAACGAGATGGTTCTTGTCATTTCCACATCAAAATTTTAGTGAAACATATAAAAGCACATTTTTTATATTTTGTTGAAATATTCAGTCTCATTTTCCTGGACTATCAGACATAAGTGGGGGTTGCAATTACATGTGCGTATGAATGAGATGACCCTTGTCATTTCCGCATCAAAATTTTAGTGAAACATATTAAAGCACATTTTTTATATTGTTTTGAAATATTTAGTCTCATTTTCCCGGACTATCAGACATAAGTGGGGGTTGCAATTACACGTGCGTATGAACGAGATGACCCTTGTCATTTCCACATCAAAATATTAGTGAAACATAAAAGCACATTTTTATATTTTGTTGAAATATTCAGTCTCATTTTCCCGGACTATCAGACATAAGCGGGGGTTGCAATTACACGGGCCTATGAATGAGATGACCCTTATCATTTCCAAATCAGAATTTCAGTGAAACATATAAAAGCACATTTTTTATATTTATTTGAAATATTCAGGCTCATTTTCCCGGACTAGCAGACATAAGCGGGGGTTGCAATTACACGTGCCTATGAATGAGATGAGACTTGTCATTTCCACATCAAAATTTTAGTGAAACATTATTATAAAAGCACATTTTTTATATATTTTTGAAATATTCAGTCTAATTTTCCCGGACTATCAGACATAAATGGGGGTTGCAATTACACGTGCATATGAATGAGATGTTCCTTGTCACTTCCACATCAAAATTTCTTCAGGGAAACAAGTGAGATTTCAAAAATATTATTAACATTTGAAAGGGTGCCGGTATAATAAAGAATAGTGTTACGTTTTTCCCGTGGGTTCTTAACAGAATTACAACTTTGCTATTTTCAACTAATACTCTCTTTATTCACTACCACTGTATACAAATTTAACACTCTAAACTACTCTTATAACTTTACTACTAATATCTATTCAACACTCAATGATTAACTGAACTGCACTAACCGACTGACTTAGGTCTGCTTATATATAATCTCAAATCTATCACGAATATTCGGGAAGTATTCCAAGGCCACTCTATATGATCTCGACGAGGACATCGAGATAATTCCAGCTATCACGTAACTTCGCGGCGGGCCGGTCGATGATTCATACAGACAGAGAAGCGAGGGGCACGGCAGGGCGGCTAGTTCTATAGGGTAGCGCAAAAACGTTCGGATGGTTGTTAGTCGTGACATTGCCTCCCTCTTAAACCTGATCGTCCCGATCAGATACTGCATGTCCGTGGTATGCTTTCAGTCTGTCGAGGTGAACAACTTTCAGTTTGCTTCTAGGACTACGCTGAATTCTATACACAACGTCATTAATTCTTTTGATGATTGTATAGGGTCCTTCCCATACTGGCGTTATCTTGGGAGATCTTCCTTTCTTCCTTTGCGGATTATATAACCAGACTTTATCGTTCATCTGAAATCCCATAGAATTAGCTTTGAGATCATATCGTGTCTTCATTCGGTCACTGGCTTTCTCCGTGTTTTCTCTGACTAATTCATGGATGTATAGTAACTTTTCCTTAAGGGAGTCCGCGTAGTCTTGAATTTCCATATCCTGGTTGTCTGGCGTTCCGAATAATAGGTCGCAGGGTAAGCGGAGTTCTCTTCCAAATAAAACCATGGCTGGTGTTAGTCCTGTCGTGTCATGGACTGCTGATCGATAGGCCATTAAAAATAGTGGTATGTGTTGGTCCCAATCCTTCTGATGTTCATCTACGACCTTTGACAAATGTTCTTCAATGGTCTTGTTAAACCTTTCAAGCATGCCGTCTGATTGTGGATGTAAGGCGGTAGTCCGTGTTTTATGGATGTTGAGTAAATCACAGACTTTCTGGAAAAGCTTGGATTCGAAGTTGCGTCCTTGATCTGAGTGCAGCTCTAACGGAACACCAAATCTGCTGAATAGGTTATTCACAAGGACCTCTGCTATGGTAACAGCTTCTTGATTGGGGATTGCAAAGACTTCAGGCCATTTACTGAAGTAGTCAATTGCCACTAAAATGTACTTGTTACCATTATTTGTTTCTGGAAAAGGGCCAGCTACGTCAATGGCGATACGTTCAAACGGTAGGCCCATATTATACTGTTTCATTTTGCCCCAAGATCTTGTTTTGGGCCCTTGGCTTGCGGCACAAGTTGAGCACTGCCGACACCACGATTTCACATCTTGGCAATAGTTGACCCAGTAAAATCTGTCGTGAATCTTGTCAATCGTTTTGTTCACTCCGAGATGAGCACCAGACTTTCCATTATGAACTTCTTCCAGAACTTCCGATATCTTCCTCCTTGATACCACTAACTGTATCTTCACTACTTTTTCATCGGCGCTTTCCCAGGCTCGTTTAAGAAGTCCATTTTCCACCACCAGGGAGTCCCACTGAGCCCACAGAGTTTTAAAAGCAAGTCCTTTAGTTGATATCTCGCTCCAGCTTGGTCTTGGTTGATGTTCTTCTTTGGCTCTTAGCAATAGTGCTATTTCACTATCTTCAAGCTGATCCTTTTTAAGTTGCTCGGTGGTCCACTGCTGATCAACCTCAAATTTCGTTAGCCTAACAGGAGTAATTCCTTCTCGTTGATCAATGCTTACAATTATCCGCGCATGGTCTTCTGGATAAAGCATCTGCATTATTATGCAATCTCCCTGCTCTGTGCTTAACCTTAAAGTTATATTGTTGTAACTTTTCAAGCCACCTGGCTACCTGTCCTTCAGGTTGTTTCATATCCAAAAGCCATTTAAGTGCTGCATGATCAGTCCTTATCAGAAATTCTTGCCCATATAGATATTGATGGAAATGCTCAACAGACCGTACTATTGCCAAAAGCTCTTTTCGGGTTACACAGTAGTTACGTTCAGGTTTGAAAGTGTTCGACTGTAGTATTCGATAACCCGTTCTTCTCCTGCTTGTACTTGAGATAAAACTGCTCCGATGCCGGTGTTACTGGCGTCTGTGTCCAATACAAATTTACCCTTTTGTTCCGGATATCCCAATATTGGACTAGAACATAGAGCCACTTTTAATTTCCTGAACGCAGAATCACAGTTATGATCCCAGTTATAATTTGCTCGTTCTTCAGTGAGCTTATGTAAAGGTGCAGCTATATTTGCAAATCCTTCGACAAATCTTCTATAATAAGTACATAAACCCAGGAAACTCCGCAGTTCGTGTTTGTCGCGAGGACGAGGCCAGTCTTTGATTGCTGTTATCTTTCGTTGATCAGTTTGAATTCCCTCTGATGACACGACGTGTCCGAGAAATTCAACTTTTTGTTGGAAGAGAAAACATTTCTTTGGATTCAGTAAGAGCTGAGCATTCTTGATCCTAGTAAAAACTTCATGCAGGTTTTGTAGGTGCTCTTCGAAAGTTTTTCCCATTACCATTATATCATCAAGATAGACCAGGCATGTCTTCCAAGTGAGGCCTCGTAGAACAACAACCATAAGACGCTCAAAAGTAGCGGGGGCATTGCATAGTCCGAAGGGCATAACTTTAAACTGATATAAACCACTTCCGGTGGAGAAGGCAGTCTTTTCCTTATCCTGTTCGTCAATGCCTACTTGCCAGTATCCGCTCTTTAGATCGAGTGTTGAGAACCAATGAGAACCTGCTAGTGTCGTCAACGTGTCGTCAATTCTGGGAAGTGGATAGCTGTCCTTCTTGGTGACGTCATTGAGCCTTCTATAGTCCACGCAGAATCTGGTAGTCCCATCCTTCTTGGTGACTAAGACAACAGGAGATGACCATGGACTTGATGACTCTTCAATAATTCCATCTTCAAGCATTTTATCCACTAATGTGGTAACTTCTTGCTGCTTCGCCACTGGTAACCTCCGAGGATGCTGCCGTATGGGGTGAGCACTCCCAGTGTCGATTTTATGTTTTATGATGTTCGTTCTTCCAGTCATGCCATTTTTCTTTTCAAAGGCTGTACTCTGCTCTTTGATAAATTGTGTAGCTCTCTTCAGTTCTTCGGAAGACAGATGTTGCCACGACTTATGGAAATGTTCTAGGACTTCCTTAGGTGATGTTGAGGGTGTTACTTCTGACTTCGTTTCGCAACTGGTTACCCACTGCACCGGCTCGCAAGTGGCTATTACATCTCCTTTATTGATTTTGATGGAATTGGATGAAATATTTGCTATCCTTATCGGTATTTCGCCGTCGGTTTTGACTAGTGCTTTGCCTACGAGGTGTTTGCAAGCCAAATCGTGGTGTTGGATAAGTCCGATGCAGCCTCCAAAATCCTTCTCCAATTTCCCAAAAATTATCTGCTCGGTATTTCCGCTTATTCTGACAGTACATGCCGCCACTACTTTAGTCGGTGTGCCATCGTCTGTTTTGTTAAGGATGAACTCTTCGGTGCCAAACTTCAGAAGATTAAGCTTGTTGTCAAAAGAGAATCCATGTTGACCGATGAGATCCATCCCCAAAATAAATTCGTCCTCGATGTCGGCGACTAACACTGTGTGGTGCAGTTTAATTCGTCCCAGTTGAAGTTCGATATCCATTTCCCCAAGTACTTCAGCTGTCTCACCGGTAACTGTACGCAAAACTACATTCTTTGATATGGGTAGAACTTCTACTCTATTCACTCTGTTGGACCTTATCAAAGATACCGCCGCACCAGTGTCAACAGTAATTGTTATGGCTCTTTCGTTGATCTTTCCTGTAATTGTTAGACTGTCGGCGGCTTTTCCTAGGCTTTTTATGGAGACGATCCTGGGGGCTTTATCTTCTTTAGCCAACACCCGCCCCGCAATGTTGACTAATTGAAGTTTTCCTGATTTGACTTGGGGGCCCTAGCGTCTCTGGATGGAGATCTAGACCGTAGTTGTACTCGGCAGTCTCTTTTGAAATGTCCAGTCCTGCCACATCTATAGCACTGATTTGATGTATTTTGGTTACGTGGCCTATCTTCCCTTGGCTCCCGGAATCTCGACGTGGCTTGAAGAACTTCCGTTAATTTCTTCAAAATTTCACCCATCTCATTTAATTCACAGCTGTTTGTCGGCTTTTCTTCCTGGATGGATACGGCCCTGATTTTTGGCTTGGAGATGTTACAGGCCGCCTCGATTTCTAGGGCTCGACCCAAAGCTTCGCTGCTATTATCAAATTTGGCTAGGCGTAGCATTTTCTGAGTTTCTGGATCTCTAATACCATCCACGAAATATTGGGCAGCAAGTTCCTCTTGAAATTCCTCTGTCGCTCCCGGGTAGGCCAATTGAATGAGACGTCTAATGTCTGCCTCAAACTCTTGCAGGTTTTCACCAGGCTTCTGATGTCGGGACTTAACTTGTGCCTGATACAGTTGTCTTCTATGTTGGTCGCCAAATCGTCTCTCCAGGACAGCTACGAGTATGTCATATTTCCCTTGTTGGCTGATGGGAATGGTCTGTAGTAGTTCTAGGGCAGACCCACGAAGCGCTACCACTAGTGATGTAGCCATTTCTTCATTATTCCAACCGTTGGCAACAGCAGCGGCTTCAAATTGTCTTTTGTACATTGTCCAAGATGTTTGACCGTCATACGTTGGAGGTTTTATATTTTGTCCTGTGGCGAATACCCTGCTCTCGGTGGGTCCTTGATTTTTTAGTCTGGTAACTTCTGCCTGAAGATTCTTCATTTCCTTTTGTATATTGTCTACTTCTTTTTCAAATTTCTCATTTTGCCCGTCCAATATTTTCTGTAATTTTCCTTGCTCGCCTACAATTACATCAAGCATCCATTTCTGAAGCTGGTCCTGCTCTGCTTGTCTTCTACGTTCATCCTCTTCCCGATCCGCTTGCTTTTTCTCTTCTTGATCTTGTAAAATTTTCTGCAGCCGGTCCTGCTCTGCTTGTCTTTTGTCTTCTTGGTCTTGCAAAATTTTCTGAAGACGGTCCTGTTCTGCTTGCCTTCTACGTTCATCGTCCTCCCGTTCAGCTTGCCTTTTGTCTTCTTGATCTTGTAAAATTTTCTGAAGCCGGTCCTGTTCTGCTTGCCTTTTGTCTTCTTGATCTTGAAAAATTTTTTGAAGCCGCTCCTGTTCTATCTGCTTTTTACGTTCTTCCTCTTCCCGATCCACTTGCCTTCTACGTTCATCCTCTTCCCGATCCGCTCGCCTCTCAGCATTTAAATTATCCATAAAATCGGCCAACATTTTATTTATTTGTTCCATTTCTGTCGTTTGTTGCCTCGTATTGACCATAGAATTTTATAAAATTTTCACAGAATCCACCAACCAAACGGTCTCGTTGACTTACTTTTCTTTCCTCGAAAAATACTTCACAAGTCCGGTCCTTTCACAATCCTACTTCTGACACCAAATGTTACGTTTTTCCCGTGGGTTCTTAACAGAATTACAACTTTGCTATTTTCAACTAATACTCTCTTTATTCACTACCACTGTATACAAATTTAACACTCTAAACTACTCTTATAACTTTACTACTAATATCTATTCAACACTCAATGATTAACTGAACTGCACTAACCGACTGACTTAGGTCTGCTTATATATAATCTCAAATCTATCACGAATATTCGGGAAGTATTCCAAGGCCACTCTATATGATCTCGACGAGGACATCGAGATAATTCCAGCTATCACGTAACTTCGCGGCGGGCCGGTCGATGATTCATACAGACAGAGAAGCGAGGGGCACGGCAGGGCGGCTAGTTCTATAGGGTAGCACAAAAACGTTCGGATGGTTGTTAGTCGTGACAATAGGGTAGGTACTTTTATCTATTATTTATTTCAAATGAAATACCTAATTTTAATCAAAATTTAACTAAAAACACGTTTTCGATACCCTACATTTTTGTTCTCTCTAATATTACTTACTAATTCAATATTCATTTGGACGACTGTTAAAATGTAAATCTGGGGTCAGAAATTAATCTGAATCTGAAGCTAACTTCAGTGACATGATCTTTTATAATGTTGAAGCTTGAAAGAGAATTGCTCGAAATGTGCTGTGTCCAATCAACAAAGCTTAGAAATGTATTTATGATGAATTAGTAGACTAGTCTGTAAGACGAGCGTTGATCGTTACGTCATATGGTCATATCAGTTTTGAAACATGTTCTAAATTGATTCGCAAGAATCTTGGTACGGACCCAGTGTTGCCGACGGCATGAAATGAAATTATGTGATGGCTAAGCCAACATTATTAGATTTTGATGTAAATTATGTTAAAACCTGAAGATGGTGGGATAAGCAAAATATATTCCTTCTGATTCGCTATATAATTATGTTATCTGCAAATTTTTTATTGTGAAATTATGTGACAATCGGCAACACTGGAGTGGCCATAACTTACGTTTCGCGCCTGATCCATTTAGTATCCGTAAAATAGACGGCTATTGTCGGTATCGAATGCGACTCGCGTCTACCTACACCAATTTTGTGCCTTCACGCATGCGTACGTGCTAATACATATATTAATCAAAGTTGTTTTTTCTTCATTTTGAGCATTGCTTTGGATTAATTTTGTTTGGTTGCGCCCTCGGAACGAGCGGAGGGCCATGATATTTAAACATATCTTGAAACTTAGAACTGACTGCGTTAACTTTAGCATATAGTTTGGAAATTATCAAAAAGTGTTCTACTTAAGTATATCAGGACGCTTGCAGCTGGCAATAAATTTCCGTGCTTATAATGATCATGAAGCAGAAGCTTGGAACTGATGACTATTATCAATAGGTATTTAAAATTATCATTAAGTTTGGCAACAAGGGCGATTTTCAATGATTAAGATTATCATAGAACTTTCTTAAGTTTATCATGAAGCTTGAAACTGATGACGCATGTCAAGGTTCAACAGTTCAACTTTACCATGAAATCTGATAATTATCATAAAGTTTTGAAAATTTAAGTAGATCACAGAGCTTGGCGATGACAATAATTTGCAATTATTAAAATTATCACAAGGCTCGCAACTGATGACGAACGTCAATAGTTAAGACCATCATACAGCTTGACAAGAAGGACGATGTTAAATTTTAAGATTAACATGAAGCTTAAAAACTGAACTTTCCAGTGTTCAACATTGTCATGAAGTTTAGAAATTATCATAAAGATTTGAACTGACTGCGATTTTTCAGATTTAAGAATATAACAAAGCTTGGAACTGACCACGGTTTTCAGATCTTAAAATTGTCATGAAGCTCGGAACTAATGACTAGTTCCAATATTAACGACTATTTTAATGCTTGACTAAAAGGACAATTTCCAATGTTTAAAATTGTCATGAAGCTTTTAAATTTACCATGAAGTTTTAACTGACTACAATATTCAAGATTTAGGTGTATATCACGAAGCTTAGAGCTAACAATAATTTTCAGTTCTTCAAATTATATAACTAGTTTCAATATATAGGATTATCATAAAACTTGGCAACAAGGGCGATTTTCAATGTTTAAAATGATCTCTCAGCTTAAAACTGAGGGCAATTTACATCGGTTAAGTTTATAATGAAGCGTGGAACTGATGGCTTTTTTTTCAATGTTTCGTGAAGTTTGGAAATTAACGTGAAGTTTTGAACGGACAACGTTTTTTAGTTTTTACAATTATCATGATACTTGGAACTGATGACGAATTTCATTGTTTAAGGTTATCATGAAGCTTGGAACTGACGATGATAAGATTATTATAAAGTTTGGAACAGATCGCGATATTTAATGTTTAACTCTGTCATGAAACTTCGAATTGACATCGATATTCAATGTTTATAATATAATTTATTTCTATCATGATACGATTAAGTTTATCATGAAGCCTGGCACTGATGGCTGCTGTTTCGTGAAGTTTGGAAATTAACGTGAAATTTTGAATGGACAACGTTTTTTAGTTTTTACAATTATCATGAAACTTGGAACTGATGACGAATTTCATGGTTTAAGGTTATCATGAAGCTTGGAACTGCCGGTGATAAGATTATTATAAAGTTTAGAACGGATGGCGATATTCAATGCTTAAGATCATCATGAAACTTCAAATTGACGTCGATATCTAATGTTTATAATTGTCATGATAATTGCAACTGACAGCGATGTTCAACGTGTAAGTTTATCATGATGCATGGAACTGAAAATGGTTTTCAAGGCTTAGATTCATCATAAAGCTTAGAACTGACGACGATTAAGTTTGTCATGAAGCCTGCAACTGATGGCTGCTTTCAATGTTCAAGTTTATCATGAAGTTTGGAAATTATCATGTAGATTTAAACTGACTGACGATTTTCAAGATTTGAGTATGTCCCGAACGATTTTCACGTCTTAAAATTATCATGAAGACTGAAATTGACAAGTTTTATTGTTTAGGGTTATCATGAAGCTTAAAACTGGAATTCTTGACGCTATTCGGTGTTTTAAGTTTAATTGACGTCGATTATCAATGTTTCAAATTATCATGAAATTTGCAACTGACAGCGATTTTCAATGTGTAAGTTTATCATGACTACGATTTTTGATGTTTAAGGTTATCATGGAGCTTGAAACCAATGACTATGGAGATATCGATACGTTTAATAAATATCGAATATATCGATACTTTTTACCCAATATCGATACTCGAGTACTCGATTCGGATGTCACACTGACACTATCCATGATGCAGCAAAAGTTAACAGAAAATCGGTTCGGAACTATTCCTTGAATTTAGGTTCGTTCGCGCGTGTCACGTGTAATAATTTAAATTTCCTCGAAAATATCCAACTGCATCAATCATCTGTTTGTAATATTTACGTTTTAATTTAGTAAAATTGGACTTTGGAGTTTATTTTTTTACGTACAACATTTTGGGGGTTTGACGCTTGATCTTTTTGTTATGACAGGACACTTTTGACAGATGACGTAGATATGCCGAATGCAGTCCCGTAAAAATGACATTATGGCAAATAGACTGGTAGCGATGTGCCGAATGTACCAATATTTAAAACAAAATGACAAATGATATATGATAGACATATAACATATACCTAATAAAATTGTAATCTAAGATATGCCGAATGTTTCAATTGTTTGTCTTCCTATCAATTGCAAGCCTTTAATCCTATTAATATCATTTCTTGCATGCATGTGCTATACTTTAAGCGGCTATTATTAGAAATCTCCAAAATTGTATTTCGTTCCAATTCAAACGTAAACAGCAATAAATACATTTTTATATCCTCCGTAAAATGAAACATATTTTTTATTTCAGTTTGTATATGGCGCGCATTCAAAGTGATTGATGGACATCTAACAGTCGCAATCGGAGAAAACACTTAAGCGAATTACTATCGTAGGCAAATAAATACGTTACGGATGAATGGCATTTTGCCATATGGTGCAATTATCTCGTGCTTTCAATATTATTGCGTAACTTTAAGAGAATATATTTTGAAGTGACTACTTCTTTGATCGCATGAGAGTGATTTTTCAAGGCCACGGGATGACACGCTTTGAAATTTTCGTCTCGCGAAAGATAAAGTATCTTTGACGAGGGAATCCGTTAGTCAGTTAGAGGGTGGATTTTTATAAAATATACCATTAAAAACCCTTTACTCGAGATTTCATCGAAGGTATTGAAGGTAGACACCATAAAAATCAATTTTTTAATACTTTTGAACTATTTTAGTCAAAAAAAATAAGAATAAGCTTTTTGGATGTCAACAACCTCTTTACAGAACAAGAATAAATCTTTTATGTATCGTTATCACCACCAACGTTACATAGTTTTATGGCGCCCAACGTGGGGCCATAAAATTATGTAACGTTGGTACATCCTCCAACTATAACTATCGACATCTTATTTCTTGATATAGTTTTTAGTGAAACCTGCAGAGCTCACTATCGACTTACTGTTGATAATGATAATGAGGCCAAACTGAAGTGCATATTTAAAATTATAAATCTTCAAGGGTTCGTTTTTTAAATTCAAAATTCAAGTCTCTTATTTTCCAGTTGCTAGCGTGTAACGATCTGCATTTTTGTAATAATCGACGTGTCTATTCATTTCTCTACGTCCCGTCCCTTGCAGATTCGTGGAAAACAGCCCAAGGAGAATTAAAATTGCATTTATAACGAATTTCAAATTCGCAAACATTTCAGAAGCGATAGACGCAATTCTATATCTAAATAGGAATGTGTATAGTTTGTTTGTGTAGCGTAATTAAATTTCTGGTTGAAATTGTAGTTTGCGTGAATTATTTATGATACGGAATAAAGGAGATGTAAAATTAATTATCGTCTACTTAATAATTTAACAATTAAAAATTGTTCTTTTTACATTGTCAAGAATTATGTACTTTTTTTTGGGTTTGTAAAACTATTAGGTCTTACACGAGGCACTGTAGTTTAAATGCAGATTCGAGTAAACGAATGACAGAATTTTCAAATTCAAATATTACAACATCACCTGACACGGAATTTAATATAATGAAGAAAAATACGGACATTTTTGTAGTTCGTCGCAGCTCGTAAATGCCACTAAAAACAAAAAGGATCGTCGTCGGCGACATCAACGCTAACGTAACTAGCTAATTTTTAATCTAAATACAAAATGCCTGTTTTTACTTGCCACGCGAACTCAAAGAGATCAAACGCAATTACCTTCTTGTATAAACTCGTTTACTGTTTATACATTCAAACTTTATGAATATGTTAATTTGATATACCTGCTTAATTGCTGTATAATATTTAAAAAAAACCTAGAGTTATATCAATAAAAAAAGAGAGATCGGCAAAATGACTAAAATAATTTTAATAAAATGAAATGTAAAGAGCAAAAGGTTAATTTTGACCGACACCTTGTAAATATTTTCACATAATCGGATTC
>MU182693.1:181496-214415 GCA_016904865.1 Pissodes strobi
CAAAGGAAATAAATAAATTAACAAATTGGTACACGTCGCGACATCCAGTAAACACAGTTAAAACTAAGGTTTTTAAACATTGAATTAAAAGAAGGAATATATAACGGTGAAGGCGGAACATGCTCGAATTATCAATGGTCGTAGACAGAGTACTATAGTAGTAATACCCCGTATTTGGTGAAAATTAAAATACTCTAGGGCAGACTAGTTAAGAAAAGGGTAAGTTTAGAAAGAAAAAAAGGGGGGGGGGAGAAGGGTGAGAAATTAGTATTTATCAAGGAGGGTATTAATTATTTATTTATTGGAATTCGGAAGGCTGTGTGGACTTAAGGAGTTAAAAAATAGATTACTATCAAACTTAGTCTGTTCATTAACACAAACATAATCTGGTGATTTTATGGCCTTGTTAATTTCAAGGATTTCTAGAAGGTCCAACTTTAAGCCTTTCTGGCAAACATGAAGAACTTCCGCGTCTGCCTCCGGTACGAATCTATGTCTGGCCTCGATAATATGGTTAGCGAATGGAGAAGAAGTATTAGTAATAAACTTATTTAAGTTATTTTCAATTAGTTTAGTATGTTCTTTTACCCTTGTTTCAATTCTCCTTCCGCTTTGTCCAATGTAGCACACCTTACAGTCAGGATGAGAACATTTGAGTCTGTAAACGCCTGATCTGTGGGTGGCTGGAATATTATCTTTGGTGTTAACCAGGTGTTTAGATAAGTTGTTTGAAGTACGATAGCACACACACAATTGTTTATCCGAATCCCTCAAAAAACTCTTAGCAACTTGATTGGATAATTTATCAAAATATGTAATACTTCTGTATACTGTTACTTTATTATCTTTAAAAGTTTTTTGTTTAACGATTTATTGAGGTGTTTAAAATAAATTTTATTAATGACATTATCAGGATATCCGTTGTTTTTAGAAATTTGATATATAGTTTTTAATTCTTTTTGAAAGTCATTGGGGGAAAGAGGAATATTAAAAAGTCTGTGAAAAAGTGAATTAAATGCTGAGAATTTTTGGTTAAAAGGATGGTTAGAAGAAAAGGGGATAACATTGTCAGTTGCTGAAGGCTTTCTATAGATTTCAAACTCCAATGAATTTGTGCAAGATTTCTTAATCAATAGATCTAAAAAAGGTAGACGACCTTCATTTTCTTTTTCATACGTAAATTTAATGCACTCATGAATGGAATTAAGGTGTTTTAAAAAATCCTGTAGATCGTTTTCGGAACCAGTAAAAATAGTGAAAACGTCGTCCACGTACCTAAACCAACATGTAACAAAACTTTTATATAAGTTGCTTTCTGAAATGTTCTTTTCAATAAAAGACATGAAAACTTCTGCAAGAAAAGGTGACAGATTAGAACCCATGGCTAGACCTGACTTCTGAGCATAGAACTTTTCATTAATTTGGAAAAAGTTTTGTTTTAATACAATATCTGTAAGGGAACAAATTTCTAAAATAATATGGGTAGGTAGATTTGAATTTAAGAACAATAAATGTCGTATATGGGATAAACATTCATCAGGGGGGATGCTTGGGAATAGATTGGATGTCGCGACGTGTACCAATTTGTTAATTTATTTATTTCCTTTGTCATTGTTTGCTATGTAAACATACAACATTATGGCTAAGTAGTGTGTGGTGAGTTTTTTAAAATTTTCTGTATAATTTTGACTTTTATTGTAATTTTGACGTACTTTTGTTATTTTAATGTATTTCTATTATACAAAAATATATTTTAGAGTCTGATGATGATGAGTGAAATCATCGAAATGCATAACTCTTAAACTAAAGATTGGCATTTTCATTTGTGGAGAAAAGTCTTCCCCCTTCTTCTAACCCGCTTAAATCGCTTTAAAATATATCGAGACTCACATCAAATTAAAGGGAATTTCACAAAGAATTAAAAAATCAAATCAGAATTTTTGTATCATTTATCATATTTTTGTTTTATTTTCTGACATTTTTGAAAAAAACGAAAATTATACTTCAAACCTAATTGCAGCTACCTCCTATAAAACAATCCCAGATTGTTTGTGCAATATTTATTATATTGATCAAAATATAGGGCCATTGTGAGCCTTTCTAGTATGCGTTCCATTTGCGCTATATGCAGACGCGTTTGCTACTCAAATCATAAACATTAGGGTTATGATAACCACATTTAATAGATTGCGATCGAACAGCGATCGAACAGAGCTCAGATCAGCTTTGGTGATATGAAATTTGCAATTTTTCAAGTTGAAAAGTGCGTCAGAGGTTGATGGGATCACTTTCAGCTGGAATAAGACAAGGACAAAGTAATGTTCACGCAAAAGTCTAAATAATGAATCTTCAACTGATATTTTATTTCTGGATAATTATCTAATATTGAAACGTCCATAATATATAAATATCTTTTTGCAGTGGTATAGGCCTCTTGGGAAAACCACTATAAAAAATAGCTTCAACTCTTTGGGTGGTGTGGACACAAGCTGAAATCTATATTTACGCACCAATTTGTCGGAGTTTAATAAAATTAATTAATTTATAACGGTAGGAATATATGAACAGTTGACTAGTACCGCCGCGGTGGAGGTGCGAAGTAGCAAAAATCGTCCACGTGGGTTACACCATATTTAAGGCCAGAGAGCTGACAGCTGACAGATGACAAGTGACAGCTGAAATTTGACAAGTGACAGCTGACAATTGACAGTTGACAGCTGGCGCCGTAGTAAAAATCGCTCATGTGGGCTACATCATATTAAAGGGTGTGGCATACAACGAATGACAAGTGACAGTTGACAAATGACAGCTGACAAATGACAGGCCGCGCATGAGCTATGGCTAGGAGGGGCGCTATAAGATCACCTGGGCCAATGTTTTGAATTACAACACGATCTCTGGTTCAGATAATCAAACTTGAATCAATTCTGAAAGCAACGCTCTGATAAACGACTTGGGCTATTATATTTTAAATAATGTAAGTCGATTGCAATATATTTTTTAAATAAAGGTACTCCGTATAAAATCTTTCATCTATTCCTGTGGTCGAAGGTGCCAGACTGGCGGGGCGACAGGATGTAATAGTCTATAAATAAATTATGTCTATGGCTAATAGAATTAATAATTCCACCACATAGTGTTACCAAACAGTATAAATACAGAAAATATGGGTAGCAGCCAATGTGAAAACTAGTCAGCCCAGTTCTTTCAACGGTGACACAGCTCGAGACCCTATGTCGATTCAGAATTTGTGTTATTTTGTGTTTTGTCGTGTTAAATTTTTACAATCGATAAGTCTCATAGATAAGTCATATTAACTAGGATTCAATCATGTAAAATAATTTCAAAATATCTCAAATTATCCAAAAATCGATTTAATATTTTAGCTTGATAAATACTGCTTTGAGAAGGAAAAGACGATCCATATATCTTATATCCTAACTATATTAAATGCGTACATATTTATCTGAAAATAATTTAGGATTATTTTTCAGGGCCTTAGGTATACTTAGTTTAAAACCTATTTAGTCTTTGTATGTGCATGAATTTTTGTTAAACGTTTTTAGTAGAAACCCAATTCCGGTCTACTACGCAGAGCGGTAAAAGGACTCTAACTTTAAATCGCTTCTAATATATTGAGTTTTACATCAAATTAAAAGGAATTCTGCATATAATCAGAAAATCGAATTGGAATTTTTGTATCATATACTATAAATGAGCTATAGTGCCAAAAAAACGCTAACTGAAAATCGCTTTAAAATATATCGAGGTTTACATCAAATTAACGGAAATTTTACAAAGAATTAAAAAATCAAAACATATTTTTTTTTCATTTTCTGACATTTCAAAAAAAAAGGCAAAAATTATACTGCAACCTAATTGCCAGCCACTACCAATAAAACAATCCCAGATTTGTAAAGTTTAATATTTATTACATTGATCAACATATAGGGCCATTGTGAGCTTTTCTGGTATGCGTTTCATTCGCGCTATATGCAGACGCGTTTTCTAATCAAATCATAACCATTAGGCTTTTGATAACCACATTTGATAGATTGTGACGGAACAACGATCGAACTGAGCACAGATCAGCTTTAGATATATGAAAGTTGCGACTTTTAGGTCGAAAATTGCATCAGAGGTTGGTTGGATTACTTGTAGCTGTATAAGATCAGGAATAGTGGTTATGCTTAGGCAAGAGTACAAATAATGAATCATCAACTGATCTTTTATTTCTAGAAATTTTTCAAATATTGCCACTTCGATAATATATAAATGTCTTTCTACATTAGTATAGGCCTATTGGGGAAACCACTGTTAAAAAAAGCGATCCGACAGTTTTATCTCATTAGGTGGTGTGATGTTTGTTTGATTTGGTGCCAGAACGCTCAAAATACACTACTAATTGGATATTTGTACTCAGACTGGGACTACTGAATATAACAATATCCCGTTGAATTTTAAAATAATCCAAAATCTATCATGCCATTGCCTAAAAGTACAATACGGTTGAGTTCTATAAGGATTTAAAGACCCTTACCCTGTGCTAATTGCTTCTCATTGAAAATAGAATGCACTCGTCGTTTGCTCAGTCTCTTTCGAATGGAAACTAACTTTAGAGAAACGCCAGTTTTGATCGAACGTCCGACTCTAATTGACTCAGTTAAACTTAAAGCGTTTCGTTGCTCTCGGGACGGATACTTGATTAAAACAAAGTGTAATTTTATTTAAGAGGAGCAAAGGCTCTCAATTGTCACGGGAACACTCTAAAATTAAAATAATTACGTTTTGTTTTTCTCTCTGAGCGTTCTAAGAACAATTTAATCGGTGTAATAACACCGGGAGTTTTAGTTTCAATATCAAACATGTTTGTTTTTGATGAAGAACCGATAAAGTTGATTTGTGTTAACACATATTTAAAAATTTTGTGTTTAAGGTGGACTCCTTTCAATTATTTACCAGCCTACGCTCATAACTCACCTCCCCTGGTTCCGATTTGTAACAATAACGTTCCGATATTGTCAAGCTGTGTCGTAAATTACGTAAAACCCGAGCAAAAAGAAACACTCGACATGAAATACGGATCGGACCGGTCATTGGAAAAGGCTTGCATGCATATCGACAACCCCCCAAAGATATTTTCCATGCCCTTTCTCCATTTGAAACCGATTCGAATTATCGGTCCATTGGTTTTTCTATTGAAGTTTTATGTGCTCGTTCCCATATTTATTCGATGCGGAACGTAGCGGTGCACGAAATTCGCTACGAAAGGTAAACTTTCGTCTTTTATGTTTTGGTTAAACGTTTTGATGTTCGAATATCATTAGCTAATTAAATATTAAATAAGGTTTTGCTCGTTTAAAGAAATGTTTAAAAAATATATTTCAAATTTAACTTATTTTATATAAAGCGGATGAAACCATACATAGACCCTTGTAAATTGTGTTAAATTAGTATTCATGAGAATTGACGAAAACAGAAAACCGCCACTACGTCGCGTCCGTCTCGTTTTTTGCTCTCGTCGCTCTAATATATTGCAGACATCAAAGAAATCGTACTTAAAACTTTTACGATAGGCCTGTTTTCGTATTCAAAACCGCTTTTGACGGTAACGGAACGAGTTTTTCCATTTGTTTATATCGTACTTTGGGTTTTATCTGCCACTAGACGGACCCTGAAAAATGTCACTAATGGATTGTTTCGAGGTTTTTTTTCGTCTTCGAAATGAAGATCTTGTTTTTTGGTGAAAGGGATGGCGGTGGAGAGTGGGTTTATATGTCTAGCCAAGTCTAATTTATTTAATTTGTGTTTTTGTTGTATAATTTTTCTAATTCAATGTACCAATGAAGCAGTCTCCTCCATTCTTATATCACTTAAACTGTTATTGGTCTATAAAAATCAATATATATCTTCGCCGAAGACGATTCTGAAATTCAGTGGTCATCACGCGAAGTCCTGTGTTCGATTCCCACACACAACACTTAAGTATTACAAATAATAAATTATTTATCCATCAGTACTACTCATTGACATCAACAGATGATGAACGAATAACTAAAGCATAACAGTCTTGAAACGTTTTGCAAGATTCTACATGCTCTGATCATTGGCCATCACTTGTTCGGCTGACATTGTCGAAAAACAGCAAGTCTAGTACCGCCCTAGTTATACTACTAACTTCATTTCGATATGCTTTTTCTTGCCCCGATTATCAGGGTTAGTAGTATAGTGCCTCACTTAAAACTCAAAGGTAAAATGATATTTTCAAAAAGTTTATACTACATATTTTACATGTACTAAAGGAGCATCCATTATGCTTCAAAGGAGTATGTTTTCTCTACGCTTCACGTCTCGTTACGAAATAGTAGATATAAAGGACAGCCATCAGATCAAATTAGGGATACTATTTAGGGACACTATATCATTATCCCCCTACCGAACTTCATATCGCTAGTCCTCCCACCTAACCTCACATTACAAGTCCCCCTACCTATTTTCAAACCATTATCCCCCTACCTAACTTCATACCGCTAGTCCTCCCACCTAAACTCACATTACAAGCCCCTATTTTCAAACCATTATCCCTCTACCTAGCTTCATACCGCTAGTCCTCCCACCTAATTTTATGTTCTTTACCCTAAAAACAAATATGTATAGACATAAAAGAGAATCATGTCCTTTTCGTCCATCCTGTTCTGATGTGCAGTTACCTGTTTATAAAGAAGCAAAAAAGAGAAAAGTAGATGTTCAGCTAAGTGATCAACCAGCAAAGAAACCTAAACTAGATGATAGTGTAGTGCATCATCCAATACCCAAATTTATCATTTCGCTATGTAAAGACTGTACATCAAAAAGAATCTTAGTGCCCATTTAAGATCAATCATTCATAAGAGTGAAGTAATCAAGAAAAACAGTGAAAATGTGAAAGTTATAAGATCCGCCTGGGTAAGTTGTTAACGAAAGCTGGTTGATTTAAAGTCCAAGCTACGAACGGGAAAAATGCAGTTCTGTTATATTACGGTAAACCAGTCGATATTTCATTCATTGATAACTTCCCGTCGCCGCCGATCGTCGCCACATTTTTGACCTGATATTTTGTAAACGATTAATTTTTGGTAACACGTTTTATTTCGCCAATATTATTACAGCCACAAATATTTCCGCCTTACACCTTAAAACTTCGCCAGTATAGTCATCATAATTACATAACGCCATGAGTCGACTCTGCTATTCATACAATAACTATATCTACGCCTTATTTCTAATCTATCTATATACTCCGTATTATATAACACCGGTTCGATTCTACTGCTGCGCCATTCGTTTTCCAGGGTTGTCACGTCCTCGCCTATTTGAACGTCGCACGTCGCCTCTCCAAAATTTGCTTGTTACATTCGGCCATCCTGCAACAATTAATGCCCTCATTAATTTAACTCGCCAGTAAATCAACCAGATCTTATCGATCTGTGCATTCGCCATAACACCAAATCGCCTACCCTAAGGGTTTCGCCTGTGGTTGCAACCTTACGCCTTTTATCAAATATCACCTTTATATTACGCCTTTGTCAGGTTTTCACTCGCCTTTAAATCGCCATAGCTCTCGCCTTTCGCCAACAGAGCATTCGCCATTTGCACTTCGCCAGTCAAACTCACTCGCATGCACCTTTCAACCTGACCATTCGCACTTTGCACCTCGCCAGTCAGACTCGCATGCACCTTTCAACCTGACCATTCGCCCTTGTTGTTTTACACCTCGCCTCGCCAAAAAGTCAGCAAACGCCTTGCTCGTAAACGCCAGCGGTTGGAAATAATACGCCTTGGGTACCCAAAATTCGCCAAACGCCTCTCTCAATTTGAAAATCGCCTCAGAGGACCGCAAAGTCTTCGTTGCCTTCGCCTGCGCATGATCCTGGACCTCCTCGCCCCTTCAATTCCACAATATCGGTTGATGGACGCCGATATCTGTCAAAAGAGGAAAGAAAGCCAGTATACAAGTCGCTAGGGAAAGAGCAACCAAATGCCCTCACATTCGCCTGTAGATCGAGAGGTAGACCATCAATCAGACACGAAAGCGCCTTTGTACCTGATAGCTCCCACCTTTCGATCAACGCCATTTTATCATGATAATAATGGGTCATGGTTTCGCCGTCCAATTTAACCCTCGCTATCATCTCCTTGAGCAGCTGAGCAAAGTCATGCACTCTAGGAAACGCCTTCCTAAGAGCCGCCTTCCAGTCTTGCCATGAGAGGTCATATTCATCAAGCCGATTAAACCAGTCCCTTGCTGCGCCTTGCAATTTCGCCTGCATAAAATACGCTCTCGCATAGTTCGACCATTCGTGAATATCGCCCAACTGATCAATTTTGCTCAACCACCTGACTACGTTACAGTCCCGGCTGTCAGGATCGAAAGGGTCAATAATGTCGCTACCTGCCCTTGCCCTTGACCCCATACAACCCGAACTGCAAGCGGAGTCTGCCCTATCGCTACAAGCAAGCTCTAGTACCGCCTGAGGAACGCGCTCACCTGATTTTTCGCCCTTCTTGTTGCCCTTGGTACCGCCAGTACCAACGGCCGCCCTTTGTTTCGTCGCCTTTACCATTTCGGCCGCCTTTTGCTTCGCCGCCCTTGCCATTTCGGCCGCCACAATCTGCTGGATACTAGTTGCCAAACCGCCTTTCAACAGCTTATGTACCATGGAGACTGTTTCGTCTTCCATCGCCGAATCGCCTTCGCCGTGGTCACCGTCGCAGCGCTTAATTGCAACTCGTAATCGAGCTCTAACTCGTCACTTCTGCCTTCCTCCATAGGAAATCACTTGAAAAACGCCTTTTAAACACCAATGCCAATAAACACAGTTAAAATACGCCACAATTTTTACAATAATCAGTAATTAATTAGCACACACTTGTTTATTATTATCGTGAATATCTGAAAAATCGCCAAATGTCAATCCACTGTCAAGGATAGCAACAAACGCCCGCCTTTTATTATGAGTTTTTGTGATATCGCCACTCACAAAAAAAGAAGAAGTTGCCACTGCGATTTAACTCGCCGAAATCGCGTGTTTGACCGTTCTCCACAACAAATAACACAATACGTAGGTTATCCCGACTTCTGATCTGTAAACAATTAATTTTTGGTAACACGTTTTATTTCGCCAATATTATTACAGCCACAAATATTTCCGCCTTACACCTTAAAACTTCGCCAGTATAGTCATCATAATTACATAACGCCATGAGTCGACTCTGCTATTCATACAATAACTATATCTACGCCTTATTTCTAATCTATCTATATACTCCGTATTATATAACACCGGTTCGATTCTACTGCTGCGCCATTCGTTTTCCAGGGTTGTCACGTCCTCGCCTATTTGAACGTCGCACGTCGCCTCTCCAAAATTTGCTTGTTACAATTTAATGGTCTTATAAAAACTATTGTGGCTCGATAATTTTAAATTTCGTATATGTTTAGAATATATCAAGATCTATTCTAGTTGGTTATCACAAAGGTAAAAGAATTACCCCTTCGTTCTTATTAGATGGTTAATTGACTTAAAATAATATCAACAAAATGAAATTTCGTAGATATGTGGCTGGATAGAACAAACAAGATATTTTATGAGAGTAATACAATTAATTCATTTTACACAGCAAGTACTTTATTGTAAAAATAGCAATTTTTTTGACTATTAGGTGGCCCATCAAAGTGCGTTCTGCAGTCAGGCCGGTTATAATGAATGAAGCAAGGTAGTTTTATTTGCAGGTTAAAGTTAGCTTTATATGCACTTGGCAGCTTTCCCCAAATATTTAACAGTTCGAGAGGGTTTGCATTTTTCAAAATTAAAAAAAAAATTCAAAATTCAAACATTCAATATTGTTTATTCATGCCAATACATTGTTTACATACGTCAATAAAATAAAAAAACAACTTAAATAAGGAAGGAATGGAAAAAATTAGACTAAAACCTAAGTATTTAGAAAAAGATATACACAAAATAATTGGCTTATTCACACTTAAAATGCTTAAAATTAAAAGAACATTGTACATCATACTCGAAACGAGTCACAACATAAAACACAGATATCACAAAATACACTATATTATGAACCTATGATTAAGAAATTCATGGATTGAATAAAATGCATTTTCAATTAAAATTTGTTTAACCTTTTTTTGAAACATAGAATTTGTCATTGTTTTTATTTCATCTGGTAGAGCATTATAGCATTTTACTGCCCAATATTCTGGCCCTGTTTGACACCTCTTCAGTCTCCAATAGGTTGGGGCAATATATTCCCTGTGCCTAGTCCCATAGTTGTGAACTTCCTCTTGGATTCTAAAAGAATTCAAATTCGCTCTAAGAAATTTAAGATTTTCAAAAATATACTGTCCGGGGACCGTGAGTATTCTGAGGTCTTTGTAAGCTTGGCGACAATCCTCCCTGTAATCGAGGCCAGCAAGTACCCTTACCGCTTTACGTTGAAGACCAAAGACATATGTACTGTCTGTTGCATGCCCCCAAGCCAGTATTGCGTAAGACAGATGGGAGTGAAATATGGAGAAATATGCCGTCTTCAAAGTAGTCTCAGATACATGGTTTGAGAGGTTTCTGAGAAGAAAGAGATTTTTGCTCAGTTTTTTGCACAGTTCACCTATATGTGGTTTCCAAACCAACTTTGGGTCCAAGTAAACACCCAGGAATTTCAAATCATCTTCCCTAGTATTCTCATTCACACCGTCCAGGGTTCTCAGTGAAAACACAACCTGCCTTGTTTTGTTAGCATTCAAAACCAATTTATTTGCTGTAAACCATTCTTCAGCTCTCGCCTGTGCCACCATGATACTCTCAACTGCTTCTTTGACTGTATTAGATATACAGGACACAGTGGTGTCATCAGCAAAAAGTGTGTATCTAGCATTTTTATCAAAATTTGGGAGATCATTTATGTATATTAAAAAAAGTATTGGGCCCAATACTGAACCTTGGGGGACCCCAATGTTCAACACACTTTCTGATTATGACATCCCTGAGACCCTAACAACCTGCCTTCGGTTTTCTAAGTAAGATTTCAGAAGTTGAATACTTGCATGGTTGAAGTTATATTTTTTAAGTTTTTTTAGGAGGAGATCATGGTTGACACAGTCGAATGCCTTACTCAAATCGCACATCAAAACAGAGGCGTATTTCATCTCATGAAACGCCTGAACTACATTTGATACAAGATCCAATATACCGAATGTAGTATTTTTGCTCTTTCGGAATCCAAATTGTCTTCCAGAAAAACAGTCATTCACTTCCAGAAACCCCACCATCCGCAGGGCCAAACATTTTTCAACAATCTTTGAGAAGATTGGAAGCAAAGAGACTGGTCTATAGTTTCAACCATCTCCCTACCACCCCTCTTGAAAATCGGATAAACTATAGCTCTTTTAAGAACATCAGGAAACATTTGCTCTCTGATGCACAGGTTTATTAATTTGGTAAGAGGTATTATTATAATGCCTTTTATTGTTTTTATTAGTCTTACATTAAAACCGAAAATGTCTCGACTATTTTTGTTTTTTAAGCTATTTGTAACATCTCGCACTGCAACAAATGTGACCTCCGAAAATGAAAACTGTCCCTCTGGAGTTTTAAATGTAGGAGCATCTAGTGGATTTAGATTTGTTTTTGGGATACCCTTTACCAAATTAGAAGCAATGTTTGATGGTATTGAGTTATCCTTTGTTACGCCTCTATGGGCATTTATGATTTTCCACATGGATTTAATAGAGTTGGTTGAAGATCTGATCATATTGTCATTGGCATTGATTTTTGCATTTTCAAGAGCACTTTTATATTTTTTTTGAAATTTTTTATATGCATCATAAATATGCTGCTGCTTGTACTGCTTGTTCAGTTCTGATAAAAAATTTAAGTGTTCGCGCATTTGCTTTAGTTCATTATTAAACCAGTTTACATTTTGTGGTTGATCAGATCTAACACCATACCTTTTTTCTGGGAATGACGACAAATAAGCGTTCTGTAAAAGATTAAAAGCAGTAAAATTTTCATTCACACTCTTACCCGTTTCAGCCACAAAATTCCATTCAATTTTAGATACCTCAACATAAAAGTCAAACAGACCTTTTTGCGATATTGGTCTATACTGTACTTTTTCCTGCTTAAAGCTTTGATGTATAAGAACCGAAATCTCCAGGAGCTGGCCCCTGTGGTCAGAAAAACCCATTTCATGAACACTAGAAGTCAAATGGTTAACATCAGAATCAAGAAGAATATTATCGAGGCAGTTTTCTCCTCGAGTTGGCTTAAAAACCATTTCCTGTAAATTATAAGCTACTAAAATATTTCGATTTTGATTAAGTAATCCAACGGCATAATTTTCAGTTCTTCAGAGGTAAATTCTATTAATTGTCTCTCGCCGTTTACATGAGATAAAAAAATATTAACACCAGGGCAACAATTCATTTTTTTTTAATAATTATGGATTGTAACTGGCGTAGTCTGCGATTTTCGTTGATAACTGGTTTTGTTCTCAATAGGTGGAGATGGTTGATTTTGTTGTTTAGCTTCTAATTTTGAAATCGTTTTCTTTTCTCTTCTCGAATTTTTTTTTGCACTCTTGCACAACTTTGATGGTAAACAGCGAAGAACTGGATTACTTAACACGTATTCTAATGGTTTATAAGATTCGCAAAATCCCATGATGGACGAAAGGGACATGATTGCTTTTTATGTCTATATATATTTGGTAAAGAACTTATTACAATCACTGCATTGAATCATCATCTGTAGTTACTCTCAGCGCATGTCTGTCTGTCTGTCTGTGTCTGTTTGTCTGTCTGTTGTGCTGTATTTGCTCTCTATTTTGCTGTCTGTCTGTCTGTTTTGCTGTCTGTCTGTCTGTTTTGCTGTCCGTCTATCTGTCTGTCTGTTTGTTTGTCTGTCTGTTTGAGTTAAGAGTTTTCAGCAGGAGACTTCTGTCCTTTATTATTCAAGTTTTGAAGGTTTAATTAGAAATAAAAGTTATACATTTTTTTCCTAAAAATTTATTTGAATACTTAATTATTGGTATATAACTTAGATAATGTCTTATTATATAATACACAATTACTCTGGGAGCTTGAAGGGTCATCTATTTCAGTGCGTCAATCAGGTCTTTTGTAATGAATAAAGCAAGGCAATTTTATTTGCAGGTTAAAGTTGGCTTTATGCACTTGGCAGCTTTCCCCAAATATTTAATATTTCATAGGTTATGATTTTTAACGTTGATTATGGCTCTCTTATTTGCAATCTCTTTTGGTAAAGGAATATATGAGGATGCACGTATTGGATTATATTTATTAACATTGACTTCTAATCGTAATATTTTCTCCAAAGCCCAACCTGAACCATTTTTTGCAAATGTTGACACTTTTTCCTTGATTATAGTTAAAAAATCATCATATATATTACTAAGATCTGTTGATGTTGTAATAATCCTATTCTTAGTATTAAATGATTTGGTTTCCATGGTTTCCTTAGATTGTAATAGGAATTGTCCAAATAATTCCACATTAATCTTAACGGATTCATATTTTATTACTTGTTCAGATATTAGGTGAATAAACTTTTGCTTAATTTCAGTAAAAAATTCATCAAAGTCTACAAACTTTTCCGATGAAAGCAACATGTACGATATAATCCTATTTTTAAAAGCGGATCTTATAACTTTTACATTTTCACAGTTTTTCTTCATTACTTCACTTTTATGAATAATTGATCTTAAATGGGCACTAAGATTCTTTTTGATGTACCATGTGTTACAGTCTTTACATAGCGAAATGATAAGTATGGGTATTGGAGGATGCACTACACTATCATCTAGTTTAGGTTTCTTTGCTGGTTGATCACTCAGCTGAACATCTACTTTTCTCTTTTTTACTTCTTTATAAACAGGTAACTGCACATCAGAACAGGATGGACGAAAAGGACATGATTCTCTTTTATGTCTATACATATTTGTTTTTAGGGTAAAGAACATGAAATTAGGTGGGAGGACTAGCGGTATGAAGCTAGGTAGGGGGATAATGGTTTGAAAATAGGGGCTTGTAATGTGAGGATAGGTGGGAATACTAGCGGTATGAAGTTAAGTAGGGGGATAATGGTTTGAAAATAGGTAGGGGTACTTGTAATGTGAGGTTAGGTGGGAGGACTAGCGATATGAAGTTAGGTAAGGGGATAATGATATAGTATCCCTAAATAGTATCCCTAATTTGATCTGATGGCTGTCCTTTATATCTACTCGAAATTCATCGGGAAATCGCAAATATCATCTCAAAAAACATACCAGTTGTTGTTGACTTTGCACCTTGCGGACGATGGATCGTGAACATACCATCTACCTCTACTCACCTGAAAGTATTTTACATTATAGTTTTCATTTAAATGCCTTATAATAATTTAATAATTAGCACCGGTACATACTACCAATACAAGGGTCAAGAAATAAAATTAAAGGAAATTTAAACTGAAAATTGTATAAAATAAATAGGAGTATCGAAATGATATTAGTAGTATAACAAGGGAGGTACTGGACTTTTAGTAGTATAACAAGGACATTTTACCTGTGGATCACAAAACTACAGACTTCGGGTCAAGAAATAAAATGAAAAGAAATTTAAAGTGAACCTTTTTTGACAAAAGGAAGTATCGAAATGAGATTTGTAGTATAACAAGGGCGGCACTGGGCTTTTAGTAGTACATCAAGGGCGATACTGGGCTCAAAATCTAGCTTGTTGCCGTTCTTAGAGGAAGCCTGTCGAAATTTGTAAAGCCTAACATTTTAAAAATGTGTTGTTTTTGTTATCCATCCATTATCAGTTCATATAAAAGGAGAAGTAATGATGGATAAATAATTTAATATTGGTAATACATAAAATCGTTGTGTATGGGGATCAAGCACAGGGCCTCAGAACGATATTCGCGCGTAATAACCATTGAACTATGGTTATTTCTATTTGCTTTAAGTAAATTCATTTAATATACTGCAAATTGAGCATCCCTAACTAGTAGGCTTTAAATTACTTTATCCAAATACTTCATATACTGCTGTTTAACTTAAACTTTTCAATTGTCTTGAAACAACCCAATTTTAATACTTTAAGTACATTTAACATACTTCAATTTTAACGTGGCTTTCTGATATATTTAGCTTGATTTAAAAAATACGATGTTCTTTTAAATTGAAGCAAGAAATATTTCCATACAATTCAAATGAATTTAATATGAGTCATGTTCAGCGTGAGCTTTAACATGCAAAATAATTGGCTTCAAATATGTTTTGCAATATAATGTACTATATAGGTACTATTGTTTATTTAAAATTTTTGATTTATCTCAAAGCAGCCTAATATTAATATTTTAAGTATATTTAACATACTTAAAGTTCGGCGTTTTTTTATATTTAATTTGACTTAAAGAAGATAAAATTTATTTAAATTCAAATAAAATTAGAAATATTTTCATGTGCTTCAAGTAGATTTAACAGGCTCCAAGTTTAGCGTAACTTCTTATTAGTTTTTAAATATGCAATATAATATACTTCACATACTTTTATTTTATTTAATCGTTTTAATTGTGTTGAAGCAACCTAATATTATTAATACTTTAAGAACATTTAGCATGTTGCTTCATGTTCAGAGTTATTTGTTCGATAATTAATCTGACTTAAAGAAGATGAAATTCATTTGAATTGAAGCTAAAAATACTTTAAGTTATTTCAAATAGATTTAACATATTTCCAGTTTAGCGTAACTTCTTATTAGTTTTTAAATACGCAAGACAGTTGGCTCAAGTATGTTTAACAATATAATATACTCCACATACTGCTATTTTATTTAATTTTCTTAATTGGATTGAAGCAACCTAATAATATTAATACTTTAAGAACATTTAACATATTACTTCAAGTTCAGAGTGATTTGTTCTATATTTAATCTGACTTAAGGAAGATGAAACTCATTTGAATTGAAGTTTAAAATATTTTAAGTTGCTTCAAATAGATTTAACATATTTCAAGTTTAGCGTAACTTTTTATTAGTTTTTAAATATGCAAGACAGTTGGCTTAATTATGTTTAACAATATAATATACTCCACATACTGCTATTTTATTTAATTTTCTTAATTGGGTTGAAGCAACCTAATAATATTAATACTTTAAGAACATTTGACATATTACTTCAAGTTCAGAGTGATTTGTTCTATATTTAATCTGACTTAAAGAAGATGAAACTCATTTGAATTGAAGTTTAAAATATTTTAAGTTGCTTCAAATAGATTTAACATGCTTCAAGTTTAGCGTAACTTCTTATTAGTTTTTAAATATGCGAAATATTTGGCTTCAAGTAAGTTTAACAATATAATATACTTCACATACTGCTATGTTATTTAATCTTCTTAATCGTGTTGAAGCAATCTAATATTATTAATACTTTAAGAGCATTTAATATACTTCAAGTTCAGTGGGATTTGTTCGATATTTAATCTGACTTAAAGATGATGAAATTCATTTAAATTAAAGTTAAAAATATTTTAAGTTGCTTCAAATACATTTAACTTGATTCAAGTTCAAGCGTAATATCTTATTAGGTTTTAAATATGTTGAAATAGTTGGCTTCATGTATGTTTAACAATATAATATACTTCACATACTGCTATTTTATTTAATCTTCTTAATTGTGTTGAAGCAACCTAATATTATTAATACTTTAATTAATATACTTCAATTTCAGTGTAATTTGTTCGATATTCAATCTGACTTTAAGAAGATGAAATTCATTTGAATAGATGTTAGAAATATTTTAAGTTGCTTCAAATAAATTTAACAAGTGTAGTTTTTGATAGTTTCCTTTGACTTTTAATTGGCCTTAAAGAAGATGAAGGTAATTTGAATTAAAGCTAGAAATATTTCTATATACTTCAAATAGATTTAATATGCTTCAAATTAATTTTTAAATATGCGATATAGTCGGCTTCAAGTATGTTTAG
Source organism: Pissodes strobi (assembly GCA_016904865.1). Taxonomy (NCBI): domain Eukaryota; kingdom Metazoa; phylum Arthropoda; class Insecta; order Coleoptera; family Curculionidae; genus Pissodes; species Pissodes strobi. The sequence continues at coordinate 198,537 of MU182693.1, forward strand.
CAATTTAATTTGCTTCAACACTGCTGTTTTATTTAAAGTTCTTAATTTAATATTTTAGGTACATTTAACATACTTAAGTTCAGGGTAGTTTTCGATATTAATTTAATTTGACTTAAATTAGATTTAACATGCTTCAAATTCAATGTAGTTTTTGATAGGTTTGTTCGATATTTAATGTAACTTATAGAAGATAAAATTCTTTTGAATTGAAACAAGGTATATTTCTATATACTTTAAGTAGATTAAACATGCTTGAAATCAGGCGTTATATTTGATTAGTTTTAAAATATGCAAGGTAGTTGGCTTTAAGTATGTTTAATTATAATAATATGTTTTCCATACTGCTGTTTTAGTTTATTTTTTCAATTTGACAAAATAGATTTCACATGCGTCAAATTCAGTGTAGTTTTTGGTAGAATTTTTCAAAATTTAATTTGACTTAAAGACAATGAAATTCATTTGAATGGAAGCAACAAATATATCATCTGATTAGATTTTAAATACGCGAGCTAGTTGGCGTCAAAATATGTTTAACAATATGATTGTCTTGAAGCAATTTAATATTAATACTTTAAGTATATTTAACATACTTCAAGTGTAGCGTAATTATTGATAGATTTTTTTACGAAATTTAATTTGACTGAGAGACGATAAAATTCATTTGAATTAAAGCAAAAAATACAACCTCCGAGTAGTTTTTAAATATGCGAGATAGTTGGCTTCAAGATATGTTTAATATACAATACGATTGTCTTGAAGCAATTTAAAATTAATACTTTAAATGTATTTAACATACTTCAAATTTAGCGTAATTACGTATAGGTCCAATTAAATACACGATCGTAGAACATACTATATATAATAAACATACTATTTGAAAATGACAGATTTGGACTATTTTTAATTACAAGCGGCAACGTCGCATGTTTCCAAGCGATGCCAGTGACAGAGCGTGAATAGGGCCTCGTTTCGGCCGTCGCGTCCGCCACCCACGAAAATCAAACCAGGACCATTGAATCTATTCGCGCGTGATAACCATTAAACTGTAGAATCGTGTTTGACGAAGAAATTATATATTGATTTTTATACAAGAGATCGACTAATCAAAGACCGCTTCAAGTGTCAATAAACTACCTAAAAAATCTGAGATTTAATATCTCTTATTCATCACCAGATGGTTATTTAAACTTCCGATGAAAAATCTGTTGTCTAAACTTTCTGAAAGTATTATTTTACCTGTGGAGCACAAAACTACTGAGCCTGACAATCGGGTCATTAAATACGAAACGAAATTTTATAAAACAAAATGAAGTATCGAAATGAAATTAGTAGTATAACAAGAGCGGTACTGGGCTTAAAATCTAGCTTGTTGCCGATCTTAGACAAAGCCTGTCGAAATTTGTAAAGCCAAAAGGGTACTCTTCCTAACAATTCAAGAATGTGTTGCTTTTGTTATCCATCCATTATCAGTTCATGTGAAAGAAGTAGTAATGATGGATAAATAATTTAATGTTTGTAATACATATAATTGTTGCGTGTAGAGATCAAACACTGGACCTTGGAATGATATTCGCGCGAGATAATCATTGAACTGCAAAATCATTTTCGAGGAAGAAATTGTATATTGACAATAAATGACAATTTTTAGATCTTCGATATTTTATGTCTAAGATCAAGTACCCTGTACAGCTGACATGCGCATTATTACCAAAACTACTCAAAAATCTGATTTTGATACCTCTTAAATATCTTATCAGAGAAAGTCTTGTAAGTGAACTACATGTTGATATTTACTTAAACGATGGTTTGTAAAACGACAATATTTTTACCAGTAGGTCAAGTTCAAGCTTTGCACCTACCGCATTCGGGTTAATCGAGAACTAGCACTATATCCAATAAATCTAAAGAGAAAGTTGTTTAACCCACGTACGGAGTTGTAACGTGGAGCCATGCCAAGAAACTCAAACAAAACTTGGCTAGAGCCTAAGCTTACGGACCGCAAGATAAACGCTCGGATGAGGAAACAAAGTAAATTAGTGGGCGTTTAAAGTGACGTATTAAGTCCGCCTTATTCGGCTTTTCAGTAAGAATGTTCTTCCAGTGTTTACCCTCGCGGCCGATAAAAACGAACCGAGATAATAAAATTATATACTTGCCGAGTAGCCGAAATTCTTGTTTGTTGTGTCCCCGAAACCGAATAATCCTAACCCTCTTAAACCCGATCCAAATCCCTCTCGAACGAATCGCTTGTAAACTCGATTTCGGCGCGACCGCTACAAATCGGTGATTTTTATCGGCCGAAGACCTGCGAGATTCGCCTTGCAGGGCCTCAAAGGACTTTTTTTTAAAAGAAGTCCCAGTTCGGTTTAAAAGTTTAGGACGACTTTGCCTCGAAAATCCCTTTTACGTCGCAAGAAGTTTACTGCGGGGAGGGTCTTAATGCGTTATTATTTAAGAGAATTTGTCAAAGTTTCTAAATTGATTGTTATAAGCCCAATTTTTACTAAATTATTTTCTTCCCAACTCATTTGCCTTTATTGTCTGCGAATATTAAAGAAAAAAGGCATACAATATTCACAAATAAACACCGTCAAACTTAAAAAATCGATTGCACTAACATTCCCTTTTGATCGCGACGTGTTTGCACAAATCCGGTTCATCAGATTTAATGCGATCTTGTCGTGACTCTGGAAATCAACAAAGCAAAACAAACTCGAAAAAATTCGCGACACGACGGAAAAATCCAAACGTCTCGTTAAATATTCAGATTTTATTAGGATAAAATCGAGCACTGAGCTGAAAATTGTTTTTTGAGATGATATTTACGATTTCCCGATGGATTTCGTAATGTAACGTGAAGCGTATAGAAAGCATACTCTTTTGAAGCATAATGGATGCTCTTTTTTAGTACATTAAAAATCTGTTGTATTAACTTTTTGAAAATATTATTTTGATGCCTAAGTGAGGCACTAAACTATTGACCCTGACAATCGGGGCAAGAAAAGATATATCGAAATAAAGTTAGTAGTATAACTAGGGTGGTACTGTGCTTGCTGTTTTTCGACGATGTGCCTGTCAAACAATATTTTGCTTTTGTTATTCATTCATCATCAGTTCATGCGAAAGAAGTGGTAGTGATTGATAAATAATTATTATTTGTTATACCCAAAAGTGTTGTGTGGGGGAATCAAACACAGGACTCCGCGTGATAACCATTGAACTGGAGAATCGTCCTCGACGAAGAAATGATGTAAGAGATTGATTGACCAAAACTAGTGATATAACAACAGAGAAGATTGTTTCATTATGGAGTTAAAAAGGGTTTGGTACATTTCATAGTAAATAAGGGGATTTACAATGACTATGAGCCAAATCGCAAAGCATTTTGTACGAAATATGAACAGACATCCGTTTAAAATCTCGTTGATATAACAAACGCACAAACTTCTTTTTAGTTTAATATGATTTATGGAAGACTTGGCAAGATTAATTTTTAAACTACTGATATTTTACAAGAACTAGATTAAAGATCGAGTTTATGTAAACTTTAGAATAATTGTTCGGGTACGCCTTGTAAAGCCACACAGAAAAGACTTAAGAACATGCTGTTCAAATTATAGAAGAAGTATCCAAAGCCAGAAGCTTATGTAATCAAGTGAAGAGTGAAGGCTGTGTGCATGTACGAAATGTACTAAATGAAAAACTTTTGTATTTATTTACGCATGGAATACAAAAGTTTTTCATTTAGTATATGTAATCAAGGGTTAGTTTGTGTTGGTTTGTGTTAGTTGCTAAACCAGTTTGATATCTATACAATTTGCATACTAAAACATGAAATGAATCTGGTAAACTGATGTATTTAGGAAATAGATTTAGAATATCTAAAAGAATTACATGCTTTGTCCACAAAATACGAGGTGAGCAATTAGAAACTCTCAAGATTAATGAATACACTATAAAGATAAAAAAAAATATATTATTTATTATAAAAAATTAATTTATAAAATAATGGAAATTAATAAATAATACAGTTCTTGGCAAGACAATGAAAAATATTCGAAATAGAGTTGTTATTCAACTAGTAACGAGTGAAGAAAAGCCTTCAAAATTTGAACAGCCAGAGCTTTAGGGTTTGTCGAATATTTATTAAAAATTAAAATGTATAACAAATTTATTTTAAATTCAGTAATTTGAATTTAAGTAAACATTTATGAGATTAGTTTTTAAAGAAATAGATAGTTTAATTTATGAATTTATAGCTGAATAGTACCTTCTAAACCAAATTTTGATGAAAGCTGTGATTTTGAGTTCCTAAAAAATATTTACTGAAATATAAAATGAATTCGGGAAGCTCATGTATTTTGGAAGTAGATTTAGAATATTTAGAAGAATTGCATTATGAATACAATCATCTGTATGAGCCATTAAATCTTTCAAGAATAATGATATACTTCGATTATTATTATAAACCTTTAATTTAAAAAATTCTGAAAATTAATGAATAACGCAATTTTTGGTAAATCCATGGAAAATATTCGAAATTGAGTATATTCAACAAGTAACAGATGAAGAGAAGGCTTCAAAACTATATAACAACCCTTTAAAGTTTGTCTAGTAAGTATAGACAATTATTTGTTATATTAAAAAGTACTACAAATATATGTTGAATTGAGTATTTTAAACCTCAGCAAAAATATATGAAACAAAATAAAATTGGTTTATTAAGATATAGATAGTTGTATTTATGAATTTGTAACTGAAAATTATAATTTTATATCCAAATTTTGATAGTTTGAGGAATTAAAAATTACATATATTGAAATATGCAATTTATTCGGGAGTCCATTAATTTTGGAAGTAGATTAATAATATTTAGAAGTATTACATTATGAATACAATCATATGTATGAGCAATCAAAAACTTTCATGATTAATAGATATCCTTCGATTATTATTTATTATGAAAATTTAATTTAAAAAATTCTGCAGATTAATGAATAATGCAGTTTTTGGTAAAACAATGGAAAATATTCGAAATGGAGTAGCTATTTGACAAGTAACAGAAGAAGAAAGGCTTTAAAATTATATAACAACCAAAACTTCAAAGTAGACAATTATTTGTTAAATTAAAAAGTTACAAATATATGTTGAATTTAGTATTTTAAACTTAAGCAAAAATTAATGAAAGCAATATAAGAATGGTTTACCGAGATATATATAGTCGTATTTAAAAATTTCTAACTGAAAATAGTAACTTTGAATTCAAATTTTGATGAAAGCTGATATTTTAAGGAATAAAAAAATGTGTACTGAAATATGAAATGAATTCGGGAAGCCCATGTATTTTGAAAGTAGATTTAGAATATTTAGGAGAATTACATTATGAATATGATAATCTATATGAGCAATCAAAAACTTTCAAAATTAATGAATATACTTCGATTAATATTATAAAAATTTAATTTTAAAAAGCTGCAAATGATGATTAATACGGTTTTTGAAATAGATTAGCTATTTGACAAGTAACGAATGAAGAAATGGCTTCAAAATCATATAACCAAAACTTCAAAGTTTGCCGAGTAAGCATAGATAATTATTTGTTAAATTGAAAACTATTCTAAATATATGTGGATTTCAGTATTTTAAGCTTAAGCAAAAATATGTGAAAGCAAAATGAGAATGGTTTATTAAGATATAGATAGTCGTATTAATGAATTTCTAACTGAAAATAGTAACTTTGAATTCAAATTTTGATGAAATCTGATATTTTGAGGAATTAAAAAATATATACTGAAATATGACATAAATTCTTCAGTCCATTTATTTTGGAAATAGATTTAGAATATTTAGAAGATTTACATTTTGTATGCAATGATCTGTAGGATCAATCAAAAACTTTCAGGATTAATGGATATACTTCGATTATTATTCATTATAAAAATTTAATTTAAAAAAATTCTGCAAATTAATGAATATTGCAGTTTTTGGTAAAACAATGGAAAATATTCGAAACGAAGTAGCTATTTGACAAGTAACGGATGAAGAAAATGCTTCAAAATCATATAAACAAAACTTCAAAATAGACAATTATTTGCTAAATTAAAAGGTGTTACAAATATATGATGAATTCAGTATTTTAAACTTCAGCAAAAATACATGAAAAAGAAATAAGAATGGTTTATCAAAATATAAATAGTTGTATTTATGAATTTGTAACGAAAAACGGTAACTTTAAATTCAAATTTTGATGAAAGCAGGTATTTTAAAGAATTAAAAAATATATACTGAAATATGAAATGAATTCGGGTATTTTGAAAGTAGATTTAGAGTATTTAACAGAATTACATTATGAATATAATGATCTATATGAGCAACCAAAAACTTTCAAGATTAATGGATATGCTTTGATTATTATTCATTATAAAAATGTAATTAAAAAATTCGGAAAATTAATGAATCATGCAGTTTTTGGTAAAACAATGGAAAATATTCGAAATTAAGTATATTCAAGAAGTAACAGATGAAGAGAAGGCTTCTAAGCTATATAACAACCCTATAAAATTTGTCGAGTAAGTATAGGCAATTATTTGTTAAATTAAAAAGTATTACAAATATATGTTGAATTCAGTATTTTAAACCTCAGCAAAAATATATGAAAGCAAAATAAAATTGGTTTATGAAGATATAGATAGTTGTATTTATGAATTTGTAACTGAAAATGATAGCTTTATATTCAAATTTTGATGAAAGTTGATAGATTGAGGAATTAAAAATTATATATATTGAAATATGAAATTTATTCGGGAGTCCATTAATTTTGGAAGTAGATTTATAATATTTAGAGGAATTACATTGTGAATACAATCATCTGTATGGGCAATCAAAAACTTTCATGATTAATGGATATACTTCGATTATTATTTATTATGAAAATTTAATTTAAAAAATTCTGCAGATTGATGAATAATGCAGTTTTTGGTAAAACAATGGAAAATATTCGAAATGGAGTAGCTATTTGACAAGTAACAGAAGAAGAAAGGCTTTAAAATCATATAACAACTAAAACTTCAAAGTAGACAATTATTTGTTAAATTAAAAAGTGCTACAAATATATGTTCAATTTAGTATTTTAAACTTAAGCAAAAATTAATGAAAGCAATATAAGAAAAGTTTACCAAGATATAGATAGTCGTATTTAAAAATTTCTAACTGTAAATAGTAACTTTGAATTCAAATTTTGATGAAAGCTGATATTTTAAGGAATTAAAAAATATGTACTGAAATATGAAATGAATTCGGGAAGCCCATGTATTTTGAAAGTAGATTTAGAATATTTAGAAGAATTATATTCTGAATATGATCATCTATATGAGCAATCAAAAACTTTCAAAATTAATGAATATACTTCGATTAATATTATAAAAATTTAATTAAAAAAAAAGCTGCAAATGATGATTAATGCGGTTTTTGAAATAGATGAGCTATTTGACAAGTAACGGATAAAGAAATGGCTTCAAAATCATATAACCAAAACTTCAAAGTTTGCCGAGTAAGTATATATAATTATTTGTTAAATTGAAAGCCATTCTAAATATATGTGGATTTCAGTATTTTAAGCTTAAGCAAAAATATATGAAAGCAAAGTGATAATGGTTTATTAAGATATAGATAGTCGTATTTATGAATTTCTAACTGAAAATAGTAACTTTGAATTCAAATTTTGATGAAATCTGATATTTTGAGGAATTAAAAAATATATGCTGAAATATGAAATAAATTCGGCAGTTCATTTATTTTGGAAATAGATTTAGAATATTTAGAAGATTTACATTTTGTATGCAATGATCTGTAGGATCAATCAAAAACTTTCAGGATTAATGGATATACTTCGATTATTATTCATTATAAAAATTTAATTTAAAAAAATTCTGCAAATTAATGAATATTGCAGTTTTTGGTAAAACAATGGAAAATATTCAAAATGAAGTAGCTATTTGACAAGTAACGGATGAAGAAAATGCTTCAAAATCATATAAACAAAACTTCAAAATAGACAATTATTTGCTAAATTAAAAGGTGTTAGAAATATATGATGAATTCAGTATTTTAAACTTCAGCAAAAGTATATGAAAGCGAAATGAGAATGGTTTATCAAAATATCAATAGTTGTATTTATGAATTTGTAACGAAAAATGGTAACTTTAAATTCAAATTTTGATGAAAGCAGATATTTTGAAGAATTAAAAAATATATACTGATATATGAAATGAATTCGGGTATTTTGGAAGTAGATTTAGAGTATTTAACAGAATTACATTATGAATATAATGATCTATATGAGCAACCAAAAACTTTCAAGATTAATGGATATGCTTTGATTATTATTCATTATAAAAATGTAATTAAAAAATTCTGAAAATTAATGAATCATGCAGTTTTTGGTAAAACAATGGAAAATATTCGAAATTGAGTATATTCAAGAAGTAACAGATGAAGAGAAGGCTTCTAAACTATATAACAACCCTTTAAAATTTGTCGAGTAAGTATAGGCAATTATTTGTTAAATTAAAAAGTATTACAAATATATGTTGAATTCAGTATTTTAAACCTCAGCAAAAATATATGAAAGCAAAATAAAATTGGTTTATTAAGATATAGACAGTTGTATTTATGAATTTGTAACTGAAAATGATAACTTTATATTCAAATTTTGATGAAAGCTGATAGTTTGAGGAATTAAAAATTATATATATTGAAATATGAAATTTATTCGGGAGTCCATTAATTTTGGAAGTAGATTTATAATATTTAGAAGAATTACATTATGAATACAATCCTCTGTATGGGCAATCAAAAACTTTCATGATTAATGGATATACTTCGAATATTATTTATTATGAAAATTTAATTTAAAAAATTCTGCAGATTAATGAATAATGCAGTTTTTGGTAAAACAATGGAAAATATTCGAAATGGAGTAGCTATTTGACAAGTAACAGAAGAAGAAAGGCTTTAAAATCATATAACAACTAAAACTTCAAAGTAGACAATTATTTGTTACATTAAAAAGTGCTACAAATATATGTTCAATTTAGTATTTTAAACTTAAGCAAAAATTAATGAAAGCAATATAAGAAAGGTTTACCAAGATATAGATAGTCGTATTTAAAAATTTCTAACTGTAAATAGTAACTTTGAATTCAAATTTTGATGAAAGTTGATATTTTAAGGAATTAAAAAATATGTACTGAAATATGAAATGAATTCGGGAAGCCCATGTATTTTGAAAGTAGATTTAGAATATTTAGAAGAATTACATTACGAATATGATAATCTATATGAGCAATCAAAAACTTTCAAAATTAATGAATATACTTCGATTAATATTTTAAAAATTTAATTAAAAAAAAAGCTGCAAATGATGATTAATGCGGTTTTTGAAATAGATGAGCTATTTGACAAGTAACGGATAAAGAAATGGCTTCAAAATCATGTAACCAAAACTTCAAAGTTTGCCGAGTAAGTATATATAATTATTTGTTAAATTGAAAACTATTCTAAAAATATGTGGATTTCAGTATTTTAAGCTTAAGCAAAAATATATGAAAGCAAAATGAGAATGGTTTATTAAGATATAGATAGTCGTATTTATGAATTTCTAACTGAAAATAGTAACTTTGAATTCAAATTTTGATGAAATCTGATATTTTGAGGAATTAAAAAATTTAAAAAAATCTGCAAAGTAATGAAAAATGAGGTTTTTGAAATAGAGTAGCTATTTGACAATTAGCAGATGAATAAATGGCTTCAAAATCATATAACCAAAACTTCAAAGTTTGCCGAGTAATTATAGATAATTATTTGCTAAATTAAAAAGTATTATAAATATATGTGGAATTCAGTATTTTAAACTTAAGAAATAATATATGAAAGCAAAATAGGAATGGTTTATCACGATCTAGATAGTCGTATTTATACATTTCTAACTGAAAATAGTAACTTTGAATTAAAATTTTGATGATACCTGACATTTTGAGGAATTAAAAAATATATACTGAAATATGAAACAAATTCGGGAGTCCATTTATTTTGGAAGAAGATTTAGAATATTTAAAAGGGCAACATTATGAATACAATGATCCGTATGAGCTATCAAAAACTCTCAAGATTAATGGGTAAACTTCGATTATTATTCATGATAAAAATTTAATTTAAAAAATTTTGCAAATTAATGAATAACGCAGTTTTTGGTAAAACAATGGAAAATATTCGAAATGAAGTAGCTATTCTACAAGTAACGAATGAAGATAATGCTCCAAAATCATATAACTAAAATTTCAAAGTAGACTATTATTTGTTAAATTAAAAATTGTCACAAATATATGTTGAATTCAGTATTTTAAACTGCAACAAAAATATATGAAAGCAAAACAAGATTGATTTATCAAGCTGATAAAAGCTGATATTTTGAGAAATTAAAAAAATATATACTGAACTATGAAATGAATTCGGGAATTTTGGAAGTAGATTTAGAAATTACGAATACAATCGTGTGTATAAGCCATCAAATATTTTAAGAATAATGATATGCTTCGATTATTATTCTAAAACTTTAGTTTAAAAAATTCTGCAAATTAATGAATAACCTAGGTTTTGGTAACGCAATGGAAAATATTCGAAATTGACTATATTCAACAAGTAACAGATGAAGAGAAGACATCAAAACTATATAACAACCCTTTAAATTTCGTTGAGTCAGTATAGACAATTATTCGTTAATTTAAAAAGAATTACAAATATATGTTGAATTAAGTATTTTAAACTTCAGCAAAAATATATGAAGGCAAAATAATAAAAGTTTTTTAAGATATAGATTGTTGTATTTATGAATGTGTAACTGAAACTGATAACTTTAAATTCAAATTTTGATGAAAGTTGATATTTTGAGGAATTAAAAATTATATACTGAAATATGAATTTTTTTCTGGAGTCCATTTATTTTGGAAGTATATTTAGAATATTTAGAAGAATTACATTATGAATACAATGATCTGTATGAGCAATCAAAAACTTTCATGATTAATAGATATACTTCTTTATAAAAATTTAATTTCAAAAAATTCTGCAAATTAATAAATAACGCAGTTTTTGGTAAAACAATGGAAAATATTCCAAATGGAGTTGCTATTCGACAAGTAACGGATGAAAGAAATGTTTCAAATTCATATAACCAAGACTTCAGAGTAGACAATGATTTGCTAAATTAAAAAGTGTTACAATGAATTCAGTATTTTAAACTTAAGGAAAAATATATGAAGGCAAAATAAGAATGGTTTATCAAGACATAGATAGTTATATTTATGAATTTGCAACTGAAAATAATAAATTTTGATGAAAGCTAATATTTTAAGACATTAAAAAATATATACTGAAATATGGAATAAATTCGGGAAACCCACGTAATTTGGAAGTAGATTTAGAATATTTAGAAGAATTACATTATGAATACAATCATCTGTATGAGCAAACAAAAACTTTCAAGATTAATGGATATACTTCGATTATTGCTGATTATAAAAATTTAATAAAAAGATTCGGACATTAATGAATAACGCAGTTTTTGGCAAAACAATGGAAAATATTTGAAATAGAGTAGCTATTTGACAAGTAACGGATAAAGAAAAGGCTTCAAAATTATATAACAATTAAACAATTCAAAGTAGACAATTATTTGTTAAATTTAAAAGTGTTACAAATATATGTTGAATTCAGGATTTCATACTTAAGCAAAAATATATGAAAGCAAAATAAGAATGGTTTAGCGAGATATAGATAGTTGTATTTACGAATTTTTTACTGAAAATGGCAACTTTAAATTCAAATTTTGATGAAAGCAGATATTTTGAGGAATTGAAAAATATATATTGAAATATGAAATAAATTCGGGAAACCCATGTATTTTGGAAGTAGATTTAGATTATATGGAAGAATAACACAATGATCTGCATAAGCAATCAAAAACTTTCAAGATTAATGGATATATTTCGATTATTACTCATTATATATATTTAAAAAAATCTGCAAATTAATGAATATTGCAGTTTCTTGTAAAACAATGGAAAATATTCAAAATGGAGTAGCTATTCGACAAGTAAAGGGAACGCTTTAAAATTATATAACAACCAAAGCTTTAAAGTTTATCTATTAATTATAGACAAATTAAAATATATAACAAATTTATTCAGTTTTTTAATGTTAAGTAAAAATATATGAAAGCAAAATAAGAGTGGTCTAACAAGATGTAGATGGTTTGGGTTATTAATTTGTAATTGGAGGTTTTTATGAGAATATCAGCGAAATTATTGAATATTTTGATTTTAGTGACTATTCTGAAGATCATCCACTATATGATGAAAGTAATCTTAGGACAAATTAAATAGTAAAATTATGAACGAGTTTGCTGAGTTAAAACCTAAACAATATGCATTTATAGTAGATGATGGTAAAGAAAGTAAAAAATGGAAAGACGATAAAATAGTAATAAAGAATTAGCAATAACTGATGATAATGAAAGATGTTTGTTTGAATATACATCGTCTAGAAAAAGCAAGAAAATAAATATAACACATAAGTAATTATGATAATAATCGTAATCATAATTCTGTGTTATGTTTTGTTGGCCTATCAGTTCGGATTGAACCTATTTTCTAGTGCATATTAAATTTTTGTTAATAATATTATTTAGCTCTCAGAGAATATGTCTCAATCAACATTATCGAAAAATCTACTAATTTCATACAATTTTTGGTAATTGATCCATTTCACTTTGAGGAATAATTTCATAATCATTATTGAGCAGCACATATTTTTGTGCAAATAAGTGGTGTTTGGGTAATTTTTTAATAAAATAAGTGGTGTTTGGGTAATTTTTTAATAAAATGTGTGTTTTTGTCGCTTTGCAAGTGGGGTGGATGTCTTAGTAATCGAAGTTTTACACTACCATACCCTTTATTTTAAAATAATTTTGTATGTTTTGTTTTATTTTACTTTATTACACTTTTTTATAGTGGTTTCCCAAGAGGCCTATGCCACTATAAAAAAAATATGTTTCAGTACTTTTGACTGCAACATGACTGATTCCATCAAAAATAAGAGTCTTAAATCGGGAGATTACGCACAAACGAAATGGGACCAACCTGCTCGTATTTATTACCGAATCCACCCCGTGCTTAATATTGATTTAAAGCATTATTTTTACGATTGCCGTCATAATATACAACTATTTATTTTCAAAATAGCCGGTAATAGACTTCCTGTAATCGCTCCCGATTGCTTCCGAGCGACGAGCAATAAGACAGCGGCGCTAGGGCTGCAACGAAACAAGCAATAATATGGGAAATTACGTGGGTTCGTAATTTTCAGGCTTGCGGCGTTACACAGGAAATTATTTTACAATAACTTATCGCCGGTAATAAACCAGGAGCAGCTCCGACGAACGACCGCCGACGGAGAGGTGTGTCTGTCTGTTCAGTGGCGTACATGCTGCCTCATGGCGGAAAGGTGTAACTAACTGAAATAAGTTTAAACTGAGCAAATGAAACCGAAAATTAACGCCGCTTCTCGGGTGGTGTTAAATAATTATCTAAATACAAGTCTTCAACTTTATTGTAAACAGTAATCAATACTATCATATCATTATCAAATTCATTAGGTCTTTGACGTATGTCGGAACTAACTGAGCTACATAACCTGCACGCCAACAAAGACATGTCTAAATGAACGTTACAATATGGGACATTGATTTTGTCCTGTACTTCTTTTATTTCTTAAAACATTCACAATCTGCTAGAAACTATGCTTCTTCTAAGGATCCATTAGCGAAAATCGTGCTTCCCTACATTTAAATTCCATTCGCCATTTAAAATAACATTTAAAGCGGGCAATTAGTCAAGCCTAATAATGTTTAATAGTTTATTTTATGACGTTCGACCGATTGGACAACAAAACTAATTAACTTTTCGATAATTCATTCCCGCTTCAATTTCCCATCCACATTCGTAACAATCGTTATAAATAAAATTTATCGTTTTCAAATTTATTACGAGTTAACAGGCGTCAAGCTCAATCAATTACGATCTAACGGTGTTAATTAGATGAGTTAATTGAAATGCTCATTTTTTTAAGAATAAATTAGTTTTAGAGTTGTTTTCAAACTTGTTTGGAAAAATTAAGCACAACTACTGGTTAGTTAAGAGGAGATGATAAATAACAATGTCTATTGGTCAAAGACTTAATATATTTATAACCTACGAGATTACTAAAACGCGCGTGTCTTTTAGGTTGAGGTAGAGTATTATAGGCCTTGATCTCTGTTTTATAATAAAGTTTTTAAGAGCCATGTTGTATTTTAATTTATGGGTAGCTTTGGTTATTTCATTTAGCTAATCATTTAAGTGTTTTTAATTTCACTCAGTACTTTAACGCTCTGTAAACATTTCACTTATAAAATCACTTGCCTGTGTACTACAGCTCCTAAGTAGGTGTCCCTGTGAACTGTAGAACAATGGTTAGAATGAACTAAGAGGGAGATTAAGTCTGTAAAACTGATGGTCCGCTTGATTATTTATATAATAAAAACTTTGAGGTATTTACGTAATTGCCATGCTCTTCCATGATTGTGGTTTATTTTTTTAATGGTATTTTCGATGCTGAATTTACTAGGCAATAGCAAGGGGGATTGATAAATAAATTAATCAAACCATCGCTGTTCAAATATTACTTTGATAGGCTTTTTATACAGAAGAGACAAATAACTTGTGATGTAGGAGACCCATCAACTTGCGTTCGGCATCCAAAGCGATTATAATATAAACCAGATTTCTGGGACACCCATACCACTCGTCAATTTATCAAAAACATCCCTTTTTACACATTTTATCCCACTATTTATATAACGTATGACCCCAAAATCAACCACCTATGCTAGAACCTTGTCCAGGACAGAATCCTATTTTAAAACTGCAAAAATTACACAAAATTAATAGATTAAAAAATATATGAATTACCAGTAGACACTATAAAATTAGATGCAAAAATTACCTTTTAAATTCTTATATATCGTACAATTGATTTGTAGTATATATTTGAACTTCTATAATTTTTTATTGTTAATTTGTGTAACACACATTTTAGTATTGTTTATTTCCTTCACCATCATCCATTTTGAATGCGTATTGTTTAGGTTTTAGCCGAACAACTTTGATAATAATTTTATTATTTTATTCGTCTGTAAACTCTCAAATTGCTTTTTTATTATTTTCATCATATAATAGATAATCTTTAAGAAAATCACAGATATCTCATTTCGTTGTTGCTCTTATAAATTTAATGTCATCATCAACTACTCATTTTTGCCTGAAATACTGGCTTTAACATAAATTGATTTATTTAATTCTAAACTTGTTTTGTACACGGTGATCATTTATAATGTCCCCCCCTCTTAACTTTTTTGTTTTTCGCATTAGACAAAAATGTTAAATACAAAAGTTGTGCAGAATTCATTTATATATATATACAAGGTGTTGCAGAAATGAGTGACAGGTTAAAGTTATATCTTTTTAAATGAAATACCCTGTATATTATTAGTTTTTTAGAATCTCCTAAAAATCCTGAATATTTTTTCTATAACATGTTCTATACCTAAATGTAATAGTTTTCGACATATTCGCATTTTAACTAAGCAGTTATATCCAAAAATAAATATTCTAGATTCCAGTTGTTAGGTGGCCGTGAATTAGGCAACTACATACAATACGAGACCACTCTTTAAAATGCGAATATGTCGAAAACTATGACATTTAGGTATAGGACATGTTATAG
>MU182693.1:223734-235372 GCA_016904865.1 Pissodes strobi
AAACTCTGTTTTAGTGCATGTTGCCGAAGGTTCCAAACCCCAACGTAATGGGATAACGGTTGAAAGTAGGTTTATATGTCTAGCCAAGTCTAGGTTATTTAATTTGTGTTCGTGTTGTATAATTTTTACTAATTCAATGTAGCTAACTCATTTTGCCTCCAAACGAAGCGGGCTTCTCCCATGTATTACAAATAATAAATTATTTATCCATAGCTACTACTCCTTTCACATCAACAGATGAAGAATGAATAACTAAATCAAAACATTCTTGACATTCAGGCTCTGGTCATTGGCCAGCACTTGTTTCGCTCACATTGTCGAAGAACATCAAGCCTAGTACCGCCCTAGTTATACTACTAACTTCATTTCTATATGCCTTTTATTGCCCCGATTGTCAGGGTCAGTAGTTTAGTGCCTCACTTAAAATCAGAGGTGAAGTAATATTTTCAAAAAGCTACACTATTGTGTCAAAAATTAGCATCCATTATGCTTCAAACGGGTATGTTTTCTATATGCTTCACGTATCGTTACGAAATACATTGGAAAATAGCAAATGTCGTCTCAAAAAACATGGATCGTGAACATACCATTTACCTCTACTAACCTGAAAGTATTTTACATTAGACTTTTCAATTAAATGCCATATAATAATTAACACCAGTACATACTACCAGTTAATTTAAAAGTAATACTAGATAAGCTTGAAAGATAATTAAAACCTGATTTTAATATATCTTAAAGACCAAATGGATAATTAAACTTCCGATGAAAAATCTACTATATAAGCTTTTTGAAAATATTGTTTGACCTGTGTACCACGAAATTATTGACCCTGACAGTCGGGTCAAGAAATAAAATTAAAGGAAATATAAAGTAAATATTTTATAAAATAAAAAGGACTATCGAAATGAGATTAGTAGTATAACTAGGGCGGTCCTGGGCTCAAAATCCAGCTTGTTGCCATTTTTGGACAAAGAAGCAAGCTAATGTAAGCTCTTTCTTCACTCGTTACTAGTCCAATATCTACGATTTCAAATATTTCCCATTGTTCTACCAAAAATTGCATTATTCATTAATTTTAAGAAATCTTTTTCAAAATCAATTTTTGCTTTTTTTTCGGATTTGTAATAAGTTTTATATATTTCCAACCAATTACTTTCTTTGAAAGTTATGATTCTATGTATATTTTCTTTATAATTCATGATGCAAAGCGCGAGTAATTTTTTTATAATGAATTAACTATTTTGCTTCATCGAAACAATTCAATAAATTTTAAAGGGTTTGATTAGTTACTGTCGTATTTTGTATTCTAAAAATTATATGAAATCATTGTCTTCATAATGAAATAATATTAATTTTAGATAATTTCTACTTTCAAAATATATCACCCTTCCAATTTATTTAAATGCGATTTTTGATCAAATATTTTTTTTCAAATTTCAGTTCCTAGTAAGGTACTTTTGAATTACTATTAAGGGATGGAAATGGAAATGGTTGCTTGTTTCACTAGGATAATGACCATAATATATGTATTTGAGTCATTATATTTTCGGTGGTGGTTTGATTAAGTTGTCAATATATCTAAGTGACTTCAAGTTTAAATAGAAAGGCAATATAAAAAAATAGAGAATAGCAATGTACCTTCAGTTAACCAAAATGTGTAATTAGAAATAATTAACGGGTATTCAGCCAATAAGGTTTATTAAAAGATTATTTGTTTGAGTCCAAGCTTTCGGTCAGTAATATCGTGAGCTTTGTCAGGGCAAAAAATTATTTTATATTCTAATGTACAATATATAACAATTTTGTGGCAACTTACAATCAAAACTAGTTGATCCCAATTTTGGCAATTATAACATTTTCAAAATAATGTAAAAAATTGGTAAAATATTAGAATAACTTATAGAACTACATAAAATGTCAAAGTCAATATAATTAGTTTCAAAATAAATAATTTATGAGGTATTAAAGGAATACTTGATATTTGATGTTACCTAATTTAGTAATAATGGCAAGGTGTATTGGTACAAAATTATCGATTATTTAGTGATAATATATAAGAATAAATTGAGCTTAAATCATCAATTTCAGTGCTCTTATCATAGAATTTATTTTATTTATTTCGACCATTTCTAAAAATAACCTTTCATTTAAATTTGCTTCTCTATGGAGAATTTTAATTTCATTAAAGTTTGGTATGTGACCAGTAATATATGCATGTTCAGATAAAATAGAAGTGTTTTTTGAAGTCTTATGTCACTTTTATGTCCAGAAATTCTATTTTTTAGATTTTGTGACGTTGGTCTAATATACTTTTTATCACAATTATTACATGGAATTGAATATACTAGATTTGAGTAATTTAAAGCAATAGTTTTATCTTTTAATTTTGAATATAAGTTACCAATAGATTTAACATTTTTAGCGCTAATTTTACAGGATCATTTCTAAAAATTTTAATTATTTTCGGAGTATGTTCTTTGATATATGGAAATGAAGCATAACAAACATTTGAAATATCATTATTTATGTTATCATGAATATTATTGTTGATGTTATTTATTCTAATGTTAAAAAGCAATTTTTTTTAGAAAATTTAATGCATAACCATTATGTACAAGGATGTCTTTAAGTTTGTGTAAATTTGTATTTATTAAAGTAGGATGCACTAGGTTTATTATTCTATTTTTTAAAGCTAAATCTAAATTAATTTTCATTTTATTACTATGATAAGAAAAATAATTGAAATATCTTTTAGAGTGAACAGGTTTTAAATACCAATCGGTAATTTTAATATTATTGTTTTGATTAATTATCATTGTATCTAAAAAGACATTTGATTGTTAACTCTTTTTTCAGTCGTGAATTGTAATTTAGAGTGGTAATTATTATAAACTAAAAGAATTTCATTTATTTTGTCACTAGGAATATAACAAATAATATCAACAAGTTTTATAGTAAAATTTGGTTGAAAAGTTAAATTTTCTAAACATTGATCTAATAAATCATCCATTACATATTGGGTAATGATTGGAGAAATAGAACTACCCATTGGGGTTTCAAATACGTGTTTATACAATTTATTATTATAACAAAAATGATTAGAATTGAAGATAAAGTTTATTATTTTAAGAAACATATTATTTGATATATTACAATTTACAGATATACTGATCCAGTGTTTAATGATACTATTGATTATTAAATTGATTGGTATGTTGGTAAAAAGCGATTTAACGTCTAGACTTATTAATGTATGATTTTCAGGTATTAATTTGTTATTAATAAATTTTGAAAATTCAAAAGAATCTTTAATATAATAGCTATTAAATTTATTGTATGGAGTTGTCAAAATATTGGATATGAGATCTGTTAATTTTGTATTGCCTATATAAGAAACAATTGGTCTTAAAGACAACCTACTCTAGGTTTTATGAATTTAAGGTATTCCATAAAATTTTGGACATATTGATTTGTATTTTTTAAGTTTTTTGTTGTAATTTCGTCAATCATATTTGCCTTAAATATAGTTGTAACTAGATTATTAGAATTATTTTCTATTGATTTTGTTGGGTCCTTGTTAACTAAAGAATAAAAAAATTATCTTCAAGTAGACCATTGGCTAAAGATATGTATTGTTGTTTATCAATTAGTACTGTTACGTTGCCTTTGTCAGATTTAGTAACTAAAATATTTGGATGTTCTTTCGCAAAAATTGTTGTCTTTTAAAATAGATTATTGATAAAATGATCAACATGTTTATTAAAGTGTAAATAATTAGTAATGATATTTGTAACTTTAGCTCTAAATAAATTCTTTATATTAATATTAAATCCATAAATAATATTTTCAATGTCTGATAGTAATTTAGGGATTGAAATATCTTTTATATTTGGAGGAACACAAAATTTAAAACCTAATGCTAAAAAGTTTTTTATATCATCCAGTAAGATTTTTAATCCATGTATCTTTAGATTTAATGTTATTACTTCAATCATTGCCCAATATGTAATGGATAATTTATTAGATCAATGTTTAGAAAATTTTACTTTTCAACCAAATTTAATTAAAAAATTTGTTGATGATATTATTTGTTGTATTCCTAGTCACAAAATAAATGAAATTCTTTTAGTTTTTAATAATTAACACCCAAAATTACAATTCACGATTGAAAAAGAAGATAACAAAAAAATACCTCTTTTAGATACAACGATAATTAAACAAAACAATAATATTCTAATTATCGATTGGTATTTAAAACCTGTCCACTCTAAAAGATATTTAAATTATTTTTCTTATCATAGTAATAAAATGAAAATTAATTTAGTTTTAGCTTTAAAAAACAGAATAATAAACCTAGTGCATCCTACTTTAATAAATACAAATTTACACAAACTTAAAGACATCCTTGTAGATAATGGTTATCCATTAAATTTTCTAAAAAAAATTGCTTTTTAACATTAGAATAAATAACATCAACAATAATATTCATGATAACATAAATAATGATATTTTAAATGTTTGTTATGTTTCATTCCCATAATATATCAAAGAACTTACTCCGAAAATAATTAAAATATTTAGAAATGAACCTGTAAAATTAGCGCTAAAAAATGTCAAATCTATTGGTAATTTATATTCAAAATTAAAAGATAAAACTATTGCTTTAGATTACTCAAATTTAGTATATTCAATTCCATGTAATAATTATGATAAAAAGTATATTGGACAAACGTCACAAAATCTAAAAAATAGAATTTCTGGACATAAAAGTGACATAAGACTTTAAAAAACACTTCTGCTTTATCTGAACATGTATATATTACTGGTCACATACCAAACTTTAGTGAAATTTAAATAAAAGGTTATTTTTAGAAATGGTCGAAATAAATAAAACAAATTCTATGAATAAGAGTACTGAAATTGATGATTTAAGCTCAATTTATTCTTATATATTATCACTAAATAATCGATAATTTTGTACCAATACACCTTGCCATTATTATTAAATTAGGTAACATCAAATATAAGGTATTCCTTTAACACCTCGTAAATGATTTATTTTGAAACAAAGTAGATTGACTTTGGCATTTTATGTAGTTCTATAAGCTATTCTAATATTTTACCAATTTTTTACAATATTTTTAAAATGTTTTAATTGCTAAAATTGAGATCAACTAGTTTTGATGGTAAGTTGCCACAAAATTGTTATATATTGTACATTAGTATATAAAATAATTTTTAGCCCTGACGAAGGTCACGATATACTGACCTAAAGCTTGGACGCAACACAAATAATCTTTTAATAATCCTTATCGGCTGAATACCCGTTAACTGTTTCTACATTCAAACATACAGCCGTGGTCCTATGATCAAAGTGTGTAAGTTCAACCTAAATATCTATATCTATCTATGTCTATTTGACGGATCAAATGAGGCTTAACAGTAGGCTTTATTAACCCAATTCTTAAAAATAGAGAACGGCCAGCTGGCAGGGACGTCAAACTGCTGGCAGGGACGTCAAACTGGTGAGAGCAGTTTGATTACGGGGAGTGACGCCCCCGCCATTCCGAGTTGCCACGGAATGTGGCCCATCAAATCCCATCGTCCTCCTCCAGGCTGGAGAACACCAAAGTACAAAGTCTGGAGCTGATCACTAGGGAGTGACCCAACAAACCCTATTTTTACCCCTGTCAGACTAGGGACCACCAAAGGAAAGAGTCTGAGGCCAATGCATCCAGTGAAAGCGGCCCTAGGTGGTAGATGCATACGCCTACTCGCATCGTCCGGTGAAAGACCACCCCACCAGAACTGGGAAGCGCAAAGTGGTTTTCCCGAATCACGTTCCGTTTTCGCGCTGGTGGTTCCGGGTTCCACCGTAGGAATATAATAATATGGACATGATGGTGCTTCCAAGATCAAAATATTCCGGAGGTAAACTCCCCGGCCATTCGGATCTCCGGGCGCTGGGTGGCCCTGGGAGCCCTTCATTCCGCATTTCACAGACAGCAAAGATACCGAACCAATTTAGAATAGATTTCTGCAACATAAGAGGTCTAAATACAAACATAAATTCGGTACACCAACATCTACAAGCAAATATACCACACATACTAGCCCTTACAGAAACACAAGTATGTTCTACAACAACAACAGTGAACTACCCTTATCCTGGTTACGACTTACATACCCGATTTAGACATAAGTTCGGATTATGCCTTTTTGTCCGAAGCGACCTTTCATGTCACCGCGAGGAAACACTCGAACCGAACAACCTTGACGTCATGTGGCTCAAGTTCACCGCCAAGGGATTAACCAAGTTTATATGTTGTCTCTATCGCCCTCCGAGCGATAGAGCCTACCAAAGCTTTTTTTCAACACTAGCTACCACTTTTGACTCAATACAGGTTGATCACCCCAGTTCAGAAATAATCGTTCTGGGAGACTTCAATGCCCACAACACCAACTGGCTTAAACATCACAACAAGACCGACAACGAAGGTAGAGAGGCTGAAGCATTCGCCATCAGCTGCGGACTTACTCAAATTGTAGACGAACCAACTCGAATCTCAGAGAGGGGCGAATTCGCCGCCCTCCTGGATCTTTTTCTGACCACCAATCCTGACCAGTACAAGGTTACAGTTGGTCCGCCATTAGGTACCTCCGACCACAACCTTATTACAACGGTTTGTGAATTGCCACTCATACAGAAGGATTCACTATTGCCTCGCAAAATCTGGCATTACAATTCTGCAAACTGGAACGATCTAAGGGAGTTCTACCTAGATTTTCCTTGGCTCGACGTCTGCTTTGGCGGTGACGACCCGTCAGTCTGCTGCGAAAAGATCACGCAAGTAATCTCCTCAGGAATGGAAGCATATATCCCAAATTCCATCAAGTTACCATCAAAAGGAAAGCCCTGGTTCGATAGAAGATGCGAAAGAGCAGTGAGAAGGAAACATCAAGCCTACAAGTACTGGCAGCAAAATCAGACCGCTGAAAATCGCAATTATTTTGTCGAAGCGAGAAACGAATGCAAGCGTGTTATCGACGAAACTAAGGACAAACACAATCAAAGGATCAGGAATAAACTTTTGCAATGCCCCAATGGCTCCAGGAATTTCTGGTCGGTAGCAAAGGCAGTAAGTAACAACTTTACAGAAACGTCTCTCCCACCTTTGACAGAAGAACGTGGCATCACGGCGACTACAGCCAAGGAAAAAGCAAACATGCTCGCCAAAATGTTTTCTTCGCACTCTACCTTGGACGTCCCCCAAGGCAAGACTCTCCCCACCATATCGAACATCAACACTACCATGGCCGAAGTCAAATTTCATCACCGTGATATTCGCAAAATCCTTAAAGAACTAGATACGCAAAAGGCATCAGGACCGGACGGAATACCTGCCATCGTGTTAAAGAACTGCGCCAACGAACTAACACCCGTTTTTTCCAGGCTTTTTTCTCTGTCTTACGGAAAAGGGATTTACCCATCGTCTTGGAAAGTCGCTCGAGTGCAACCTGTTCCAAAAAAAGGCAAGAAAACCACGCCCTCAAACTATCGTCCAATTGCCTTGCTTCCAATAATCTCCAAAGTCATGGAACATGTAGTCAATCAGCAACTACTCAAGTACCTCGAGAACAACAAAATAATCAGCGATAATCAATACGGCTTTCGCAAAGAGAGATCGACAGGAGATACATTGGCCTATGTCACTCATATATGGAGTAGGGCAATTGAGAACTACGGAGAGTCTCGAGCGATTGCGTTGGATATTTCAAAGGCATTCGACAGAGTTTGGCATGACGGACTGCTCAACAAACTACCGTCCTTCGGACTGCCAGCCTCTCTCTGCAGCTGGCTTGCCAGTTTCCTTAAGAGCCGATCTCTGCACGTTGCAGTCGATGGACACATCTCGGACACATTCACTATCAACGCGGGCGTGCCTCAGGGCGCAATACTTTCACCAACTCTGTTCCTCATCTATATTAATGACCTGCTGATCGAAACAAATAATCCTGTTTACAGTTTTGCAGATGACAGTACCCTTGTCTCCCACTTTAGATCAGAAAAACCCTTACCAGCGACTGAGACTCATCACCGTAGACAGGAGCAGATTACAGCAATTAATCAAGACCTGGAGAAAGTTCAAACTTGGGGCGACCGAAATTTGGTCCAGTTCAATGCAGCAAAGACCCTATCCGACCCTCGTCAATCGGACTGCTGGGTATCTTGGTCAACAGCAATATGTCCTGGCATGACCACGTTGCTAACATCGCAAAATCAGCCTCCCAGAAGCTTGGTGCGCTATTTCGCAACAAAAAACTCTATACACCGCAGCAGTTGCTCTTGCTCTACAAAGCGCAAATAAGACCATGCTTAGAATATTGCTCACATATCTGGGGTGCCGCACCAAAGCACACCCTAAAGCTGCTGGATTCCATTCAGAAGAGAGATGTGCGTCTCGTCGGCGACCCGGAGTTGACCCGGAATCTAGATAGTCTGGAACACCGCAGACATGTAGCCGAGATATCTCTGTTTTACAGATACTTTCACGGCAGATGTTCCCAGGATTTGGTCCGCCTCATCCCGCCCCTGGCAGCTCCTGTCAGACAGTCACGACAGACGGCAAGAGCGCACCAGTTCGTCGTACAACTGGAAACACCTAGAACATCGCTTTACAAGAACTCCTTTGTCTGGCGCACTGCATCACTGTGGAACTCACTCCCAGGACATCTGTTTCCCACTAATTACAACTTACAAATATTCAAGAGCCGTATCAATCAACATCTTCGCACGCACACCGCTCGTCGAGCGTCATAGGGTCTCCCTTTAGTGTGTGTGCCACCGCCATAAAAAAAACCCAATTAGTCAATATTATGCATAGGACATCTCCAAATATAAAATTAAAAATAATATACAGTTAAAATTAATGTGTACTCATGCCCCACGTTTGGGCGCCACTTCTCTATGGCAACGTAAAAAATTAATCGGTTTCTATTTTTTGTAGGGAGTAATGGGGATTAAAATTTCGTTTATATTCAACACGAAGTTTCCCCAAACACATACAAGCGTGCAGCTATCGATAATTCCATAACTTAAATTTTCCCAACTCCATTTATCAAACTTAAAATTACAAGTATGGATATGACGTAGTAATGCTTCATTGCGCGTGAAGATTAACACAAGATGAATGTGTCGTTTCCACTGAACGCGACCCAGCGTGCGCTAAAAAGGTAATTATCACTCTAACGAGTCGCAATCTCCGTTCTTACTCTATTTTTGTTAGACTTAGACACTCCGCGTTATTTCCCGACTGTTAAACTTGCCCCATTAATAACACTCTTCTGGAACAGTCTTGTTAACGCTCGACCTACTTTAAATTAAACCATAATTAGACTAATTTTTACAATTTTTTGGACATCGTAAAACACAGAAGGTGATAGAGGACGCTCTTTAAGCCCTGATTAAATTGCCTAATGTTTTATATATAAGAGAGCAGCACTTTAAAAACTTTTCACATAGTAAGAGATATATTAGAGCAAAGCTAACTCAAACTAGCCCAAACAAACTTGAACTACTTCCGTTTTCCAATATCGAAACTATCAATTCGTCGTGGCCCTTTGCCGTGGCAAATCTGGGACGCCCGCCGTTGTGTCAAAAGCGTCGCGACGTCACTTTGTTACATTTGCAATCACGTCGTGAAAGGGCTCGTGCATTTACAGTCGGGACCGGATTGTTCCCATTCTCGTCAGACACGCCTCTGTTTTAAGGTCATGTCACAAAACATGAATGCAACTGACTTCATTAGGGTGGAGCCGATCATTGAATTTTAGACGGAGTAGAGGTAAGGGCGCCTGAAATCAATTTGAATTTTGTTGAAGCCAGCTTAATCCTTGACCCGTGCAAAGCTGTATCAGATCACTTCAAACATCCTGTATATGAGTTGTCTCGACTAGGGATGTGCTATCTAATAGATGGGATTTATAATAATAACTCGAATCGTACAAGTGTCCTGCCTGTTGACATGGGCTCAATTGGATTTACGTCCCATGCTGACAAGCTTAATAAGCTCCTGGTCACAAGCACTTCCCTCGGGATACACTCGAGCGAAAATTAGGACGGGAATCAAAACAGTTCTCCGGGTAATGGGTGTCTAATAGATAACGCTAAGATTCTTGAGAGAACGAGGTGGAGGCGCGATGAAGTGTTGTTCTATATCTATTGGTGTAAACATATGCTTTAGGGTGCCTGATTTTTGACATGCTATCTAAAAATATATCATTTCAGATCGTGTATTGTAAAAAGCTTAAGCTTAAGCTAAGTAAGTATAAGGTATGCTACCAATTATCCGAAAAATGATTTGAGCAAAAATCAATGATTTTACTCGCTATCATAAAAAATACTAAACGACATCGAACAATTATACCACATCTATAGTAAATTTCACGTCGATTTCGATTATCTATATTAAAGGTTTGCATAATTGCAGTAAACATTTTGTCAAATACAAGTCTATCAGCTGCATACATCGATCTGAAAAGTAGTTGGTAAGTACAGGTTCTGGTTCAAATTAGGGATAATAATTAGGAATACTACATCACAAGCCCACCTACCTATTTTCAAATCAATATCCCCCACCCAACCAATTTAACTCCACCCACTTCTTCATGTCTTAACTCCGCCTACTTCCCACTCTTATCCCCACCATTGACCTACTTTCGAACGACTAAAAACAGTCACACGATCTCAGAAAATATATTATTTGATGAATCTATCTATATTACATACCCACGAAATTTCATAGCGTTTATTTTATTTTAAATCTATTAACACTCTATGTAAACTTTAAAGGATGACTTCACTCTCTCATAAAATACCTTATTTGATGAATCTATCTATATTACATACCCACAAAATTTCATAGCGTTTATTTTATTTTAAATCTATTAAGCCTCTATGTAAATTTTAAGGGATTACTTCACTTTCTGATAAAATATCTTATTTGATGAATATATCTATATTACATACCCACGAAATTTGATAGCGTTTATTTTATTTTAAACCTATTAACACTCTATGTAAATTTTAAGGGATGACTTCACCCTCTCATAAAATATCTTATTTGATGAATATATCTCTATATTACATACCCACGAAATTTGATAGCGTTTATTTTATTTTCAATCTATTAACACTCTTTATAAATTTTAAGGGATGACTACACACTCTCATAAATTATCTTATTTGATGAATCTATCTCTATATTACATACCCACGAAATTTCATAGCGTATATTTTAATTTAAATCTATTAACCCTCTATTTAAATTTTAAGGGATGACTACACCCTCTCATAAAATATCTTATTTGTTGAATCTCTCTATATTATATACCCACCAAATTTCATAGCGTTTACTTTATATTAAATCTATAAACCCTCTGTAAATTTTAAGGGATAACTTCACTCTCTCATAAAATATCTTATTTGATGAATATATCTCTCTATTACATACCCACGAAATTTGATAGCGTTTATTTTATTTTAAATTTATTTACCATGTAAATTTTAAGAGATGACTTCACCCTCTATAAAATATCTTATTTGATGAATCTATCTCTATATTACATACCCACG
>MU182693.1:270829-293772 GCA_016904865.1 Pissodes strobi
AACTCTCAAACTATTCCTACTAGCGAAAACTTGATAGCTGTCATTTTTTGCACTCAGGTGACATATGTCAAATGTCAAAAGCATATAAGGAAATTTTGACACCTGTCAATAGTATGCAAATAATGTATTCATCTATTACGTTTTCGTGAATTATGTATTGTATGAATTATGTAACTTTCATCATTGTGCCTTTTTCCGGTTTATATATATCATCTTTCCTTACATTGTTCCTTTATTTATCTTGTAAATCCATCTAAAATAACACAATAATTGTTTTTAACTCCTCCTTTCTTTGTCCGCCGCGTGTCCACACGAAAATATCACGAAGAAAGGCAATTTATAACGACATTTCCAGCCCAACGGCAGCAATAAGCTCACGGCAATAAGCTACGTGTAAAGCCGGGCTATAAATATAAATATAACATCCAAAGTAGAAAATATTCGGTCCAGGACGAGGAGAAATACGTTGCAGGCACTTTAAATTGTGAAAAAGTGATGCCGATTATTTTAAAGGGCAAAACGCAACTAAAAATATGTGTCGGAATTGTTCCCGCATATCTCCCAAAATGGAAATGTCAACATTTCGAGTAATTATCACGGATATATAATTTGTGTAATTTGCACGGCACAGTCGAACCGGTAATAGCTGTCGATCGTCTAGTTCAAATTATCATAATGCTATAGCTCACTGGGCCGATTACGGCTATAATTGGTGCGTTTGAAGGGTGTAGACGGATTTATAATAGTTTTAGATCCGTTTAATTGCAGCGGATTATTGTCGGGATGATGCGGGATCGGCCGGTATTAATAGATTGTAATAATAATAATAATTCTGGATAATTTACAAAATTTAAGGGGAAGACATCTCTAAGAATATTTTATTTCAATCGCACTTAAAAGATGTTTCCATTACGACATAGTCCAAAAGTATTGAAATAGGATGACAAATCACCCTGTATAATCATAATTTCACTAAGCTGTTGATTATTCTTCTAAATTTACAAAATGAGCATCACTCTTGAAATGGTTAATTCAGCTAATTTCTCACCTACCCTGTAGTATACATAAACAACAAAAATAATAAAAAAGTAAAAAAACAACTGAAACAGCAAAGGAAAGCAAATAACATAAAGGCTATAAAAGGCAACTTTTATTATTTGAACTGTTTAGTGCATAAAAACAGCACAATATTATAACAGTAATAAACATCAAGAAGCAATGAATAGCAACACAAATATTAACAAACAGTAAAAGAGAGAAAAATCGTCGGTTTCGCTATTTTTATAGTTTTTAATGCTGGAACTGCTTCTTAGTGTTTTCTTGCATTTAGTTAGTAGTTCAACTTTTAGTTTGTTTCCTGCAGTTTTTACTGTTTTGCAGCAAAATCAGTTAAAAACAACAAAGGTTCAAAACTGCACTAGAAACAGTAATAAAGATCAACAAGTAGTAAATAGCAACCCAAAAAGTAACAAATAGTAAAGGAGAGAAAAATCTTCGGTTTTGCTATTTTTATGGTTTTTAATGCTTCAGCTGCTTCTTACTGTTCTCTGCTTTTTTGTAGTTGGACTTTTACTTTGAACTTATTGTTTTTACCTGTAAAACCGTAAAAACAGCAGAGGTTCAAAATTGCAGACAGTAAAAATAGCAATAATCCATAAAAACAGCACAACATTACAACAGTAATAAACATCAATAAACAGTAAATAGCATCACAAAAAGTAAAAAATAATAAAAGGTAACAAAAATCAGTTTTGCCATTTTTAAGGCTTCTAGTGCACTTAGCTACTTCTTAGTGTTTTCTCCTTTTTTTCTAATTCGATATTTACTTCGTTTCCTGCAGTTTTGCGGTTAAAAACAGTAAAAGTTCAAAACTGCAGACAGTAAAAATAGTAAAAATCCTTAGAAACAGCATAGCTTTACAATAGTAATAAACATCGACAAACAGTAAATAATAACAGAAACAGTAACAAATAATAAAAGGAGAAAAATGCAGTTTTCGCCATTTTTATGGTTTTTAGTTCTTTTTATGGTTTTTGTAGTTCGACTTTTAGTTTGTTTCCTGCAGTTTCTACTGTTTTACAGCCAATTCAGCTAAAAACAACTAAGGTTACATACTGCAGACAGTAAAAATAATAAAAATCCATAAAAAGAGCACAACATTTCAACAATAATAATCATCAACAAACAGCAAATATCAACACAAACAGTAACAACTATGAAAAAATAAAAAATTCAATGTTGCCATTTTAAAGGTTCTTAGTGCTCTTAGCTACTACTTAGTGTTTTCTGCTTTTTTCTAATTCGACTTTTATTTGGTTTTCTTCAGTTTTTACAGCCAAATCAGAAACAGAATAGGTTCAAAACTGCAGACAGTAAAAATAGCAAAAATCCATAAAAACAGTAATAAACATCAATAAACAGTAAATAACAACACAAATAGTAACAAATAGTAAAAGAGAATACTATTTTAATGTATCTTAGTGCTTTATATGTTTCTTAGTGTTTTCTACTTTTAGTAGTTAGCCGTTTACTTTGTTCCCGGCAGTTTTAACTGTTATAGCAAAATCGATTAAAAACAGCAAAGGTTATAAACTGCAGACAGTAAATATAGCAAAAATCCATAAAAATAGCACAACATTACAACAGTTATAAACATCAACAAACAGTAAAACAGTAAAGTCTCGAAATTGCAAACAGTAAAAAATGGCAAAAATCCTTAAAAACAACACAACATTGCAATAATCAACATCAACAAATAGTAAAACAGCAAAGTTTGAAAGCTGCAAACAGAAAAAATAGCAAAAATCCTTATAAACAGCACATCATTACAACAGTAATAAACATCAACAAACAGTACAAAATCAGTCAAAAAATCCTAAAAAACACAACAACATTACAACAGTAATAAACATCAGCAAACACTAAAACAGCAAAGTTTCAAAACTGCAAACAGCAAAAAATAGTAAAATAGCAAAGTTTCAAAGCTGCACAGTGGAAAATAGCTAAATTTCTTATCATGACAACAGTAATAAACATCAACAAGCAGTAAATAACAACACATACAGTAACAGATAATAAAAGATAAAAAAAATGCAGTTTTTGCCATTTTTATCGTGTTTAGTTCCCTTAGCTGCTTCTTAGTGTTTTCTGTTTTTTATGGTTCGACCTTTAGTCCGTTTCCTGCAATTTTACTGTTTTACAGCAAAATCAGTTGAAAAAAGCAAAGGTTTAAATCAGCAGACAGTAAAAAATACCAAAAATCTTTAAAAAGAGCACAACATTACAACAGTAATAAACATGAACGAACAGTAAAATAGCAATAGCAAAAATGCTTAAAAATAGCACAACATGACAACAGTAATAAACATCAACAAACAGTAAAACAAAAAGTTCCAAAACAGTAGACAGTAACGATAGCAAAAATCTATAAAAACGGCACCACATAACAACAGTAATAAACATCAACAACCAATAAAACAGCAAAGTTTCAAAACTGCAAACAGTAAAAAATAGCAAAAATACTTAGAAATAGCACAACATGACAACAGTAATAAACATCAACAAACAGTAAAACAGCAAAGTTTTAAAACTGCAGACAGTAAAGATAGCAAAAATCTATAAAAACAGCACAACATTAAAACAGTAATAAACATCAAGAAACAGTAAAAGAGCAAAGTTTCAAAACTGCAAACAGTAAAATATAGCAACAATCCTTAAAACAGCACAACATTACATCAGTAATAAACTTCAACAAACAATAAAATAGCAAAGTTTCAGAACGGCGCAGTGAAAAATGGCAAAAATGCTTAACAAAAGCAGAACATGACAACAGTAATAAACATCAATAAACAAGAAACAGCAAAGTTTCAAACCTGCAGACAGTAAAGATAGCAAAAATCCTTAAAAATCAGCACAACATTACATCAGTAATAAACATCAACATTTCAACAAACAGTAGAAGAGCAAAGTTTCAAAACTGCAGACAGTAAAAATTAGCAAAAATCTATAAAAACAGCACAACATTGCAACAGTAATAAACATCAACAAGCAATAAATAAGCACACAAGTAGTAACAAACAGTAAAAGAGAATGCTATTTTGCCAATTTAAAGGTTTTTAGTGCACTTAGCTACTTAGTGTTTTCCACTTTTTCTAATTCGACTTTTACTTCGTTTCCTGCAATTTTGACTGTTTTACAGAAAAATCGGTTAAAAACAGCGAAGGTTCAAAACTGCTGATAGTAAAAAATAGCAAAAATACATAAACAGTATAAAAACAACACCAATAAACATCAACAAATAGTAAGTAATAACAGAGACTGTAACAAGTAATAAAAAGTAAAAAATGCAGTGTTTGCCATTTTTTATGATTTTTAGTGCTCTTAGGTACTTCTTAGTGTTTTCTGCTCTTTTGTAGTTCGACTTTTAGTTTGATTCCTGCAGTTTCTACTGTTTTACAGCCAATTCAGTGGAAAACAGCAAAGGTTCTAAACTGCAGACCGTAAAAATAGTAAAAAACCCTAAAAACAACACAACATTACAACAGTAATAAACATAAACAAACTGTAACAAATAATAAAAGTTAAAAATTCAGTATTGCCATTTTATAGGTTTTTAGTGCTCTTAGCTAGTTCTTAGTGTTTTCTGTTTTTATCTAATTCGACTTTTACTTCGTTTTCTCCAGTTTTTACTGTTTTATAGCCAAATCAGTTAAAAACAGCAAAGGTCCAAAACTGCAGACAGTAAAAAATAGCAAAAATCCTTAAAAACAGCACATTACATCAGTAATAAACATCAACAAAAAGTAAAAGAGCAAAGTTTCAAAACTGCAAATAGTGAAAAATAGCAGAAATGTTTAGAAACAGCACAACATGACAACAGTAATAAACATCAACAAACAGTAAAACAGCAAAGTTTCAAAACTGCAGACTGTGAAAAATGGCAGATATCTATAAAAACAGCACAAAATTGTAACGTTAATAAACATCAACAAACCAAAAATAAAAGCACAAGCAGTAACAAATAGTAAAAGAGAATGCTATTTTAATAGTTCTTATTGCTTTAGCTGCTTCTTAGTGTTTTCTGCTTTTTTCCGATTTTTACTTTGTTTCCTGCAGTTTTTACTGTTTTACAGCTAAAACAGTAAAAGCTGCAAAAAGCCGTCAAAAAATAGCAAAAGGCAGTAAAATCATAAAAGATAACAAAACTCTAAAAATTAGAGAACACAGTAAAAAGTACAAAAAGCAGGTAAAACTAGCTAAAATTGTTAAGTAAGGAAAACGCCTTTTACTTTTCGTGACTTTTTTGTTGATTGTTACTGTTGTTGCAGTTATTTACTGTTTATTACCATCTTTTAGTTTTCTCCTGTGTTTTTGTTATCTTCATTGTCTCTGCTTATTGGCTGCCTCTTGTTTGGTAGTGTAAAATAACGACGTATTCCAGACTTAATGAATTAAAATAATGTAAAATAATACAAACATGGCCCCATATAATCCTGATTCTACAAGCTATGTTGGTAGTTGATAATAGCGAGCATCTCCTCTTAATTTGGAGTAGATACACGTGAACTATGAACCTATGAATAGTCAATTAGCTCTATTATTAGGTTTCAAAAATTTTTATTCAATATTAATTTTGCTAAAATGCTGTTCGGGCAGTGTTTTATGCTTTGCAAGAGTATTGTTTCATTCTAATTTTTATGCAAACATATAATTGTTTCTTCTTCACAATTATGTGTAAAAATCAAATTTCTTTAGGGAAACATATGATTCGCCTCAATTCGAACGTTCCTCAAATGAAGTTCTTGCTTAAAAAGATAAATAATCTCCTTCAAATATCCACGCTCATTCCTTAAGCCAAAGAAGTTAACGATTATCGCATTCATCTTCTCCGAAAAAATTCCCAAATCCATCCCTAACATGAATACTGAATGATAGGCACCTTTAATTAAGTCCTTCACTACTAACGAAATTCCTACCGTTTAGGGCCCTAAATGGGACGTAAAATTCGCTGCTTTGGGCCCTTCTTTATACCTGGCGAGTTTTTTTACGGTAATATCCAGGCGATATAATGAAAAGCCGAAAAGATATATCTTTCGGGATACGGTGTATGAAATAAATCAGGCCGACAGAGTAATTGCATTATAAAAATATAACGAGCGTCAATCTAAAAATGAATCATGTATTTGTTTATTTGGACCATATATATTGCTGAAAATTTGCTTTATACTACAGTGAACCTGTCAGTGGCGGACACCATGGTCTCCACCCTCAACGTGACCTTCAACTACGTATACATGCTGTACTCCCATTGGCCCTTCGGAGAACTCTACTGCAAAATCAGTCAGTTCATCGCAGTGTTGTCGGTTTGTGCTAGCGTATTCTCACTGATGTCCATATCTATAGACAGGTAAATTATTATAATTAATATCTCAAGAAGCTTGCTCATATTGTGAATAATAGACATTTTGATGTGTGATTTCTATTTACGTGGAAATCGAGTAACTATGGGTAAATACTGATGTTTCCAACCGTGTTCTGTACGCTTTAATTGGTTCATTCCGAATAATTGAAAGCCGCTCAGATAACACGCTGGTGTGGTGTTTCTTAAGCAGGTGTCTAAAATATTCAAACAGGTATTTATCTTAAAAACCACGTACACAATCTAATATTAAATGATTAAGGGTATAGAATTAATGATTTAATGTACACACCCCTTTAGAAAATGTGTAAACTAATCAGTTCTTCATTTTTTGTAAATATCACTGTTCTGATAGTGTGTGAGGTTGATTCCTAACATTGACAGAAATTGGTTATACTCCAGCACCTTCAGGATTAAGCTGTTTTCAAATGAAAATAAGACACATTAAAATATCCATATAATGCTAAAAGTTGTTTATCTTAAAAACCACATTCACAATCTTATATTTAATGATTATTGGTTAAGGAACAATGGTCTTAGGTACATACCCCTAAACTTTTAGAAAAATATGCACACTAGTCAGTTCTTTATTATGTTTTGTAAATGTTATTATTCTGATAATGTGTGAGGTTGTTTCTTAGCATTGACCCATGTTGATATTATTCAGCCCCTGGATTAGCTTAGGATGCAGTATTAAAATATTTCAGGTAAAATTGCTATGAATTAAATATTCAATTCAATTTAATTCTTCAATTCTTTATTCCCGGTGTAAAGTAGATTACCATATAACATATACAGTGTCTTTCAAAAGTCCCGGAACGGTCTCGTATTTCACAAACGGCTCGGAAAAAAAAGTAAAAATTAGTACGTTGTGGTTTTAGAACATGCCTGACCCGATGGTAATATCGGCAATGTTGCCACGTTTACACTTTTTGAGATAAAGTAAACTATTTTTTTTTTAAATGCAAAGCCCATTAAATTTTTACTGCACTAAATTCAGCGCGCCTCGGTTATTAAATCCTCCAAATATCAAATTTTCATTTGAAGTAGTTTTTGAAATACAGCAACTTTGCACTTTCGTTCAAAAGTCCCGGAACGGTCTCGTATTTCACAAACGGCTCGGAAAAAGAAAGTAAAAATTAGTACGTGGCAGTTTTAGAACATGCCTGATCCGATGGTAATATCGGCAATGTTGCCACGTTTACACTTTTTGAGATAAAGTAAACAACTTTTTTTTTAAATGCAAAGCCCATTAAATTTTTACTGCATTAAATTCAGCGCGCCTCGGTTATTAAATCCTCCAAATATCAAATTTTTATTTGAAGTACTTTTTGAAATACAGCAACTTTGCACTTTCGTTCAAAAGTCCCGGAACGGTCTCGTATTTCACAAACGGCTCGGAAAAAAAAAGTTAAAATTAGTACGTGGTGGTTTTAGAACATGCCTGATCCGATGGTAATATCGGCAATGTTGCTACGTTTACACTTTTTGAGATAAAGTAATCAACTTTTTTTTTTAAATGCAAAGCCCATTCAATTTTTACTGCATTAAATTCAGCGCGCCTCGGTTATTAAATCCTCAAAATATCAAATTTTTATTTGAAGTAGTTTTTGAAATACAGCAAATTTGCACTTTCGTTGAATCGGTTTCGTATTTCACATGTTTGCATTTTTTAAATTTACTGTTGCTAGGCAATCAATTAACTATTAATCAATGTCAACGCTTTTCAAAGCTTGTCCGCGTTCGTCAATATGAATTTTGAATTGACTGAGGGTCAGCGAATTGATATTTTGCGGTTTCGTGGTTTTCGTGATAAAACTAGATCATATCAGGAAGTTGGCGACCTTTTCAATGAACACTACCCTGAGAGGCAAATCAAAAAATCCACAGTTTTTCGGACTGTACAGAGATATGAAGAAACCAACAGCGTTAAGAGTGGGATAAGAACAGGGCGTCCAAAAACAGCAACTAACGAAGAAAATAAGTTCAATGTATTACTACATTTAGAAGAAAATTCCCAAACAAGTATAGCCCAGCAAGCGCTAAATTTAAATCGAGAAATTAGTGAAGCATATGTGTATAGGATTTTAAAACAAGAGAAACTCAAAACTTACAAAATGATGTATACGCAAGAATTATTAGAAGATGATCCAGATCGACGTATGGAGTTCTGTGAACAGATGATGGAAAAAATTAACAATAGTCAAAATTTTAAATCAAAAATTTTGTTCAGCGACGAATCAACATTTTGCCTCAATGGACATGTCAACCGTCAAAATTGTAGATTCTGGAGCAGAGATAACCCACATTGGATGAGGGAGCTTCACACTCAGCACCCTCAGAAGTTAAATGTATGGGCCAGAATCTTGGGAAGCCATATCATTGGTCCTTTTTTCATTGAGGGCAGCTTAAATGGTCCAAAATATTTAGACCTATTGCAACATCGAGGTTTACCAAGATTTCAAGAATTAAATATCAATCTCGAAGAAATATGGTTCCAGCAAGATGGGGCACCACCACATTACAGCAGGGAGGTGCGTACTTTTTTGGACGAAACGTTTCCAAACAGGTGGATTGGACGAAGAGGAAGTATGGAGTGGCCAGCCCGATCTCCTGACCTGACACCCTTGGACTTTTTCTTTTGGGGGATATCTGAAAAATAGGGTTTATGTGAAGCAACTACTTAATTTACAACTTTTAAAAAATCAAATATGTTTAGAAGCTATTTCAATTACCCCCCAAATACTAACCAATACCTTAAATGCGTTTTATGACCGCTTAGGGTATTGCTTGGCTGATGAAGGCAAACATTTTGAGCACCTAATTAGATAGTTAATTTCAAATTATTCATTTATTTTCTTAACATTTTTTTAATAGTTGTTGGTGTGAAACCAATTTCATTTATTTGTTTATTCATTCTTATAAAATCTGTTTGAAATGCATTAATAGGCACCTTGATAGATTTAAATTTAGGGCTTGCTTGCCTATACTTGTTTGGAAATTTTCTTCTAAATGTAGTAATACATTGAACTTATTTTCTTCGTTAGCTCCTGTTTTTCTTATTTTATTGCATTAAAATTGAATGTACTTTTTGTTTTTTTTTTCAAAAAAACAAAGTTGACTTTATCTCAAAAAGTGTAAACGTGTCAACATTGCCGATATTACCATCGGATCAGGCATGTCCTAAAACCACCAAGAACTAATTTTTCCTTTTTTTTCGAGCCATTTGTGAAATACGAGACCGTTCCATGACTTTTGAACGAAAGTGCAAAGTTGTTGTATTTCAAAAACTACTTCTAATAAAAATTTGATATTTTGAGGATTTAAAAACGGAGGCGCGCTGAATTTAATGCAGTAAAAATTGAATGGGCTTTGCATTTAAAAAAAAAAGTTGATTACTTTATCTCAAAATGTGTAAACGTGGCAACATTGCCGATATTACCATCGGATCAGGCATGTTCTAAAACCACCAAGTACTAATTTTTACTTTTTTTTCCCGAGCCGTTTGTGAAATACGAGACCGTTCCGGGACTTTTGAACGAAAGTGCGAAGTTGCTGTATTTCAAAAACTACTTCAAATAAAAATCTGATATTTGGAGGATTTAATAACCGAGGCGCGCTGAATTTAATGCAGTAAAAATTTAATGGGCTTTGCGTTTGAAAAAAAAAGTTGTTTACTTTATCTCAAAAAGTGTAAACGTGGCAACATTGCCGATATTACCGTCGGATCAGGCATGTTCTAAAACCACCACGTACTAATTTTTACTTTTTTTTCCGAGCCGTTTGTGAAATACGAGACCGTTCCGGGACTTTTGAAAGACACTGTATATCCTGCATGAACCGCACTGCGCCTGTGCGCAGGCCTGGTACTTAAAAACTAAAGTTACTTAACCTAAGATTATAGGTACTAATACTACAAATCCAAAAACTTCCAAGATCAATAGACAGCAATAAAATAAGTGAAAACGATGTGAAGTACAAAATTGTAGAGTTAAAAGTTGGCAATGTTTTAATTTATTAGGAATTCTTTTATAATATGTTTAAATTTGTTATCAATTGTTTTAAAAAAGTTATGTTCGGTAATAAATTAAAAAGTTTAATAGCATTTACCTTAGATGACTTCTTACCTACTTCCAGCAGTGTGTGTATAGATGGAATGTTTCTATTTCAGGTGTTTATTTGTCCTATTTGGCTGGTGTTGCATCACCTCTTCAACGTAGCGGACTGTATAATAATCAAAATTGCACGTAACATAAAAGCTGCATTTATTGCAAAAAACGTACATAACAAATATTAATTACGATGGGTGACAAGAGCTTAAATTGTACATCTTCAAAATTAATAATGTCTATTAATGTCTCTCACAAGGGTCGCGCGCTCGCTCCCTCCCTCTCGCTGCTGCCGAAGTCCTACGAACCATCTTCGTAAACCGACGGAATGGCGGGTTGAAGTTTGCAGGGTTGCACGATTGTGTACGTTGCCTTACCATACTCCCCCCTTTTGAACGGCACGTTCAAAACAAGAACAGTCAAAAACTGTCATCTTCTGGCTGAGGAAGTGGGCAAATTTTTGAAACAGCGCGCTTGTAAGTACCATTCGCTGTTCGAACCGTTACAACACGCACCTGTCCGTCACTACCTGGGTGGACCTCTTGTATTCTTCCAATTAACCATTGACATGGAGGAAAATTGTCGTGTTTTATAACAACCATTTGACCATTTTCAATATTCGGGCTTCGAGTCTTCCATTTGGATCTTCGTTGTAGCTCAGATAGATAGAATCCAGACCATCGCTTCCAAAAACTTTGGTTAAGCTGTTGAAGCAGCTGGAAACGGGATAATCGGTTGATCTTTACGTCATCTTCAAACAGTGGGTCTGGAGGTGTTACAAGTGATTGACCAATTAAAAGGTGAGCTGGGGTGAGTGGGGACAAATCATAAGGATCAGAGGACATTGGGTATAAGGTAGGGCTCGGAATTTTATTCGAATAATTCGAATATTCGAATATTCAACTATTCTAAATTAGAATTTTTTGTTAGTAAAAAAATTCGACTATTCGAATATTCAACTATTCAATTAATTCGACTATTTGAATTATTCGACTATTCGATTAATTCGACTATTTGAACTATTTGACTATTCGAATAATTCAACTAATTGACTATTCAATATTCGTGTTTTTCGTACAAGCTTTTCTTCTCATAAATTAAATTTAACTCTGGCTAATTTTTGAAGTTGCTCATTTAAATTTAAACACATTACGAAAGTCATGTTTTCGTAGTTTTCAAGCATCTAAATTTGAGTTCTTTTGTTCAAGAGTTTTTATTTGTGAGGTTTTATTTTTAAATGTTTATTTAATAGATTTATTGGTATGTTTTAATGTACCCATTATTTTTCGATAATATAATATTTGAAACGACTTTTTCGGTATTTAAATAAACGGCTGTTCAAATATTTGACTACCAACCTAATTGATTATTGGAATATTCGAATAATCGAATTATTCAAACCCTAATTCGAATATTCGAATTAAACGAATAATTCGAATTATTCAAGCACTTTATTCGAATTATTCAAACACCTAATTCGAATATTCGAATTATTCGACTATTCGAATAATTCGAAAAACAACTAATCGAATACAGAAATTTCAGAAATTCCGATCCCTAGTATAAGGGTCTCGAGTTTAGAACTGCCTCGATTTGCACCAATAAAGTATAGTATTCCTCATATGTCAGAATACTTTGACCAATAACCCGAGATAAAAGCTGTTTAATAGATTTTATGTTAGATTTCCACAACCCACCAAAATTTGGGCTATTCGGAGGTATAAAATGCCATATAATATTATCCAAAGCACATAGTCGTACAAAATCGTCTTGAGAGTTTTTTAAGAACTGATACACTTTATCTAAATCCCTTTGAGCACCGATGAAATTTGATCCATTATCTGAATATAAATGAGTAGAAGTGCCACGTCTAGCAGCAAACCTTCTAAAAGTTGCTAAAAAAGCTTCGGATGTCAAATCAGTAACTAACTCTATATGTAGTGCTTTGGTTACAAAACATATAAACAGACAAATGTATGCCTTATAAGTTTTATATGGACGACCTTTACGGTCACGTAGGATCATTGGTCCTGCATAATCAATGCCCGTAATCGAAAACGGTTTGGCTTGTTGGACTCTATGTTTTGGTAAAGCAGCCATTATAGAACTACACTCACCGACATAAAATTCGATCCATTCAAAATTTTGATCAAATTTAATGTATGATAACTTTTTTTTCCGTAGTCCGATTTAAATGATTTTTTTTTCAAATTGTAGATACATCTATCGACTTTACTTAATTTCTTCCAGTTTTCTAAAAAAGTGTATGCGTGTTGAAATATACAGGAAAATAAAAAAGTGTTTTTTTTTCCTTAAGTTTGTAACACCCTGTAGAGTAATTTTGCAATCTTAACTCTACTTAATGTGCTTTTCTACAAAGTATAATTGATTCGTAACATAGTGTTTTTTTGTTCATCTTGATATCTTTCTCCTTTCAAGAGATATGAATTTTTAAAGAAATCACTACACATTTAATCAAAAGTCTTTAATCTTAATTGTAACTTAAAACTAAGGGTGCTCTGGCTTTGTAAATTAAGTCATATCTTGACAGTTGTCATGATAATTATTCTGTGGTGTTTAAATTTTTAAAGTGCCAGCTAAAAATTATGGTTCTGTCGCCTACTGATGCAGCAAGAGCAGTGGCTTTAGTAAATGATGGAAGGTCGCAGTATTATGCTGCTAGAGTACTGGGAAGTACAAGATCTAGCGTTCAGAGGGCCGTGAAACGTTTTAATGAGACCGGAAATTTTTCGAGGAGATTAGGATCTGGCAGAAAACGAAGTACAAATGTCAGAGATGATCGTTTTTTAACTCTGAATGTGTTACGGGATAGAAATACCACAGCTGTTATGGCAAGAAATCGTTTGGAAAAGGTACGACATATAAACGTAAGTGAAATAACTGTTCGGAGACGATTAAAGGAGGTGGGTTTACATGCTAGACGACCTGCAACTGGCCCAGAGTTGACTAGAAATCATAGGACAGGACGTCTCCGATTTGCTCGAGAACATCAAAATTGGGGATTCGTGGAATGGAGTAAAATTTTATTTTCCGACGAGTCAAGGTTTTGCCTAAGATCTCCAGATGGTCGTCAGAGAATATATCGTAGATCAGGTGAGCGCTTCAATCAAAACCATTTCTCTACAAGATTAAGTTTTGGTGGCGGCTCTGTAATGGTATGGGGTGGCATAAATATGGAAGCTCGAACTGACTTAGTAATAGTTGATGGGGGTACCATGACGGCTAATCGATATATTCGGGACATTTTAGCACCACACGTCATTCCTTTCGCACCCTTTATAGGAGACAACTTCATGCTGATGCAAGATAATGCTCGTCCTCACATTGCAAGAGTTGTTACCCAATACTTAGACGACGTAGAAGTACGAAAAATGAACTGGCCACCACGCAGCCCAGACCTTAATCCCATAGAGCACATCTAGGATATGATGGGCAGAAAGATTCGAAGCCGTGTTCCAGCTCCGAGTAACTTGAATGAATTAAAAGAGGCACTAACCCAAGAATGGGATCAAATTGATCAAAATCAGATTCGACACCTCATTGAAGGAATGCCAAGGCGTATGGAAGCAGTTATTCGTGCTCGGGGGGGAAATACCCGCTATTAATGTTTTTAGTACTTAATATTGTTTTGTTCTTTACCTTGCTGTATTTTTATAAAAATTAAAAAATGTTGCAAAATGTGTAGTGTTTTCTTTAAAAATTCATATCTCTTGAACGGAGAAAGATATCAAGATGAATAAAAAAACACAACGTTAAGAATAAATTAGACTCCGTAGAAAAGCACATTCAGTAGAGTTAAAATTGCAAAATTACTCTACAGGGTGTTACAAACTTAAGGAAAAAAACAAACATTTTTATTTTCCTGTATATTTCAACACGTATACACTTTTTTAGGAAACTGAAAGAAATTAAATAAAGTCGATAGATTTATCTACAATTTAAAAAAAAAATCACTTAAATCGGACTACGCAGAAAAAAGTTATCATACATTAAATTTGATCAAAATTTTGAATGGATCGAATTTTATGTCGGTGAGTGTAGTAGGTTTGGGTTTGGCCCGAAAACATTTAATACACATTTTCACAGTTTCTTTCGCAACACTCATTCCTGATGGAACCCAACATTTTTGTCGTACTGAAAACAATAAGAGTTGAGGCCCAGCATGCTGTAATCGTACATGCTCATCACGAAAAATTAATTTAGTTAATCTATGTCTTCTATCTAACAGTAAAGGGTGCTTTTCATTGAATGACAAAGAAGAATGTTTTAGTCTCCCCCAACCCGAAGTAACCCCATAGTATCCAAGAAAAGGCTTAGGAAAAGTAGTCTAGGATTTGACTTTAAATCTCTTTTCTTGTTAATATCAGAAAGCTCATTGGAAAAACTTTCATTCTGAGCTATTTTTACTAATTGAAACATGCTATTCTCAAGTTCCACAACTGTTAAATTTCCACTAATATTATGTTTTGTTTTTTATCTCAATAAATCTTAAGCAATAGGCAAATGCTCGTAGCATTCTTTTTAGATTAGAAAA
This sequence comes from Pissodes strobi, assembly GCA_016904865.1. Lineage (NCBI taxonomy): Eukaryota > Metazoa > Arthropoda > Insecta > Coleoptera > Curculionidae > Pissodes > Pissodes strobi. The sequence continues at coordinate 285,912 of MU182693.1, forward strand.
TCGTTCAAACTTTACAATGGGCGAGTGAACTGTTAAGAAAATCTTACAAGCACTGCGTACTTCTGGTAAGATCTCAATCGTTCTAAAAGATCGTGGCCAATCGAATTTTTCAAATAAAAATTGAGGACCATTCCACCACATATTGCAAGAAAGCAAAGCCTCCGGCAACATCCCTCGTGAAGCAATATCTGCAGGATTTTCCTTTGTGTTGATATAGCTCCAATGAGAAATGTCACACAATCTTTGAATTTCTGCTACTCTATTACTAACAAAAACTTGAAGTCTGTTAGCTTCAGAGTTAAGCCAACTCAACACAATTTGAGAATCGCACCAATAAAATATCTCGTATGGAGAGGTAAAAGAATTGCAAACTTGTTTTATCAAACGAGCAAGTACAAGAGCCCCGCAAAGTTCTAATCGCGGAATTGTCAAGACTTTTACTGGAGCCACTTTTGTTTTTGCACACAATAATCGAACACAGACGTTTCCTAAAGAATCAATAGTTCGTACATACACTACAGCACTATAGGCTTCCATACTGGCATCACTAAACCCATGTATTTCAATGTGCATGGGATTCTCACACATAACACACCTCGGAATTTTTAAATCATTAAGATTGTTCAATTGAGAGTGAAACAATTCCCATTTATTCCCTAGATCTGGAGGTATTAAATCATCCCATTCTAGCTTTAACGACCACAACTTTTGTATTAAGATTTTTATTAAAATTATAGATGGACTGACCAATCCAAGAGGATCTTTGCAATTGTACTGAGTAATATTCTTTTTGTAATTGAAATTTGTTTAGAACTGATTGCAACTTTGAAAGATAATAAATCTGGGTGGCTTAACCACTGAATACCTAGTGTTTTAATTCTGTCATTCTCTCCTAAATCAAGAATGCTGAACACATCAGAAGTGTCATTTAAACCATTCAAAATTGTACTACTATTTGATGCCCATTTTCTAAGAAAAAAGAAGCAGATTTTAATATGCCCGATATTTGATTACAAATAACTATACCTTGTTGTTCATCATTGAACCCAGTGATCAAATCATCTACATACATATCCCTATGCATTAATTCAGAAGCAACCGGAAAAATATCTTTGTTATATAAAGCGAGTTTCTGTATACACTTAATTGCAAGGTAAGGTGCACTCGTGGTGCCATAGGTTACAGTTTGTAACTCACAGATAGAGATATCATTATCTGGATTAGAGCGCCATACTATATTTTGCAAATATCTTTCATCAGGATGTATAAGAATCTGGCGATACATCTTTGCGATATCAGCAATCGCAACAAACCGATGTTCCCTAAATCTTAACATTATCCCAAATATGTCATTTTGTATCGCTGGACCCGGATACTGTATATCATTTAAAGATTTACCTGATGCAGTTTTAACAGATGCATCAAACACTATCCTAACATTTGTAGTTATGCTATCTTCTCTAACTACCACAAAGTGAGGTAAAAAACATCTAAACTTACTTAAATTACTATCTGACAATTTTATCATATGTTCTAAGTCGACATATTCATTCATAAAATCTGTATATTTTCGTTTAAGTATATCATTCTTTTTCAATCTATTTTCTTGGAAGACTAACTTTTTAATTGCTAAATTTTTAGATTCACCCAATAATAATGGGCTTTCTTTAAAAGGAAATCTCACAACAAACTTTCCTGTTAATATGTCTCGAGAAACAGTTTGATTAAAATAATCCTCACAATATTGTTAGTCCTTTGTTAACGGAGAGGATTCAGATGGAACCTCTTCAATATCCCAAAACTTTTGAAGGTCATTGCTGACAATAAAATTGCATTTTATTGTTCTTTCAATTGGCATATTATTATTAAATGAACCTGATACAACATAACCAAAAACTGTATTTATTAAAAGCGGTTTGTGTTTACCCAGGCTTATTTTTTCATTACAAAGTATGTTCCAAAATAAATCAGCACCTATTAGAATGTCTACCTTTTTAGATACATTAAATTGTGGATTTGCCAGAATTATATTATCTGGAATTGGCCATTCTGAAATATTAATCTTTTGAGAAGGTAAATTACTTGTTATTTTCGGAACTACTAGACACATTAAGTTAGCCTGAAAATCATTTATTGACGAACTGAGTAATATTTCGCATTTATACTTTAAACTGGAACCAATATCATTTAATCCGGACACATACATATTCACCTTGCTTACCTCCAAACCCAAACGTTTCCGTAATGACTCTGATACAAATGAACATTGGCTTCCAGAGTCTAATAATGCCATAACATTATGTAATTTACCATATTTATCTTGCACATTAACTAAAGTGGTGGATAAAAGTACACATTATTCTTTATTTAAATTGTTACTAGTACAAATAATTGAAGAACCATTAAAGGAGTTATCAGTAGCAGGTGCAGCTGTCTCCAGTTGCTTAGCGTGGTCATCATGAACATTCAAAGGTTTTTGATTATCTCCTTGACTTTGTTGTCGACCATCACCTTCCCCTAAAGGCTTCTTGTAATGAAGCAAAGAGCTATGCTTTCCCGAACACAACTTACATGATCCAGCATGGCATTTCTGACTATAATGTCCAAAACACAGACAATTTAAACAAAGTTTGAATTGTTTCACCTTTTCCCATCTTTGCGGAACTGATAATTTTAAAAATCTTTCACACGAGTAAATTAAATTGTCTCTCTTACAAAAATTACATTTTGAATCAGAATCATCAGATCCTTTTCCAAGGAACATACGTATTCTTGTTTTATTACCATTCGGATAAACATCTCTAGTTTTCTGAACACTATTTATTTCAATAGTTTCAAGAAAGTCGGCCCTATTTCTTAAAATTCTAAAAATATACTAAGAGTTGATAAAGTTTTATCATTACGTGACTGTTCCCATTCTCTATTTGTATTTTTATCTAATTTCAATGAAATCATATGTATAATCAGTGCATCCCATTGATCAGTAGGAAGCTTTAAAGTCTTCAGAGCCCTAAGATGCTTATTTACCGAGTTAATTAAGTGTCTTAATCCTATAGATGAATCCTTTATTAAATTCTCTACTTCAAAAAGTGACTTTAAATGGTTGTTCACTAATAATCTAGGATTATCAAACCTTTCGCACAATAATGTCCAAGCATCATTATAATTATGTGCCGCAAACTCTAGATAGATAGATAGATAGATAGATAGAAAACATACTTTATTGTTCAAGAATTACATTTCATATGGAACCCTTATTAACAAAGCCTATAGTTATTTCTTATACTAACATATTGAGCCAAATCAACAAATTGACGCCCTTAGCCCACAAAATTTCAACACAAGTGTTTGAGCTAAAGGCCCAAAAATAACGGGTAAAAAGTGGTCTATACAAATCAATAAAAAATTAATAATAGGTAAAATAGGTCAATTAAACAATACATGAACAAAAGGGTAAAATGATAAATTTACGGTATGACGTGACACTATACAACATCTATGTTAAAAATTGTATAAAAAAAAATTCATGAGTCGAATAAAAAGCTCTATCAAGAAAGAGGTTCTTACAACTAAGACGAAATGACCTCAAAACAGCAATACTACGAACTTCCATGGGTAAATGATTGTACATCTTCACACCTGTGTAAATTATTGAATTTTTGATGTATGTTGATTGGGGGATAGGTAAAGGAAGATCATGTTCCTGTCTTGTTTTTTATAATTTTTAAGGCATCTTCACCCAAACAAGATCGTAAATAATGATATTTTTGAATATCAGACAAAGAGGAGTTATTGTGAAACAAAGCTTGAAAAGTATCTTTGAATTCAAGCCATTTGCTCGATTCGCAATTAAAAATGGGACATTTGATTGGTGGTAATTTAATAGCATTTAAATCATTGGCAACATTAGGAGCTACGGAAGCTACAGAATTGGAGATGATTGAATGTACAGATTGGGCATCACTTTTTTTGTCAACTGTATATGTATCTAAAACTCCCTTAGCTTTAGCTAAAATATTAAAATATGATCTTTCTTGATATTGCTTATCAAGTTGATCCAACGTACAACACATTTCAATATCATCTTGGACTTGTTCAAATTCAATAATCAACGTTTCTAACTTATCAACCCTAATCTGCAATTCAATAATCTCTTTTGAATCAAAATGATCATCAACTCCAAATTTGACTTGCAAAGCCTCGAAATATTTTGAAAAATGTGTCAATTTGTACTTGATATTACCGCGTTTACGCATTAAATTGTCAAGGTCAGACATATTTTTGTATTAACCTAAATCCGTTGAAAAATCAAATTTAGCCTCAGCCAAATGAAATCATATAAGTAAACAACACAACAATAAAACTGTCAATAAATCGTTAACATCAAATTGCAATAATTTTACAAAATGTAAATCTCTCAAAACGATCTTGAATAACAGAACAACTCTCGCAATAATCAAAATCAAGAAAACAGAATCAAATGTTAATAATTGCTCTCATAAAACTGCTTTCTTTAACCCACCATAATCAGCAATCGTAATCGTGCAATAAATACGTACCAGAATAAAAATTAATTGCCCTTAATCAAATCTACAAAAAAGTTAGTTTAAATCATCAATTTCCACGTAACAGTGAAATAATATTTCCCTAATTATCCCCTACAAATAAAAACTAAAACAGTACTAACAGTACTATACCTTATTGCCACAAAAAGGCAAAACGAAATCGATAATAATCAATCTTGTAAAGGATACGGGAATTATGGAATTGGTCTCACAAAATGGCTTCGTCAGTTAAACGTAAAATCTTCCCTCCAATTCTGTCCAATTTATCGGGCGAGATGGACCAAAACTATGGCTGGTGTTGCATCACCTCTTCAACGTAGAGGACTGTATAATAATCAAAATTGCACGTAACATAAAAGCTGCATTTATTGCAAAAAACGTACATAACAAATATTAATTACGATGGGTGACAAGAGCTTAAATTGTACATCTTCAAAATTAATAATGTCTATTAATGTCTCTCACAAGGGTCGCGCGCTCGCTCCCTCCCTCTCGCTGCTGCCGAAGTCCTACGAACCATCTTCGTAAACCGACGGAATGGCGGGTTGAAGTTTGCAGGGTTGCACGATTGTGTACGTTGCCTTACCACTATTTAAATATTGATCTTTCAAAGCGTCATAATTTGTAATTAATGCTTTACAAAAGTAATTTTGTGTAATAGTTAATATCACATTATCTTCATATGTTAGTTTTAGTCTAGCGCCTCTTACCCTAAATATGATTCTAAATATTCTGTTTTGTACATTTTGTATATAGTTTATTACATTTTTATATGCACATCCCCAGGAGACTATACCATATGTAGCCACAACATTCAAAAAGGGCATAATAAATCACCAACAAAGTATTTTGCAAACACAAGAATTAGATATCTTATTTTCTTATTGATACCGATTATGTGTTCCTTCCATTTCATGTTATTGTCCACCACAACTCCTAAGTACTTAATATTTCTAGTACATTCTAATGAATCGCAGCCACACATGTTACAATCCCCATCTCTATCATGAATAACAATCCTAAGACTATTAGGAACTTTGTCACTATATGTACTAAACAACATATAATTAGTTTTACCTGTATTTTAAGATAGTTTCCTTAGCCACGATGCTATTTTGTTTATTAACATATTATATTCATTATTTTTTATTTGGAAAAAAATTAGAGCATGATGGTTACTGCTGTAAAAAGATATGCAAAAGCTAATAATAAATGAGTTTTGTTAATATCTGATTCATTCAAAATATTTAAGTACACTTGTACTAAACATTACCATGTTGGTATTACGTAAACCCTTGATTAGCTTGTAATGAAATATTAAAAATATTTAAAGTAAAATTGCAACGAATTAAATATTCTTTTCTTTATTTGCTCATTAAAAAATAAATTAGAGCAGGATGGTTACTGCTGTAAAAAGATGTAAAAGATAATCTAAACATATGAAAGACTACAATCCTCATAAAGTAAGCAGGTATTTGAAGTTTCAGATGCAAATCATCTAACCAATGATTGAGATTTGTAGAAGAAATTATTGAAAGTCGAATTAGAAGAATTAAAAATATGTATTAAAAAGCTAAATAAACTGAAAAAGAAGTAAGATAAAAGAATTACATTATAAACATGATTTTCCGTTTTGTCAACAAAATAAAAATGTGAACAGTCAAAACTCCAATGATAAGGAAAATATATAATTCATCATAAAAATCTGAATCATGGATTAAAAGTAAAGAAAATACATAGAATTATGACTTTTCAAGAAAATAATTTGATGAGAGAAGCTAAATATTACTGAAATATCGTCACATTAATACGTAATGGAATTTTTGGTAAAACACTGAAAAATATTCGAAATAGGCTAAATATTTTAATAGTGACGAACCAAAAAAGCTTTAAAATTGTATAATAATCAAATTTTCAAAAATTGTGATTATTTGTGTTAATAAACTAATATATGTTAGAATAGTTTCAACATTATTTAAATAGGTTTGCTAGCCGGGCACATTCTAGCGACCGTGGGTAAATTTTAAGTTAGTAAAAGTGGGCTCAATTTTGGTAATTTTGTATAAAATGATGGGTAGGTGTGTGATATTTTGACGATTTATGTGGATTTTTTAGGGAGACAAATTGTATTGTTTCTCTTCTGGCTTTTAGAAAAAACATAAGATATTTTGTAATTTTTAACTTGCTATATATAATATATGTATCATCCCACATTATGTCCCATTCGTGCAAGTAAACATGTTAAATTATCTATAAATGATTTTTCAATGATATCTTTTCACAATTTAAAAGACTATGATTCACACTTAATCTTGAGTGCAATACATGGTAAAATTAATCAACAGTCAAAAATCAATGTCATTTTTGATAGTTCTGAAGAATATATGCTTTAGTTAACTTATGTAATCAGACTTTTGGAGAAGTTTTATTTAAAAAAATTAATATGATGAATTTAATATAACTAAGGTATTCTATATGAATGGAACAGAATGAGAAGGAGAATATCTATATGAATACATGATATTATTTAAAAACAACTATAGTTTTGAAAGTTATGATCGTTCATTAGTGGTTTGGAAGATAATAAAGAGCATAAATTTTTGCTATTACACAGATATTTATATGGCAAATATTGCATTACATATTGCATACAAATTGTGTTATTTCTCTTCCGTCTATTATAAAAAAACATATGATATTTGGTAATTTTTAACTTGGTTTATATAATGTATCATCCTACTTTATATCACATTCGATGCAAGTAAACATGTTAAATTCCCTATAAATGATTTTAAAATGATCTTTGCACAATTTAAAAAACTATGATTCACATTTAATTTTGAGCTAAATACATGGTAAAATTAATCAACATTCAAAGATAATTGCCATTCTTAATAGTTCTGAGAAATATATGCTTTAATTAACTTATGGAATCAGACTTTTGGATAAGTTTCATTCACAACTCTTATTGCTAAAAAAAGTAATATGATGAATTTAATATAACTAAGGAATTCTATATGAATGGAGCAGAATGAGAAGGAGAATATCTATATGAATACATGATATATTTTAAAAACCACTGTAATTTTGAAAATTATGAACTAAAATATCTTCAGATTAATTAGTAATGGAGTTTTTGGTAAAACAGTAAAAAATATTCGAAATAGGTTAATTATTTGACTAGTCACGAGCCAAGAAAAACTTTTAAAACTATGTAAGAGACCAACTTTTTAAGATTGGGATTATTTGTGTTAATAAACTAATATATGTTAGAATAGTTTCAACATCATTTAAAT
>MU182694.1:0-14166 GCA_016904865.1 Pissodes strobi
TGCTATTAAATTGTTATTGTTTTATGCTTTTTAAATAAAATCTTGTCTAAAAAATCTATGTTTCTCAAGCGAATAAAAATAACTATTCTATTTGCCCAAATAAAACAAAATAGACAGTTCAATTTTTGATTTAGGTGCTTGTAGAAAAAATTTTGTTCCTAACTCATGCGGAAAGTCTCTTTTCCTCACTCGACTGCTTGCCGAACTCCGCTGCGCGTCGTTCGGCAAACTGCAATCGCGTGCGGAAAAGTATGACTTTCCGCACTAGTTAGGAAAATAACTATTTTTCTTAGAAATATATAAGTTCTGCTACAAATAAAAATCTAATTTAGGTAAGGTAAATCAGTGTAATGCGTATTTCTTGACTTAGGACTTAGGATTTCGAAAAGAGGGTTTGATACTTTTATAAATAGTTAATAGGAATGCAAAATAAATCAAACACATAACTAATTGGTCAAAAACAATAGTTAAAACTGCGCAATTTTCATGAAAAGTGGTTCTAACCAAATATTAAATCATTTAGCATTTTATGCAAAAATAACTTTAAATATCTAGCTAAATAATGTTGCAAAACAAATCTTAAAAACATAGCGACAGAGAATAATAAAAATCTAGCTCAAGTGGCAGCTAAAATCAAAACAAATGTTGAAGTAACATTTCAGGCAAACACAACCATAAATATTCTATATCTTAGATGGCAGCTCCTACATTTAAACCTCTAGATTTTTTGTCAGCATATTTTTTGCGCGGGATGCGTGAAAAGCCTTTGTGCAAGTGTTACATCGAATTGAAGTTTTTTCTAGCTAAAATATTAAGTAAACATTCGTAATATACACCTGCATTAACTGGTGCAGTTGTTAAATTGATTAAATGAAAATAGGAAAATATTTCAATTTTTTGCACTTGTTGGTAGGTTCCTCATCGAAGTTGAATGTTATCGAAGCTTACTGATATAATCAGTGTTAAGCTTGACTAACTTTCTAAATCGTCTTTCTTAATCGTGTCATGATTAGTTATCCGTGACGCCACGCCTCGAATGGCGTGCAGGCTATATAGCTCAGATTATGGATCGATCTACGTCAGATCAAATAAGATAATAAAGAAGGCACTTCAGTAAAACAATAACAACGTCTAGTGATCAAAGAAATAATGAGTTTGCACTATATCCGATTACTGAAGTATGCATGTCCTTTCTATTGAGGTGCAGTTTGAATTGTTTATAGGTTTAGTCCCTGTATTATAGTTAAGTTCTTTAAGGGCGGTGTTGTGTTTTAATTTCTGGTTAGCTGTTATTTCATGAGATAATTATTTAAGGTTCTTAGTTTATTTTAATATCACTCAGCACTTTAAGGCACACTATAACTATTTAATTTTAAAAATTACCTGACATAGAATTTTAATAGATCTATCGTAGATTCGACTTTGGTATTTTTTAGGCGGGTATCACCCAAGAAGTGCGTTCCTGTGAACTACACTTCCCTAGTTGGGTCTGAAGATTAGGACATGGTTAGAACCCCTACCGCATCCCTGTGGACTGCAGTAGGTGAAAGCGGCATAGGTGAGAGACAAAAGCCTGCCGTACTGATAATTCGCTTGACCATTTATGTCATAAAGTCTGCTAACCATTGCGAAGGTTCATAATTGCCAGCACTATTCGCTCGTGTTGTTTATAAATTAACTTGAATGCTTATAAAATATTTTCCAAGTTCAAGTTGAAGCTCAGGAAGTAATTAGTAGCTTAAATGTTTTTAGTGGTTCAAAATCGTAATTCTATAGAGCTACAAATACTTGTGTATTTGTAGCTCTGTTTGTAATTCTGAATAAGAAACGGATGTATTATTTTTTACTTGAATTGAATTTTGAATATTCTCTCTAATGGAGTAAATTTTTGTATCAGAACTGTCTGTCGTTCTTAACGTTTTCAAGTTTTTGAAGTTTCAGCGATAATACTTTACTTAAGAATGAAACATTAATGTTGCTTGCAAGGTCTTGAGCGACAATAGGAGTTCATCTAATAAGCCTTACAGGTGACTTTTTCAGAGTATTTCCTTTAGTCTGTTTACCTTTAGAAATTTTATTGCAATCAGTTCTCTTCAATCCTTCTTCTTTCCGCTTTTCCATTTGCTGTGTTTCAAGTTGTTTTTTTCCTTGATTCGCTTTTCTACCTTTTACTTGTCATTGACCTGAATACAATTTATACCTGTTTGTTCTCCTTCCCTTCTTTCAGGAGTTTTTGGCTATATAAAATAGTCATATAGTAATGTATAAATGGTGGAATCACAGGAATAGCTTGGCTGGTTATTATCGATAACTTCTAAGACATCAATACTTCCGATTGTGCAGTCTCAAAAATTGGATCAACAGTTGTGGAAATTTTCTCATCATCATCAACGAATATTATTGGTAAATTTGTAATATTACTTACATCGCTTTGGTCATCATCAGTAATGGGTTTTGACATTGGTTCTGTGACGAATTGTTTAGACGTAAACAGGTCACATAAGCAAAAACGGATTGTCACATGTTCACTGGTATTAGCAACATTATCAATAATTTATAAAATATTAATATTTTCCTCCAACTAGCTCCAAAAATTCCTTAAAAGTTTTGTGTTTTTTTTTATTTTCAAGTGTGGATGGATTTTTGAATAATCAACTGCTGAGATGGGTTCCAAGGAAACAATCCGCAAACTTCGAATCCGATTTGAATCACAACTGGCATCAGCTCAATGATTGTCCCTTCTAAAACAGAAGCAAAATTGTTTTAAGATAATACCGCTCTTGGATATTCTCTTTGGCATTTAGGAATCGTCTTGTTGCAGTTCTCTTTAAGCGGTCTGAATGCAGAGACATCAGCATGTTGTAATATCCTAGTTGCGTTGGAATATATTTAGATCAGAGCTAAGTTGACTTGTCTTGTAAGTTAGATGAGTAGAGTGTCCATCAGCGAAGAAAGTTATTGGAAAGTTTTGGTTAGACACTTATATAAAACGTTACCGACGTACTCGTAGAAATTTTCATATTTCATCCACCCGTTATCACTACATCCAATACCCCAATCATCTGGCAACGTATGAAGAACCTCAGTTGGTAATATTTTATAAGAATAAATTACCATTCGGAGGTAATTAGTTTAGCGGCGAAAAAGGTGATCATAACAGAAAGGTTATGTTCCTTCGAACCCTCGTATTTTTTGGGTATAATAAGAAAACATGCTTCGTCACCCTTGAATACCCATGATGTATCATTTAAAATTTCATCAAGACCTTTCTCTGTTAAGGACGACTCAACATCTTGGAAACACTTGCGAATATCGTTTTCTGAATCGTTGGCGATGGCTTCTGATGTTCTTAGACTTTCGTCCAAAAAATGTTTGAAGCTTTCTTAAAGGTCTTCAAATCTAAGAGAAAACTGTTTTCCTGAGTAGTTACAATTCATTTTTTAATTTGTTCCTCTTCTTCAGTGGACATTATAGGACTGTGGCCATGACAAATTTTATTGCTAAATTTGTCACTGCTCCTAAACTGCAGAGTAGGTCCTGGTATACTAAATTGTACTGCAGCTTTTCTTGTTCTAGGACTTCTTCTGGCAACTTCCAAAACTTTGTTAATATATATTTTCCAATGTATCCCTTTTTATAACTTCACTTGTCTTTTACTTTTGGCATCTCTCGTTATGTCAAAACCAAATATCTGGAAAAAGCATAGGAATGTCAAGAACTTTATCTCAATTTTTCAAAATTTTGATTCACGTCGAATAGGGAAATAAAATTTTATCTAATAATATTTTAAAAAGCATTCCCTCTCAATATACAGTGGCAGTTCACGTTCAATACATGCACAATATTCAATTCAATTTACGCTTTAGACTCGACAAAAGACAAACCTCTGTTTTAAAGGAAAAATTAAAAAAAAAATTTAAAAATTAAAATTAATGGTGAAAATAAAAAAGTGGGTTGGTAAAGTAATTGGCTACTTTGATTATAATTGCCTGTGGGCAATCTTTTTGACACAGTAGTTGGCCACGTAAAAATAGCAAAACCTATACATAACCTCTTTTATTTTGAGTAGAATTTCAATAAATAATGTTAGTTAAACAAACTACAATATAAAAAATTTAACTAGTTCTCCCAAACACTAATTTTACCACCTTTTCAAACATGAGCAATGTATGGTTTGGTTAAGAAATTGAGTTAGGGCGTTACTTAAAAGCCGCCATTTAACGTACGTATATACACTAACAGTACTATAAAGGTATAAATTGACCCAAACATGTCGGGACCAATATTGCCAGAATGACCTAAAATAAAGATGGGTTTATGATAATACCTAAAAAATCAAAATAATGTCCAGCGGCTTATAATCGTCACATGGCCAACAACTGTAACCTTTATCCTATTAGCTTTCGTATAACGGCTATACACCCATGATCCCATAAAGATATCACTGCTCTGTAGCTACTGGTGCGATAGTTGCAAAACTGTAAGTAGTTACTATCGATCATGATCCTTTAGAGCTTATAATGTTTCCTGTATGGTCATCTTTAACGATGTTCTAAACCAAAAACATTTAACCTAAAGAGACCCGACAACTCATTCATAAAAATCCGAAATCTTGCAAAAATATCAACAAAACGATTGTCCCGCCTCCTTATATTTTTATGTATCGTGTACAAACTTTTGTCAAACTTCGTCCCCAGTACTAAATGTAGTATTGCCCGCCCCCGCCTGAACGCAAGCAAGGACAGTTCATAGACGTAGACTTTGAAAATGTGAGTCCATCATAATAATAATTTCAATAAAGTAAATACGTAATACGTTTAATTTAAAATGATGGTATTTATTCGGGTGCATTATTTAAAATATATTTATGTTTTATTTATAGTGTGTGGGTTAGATTGAGTTAGTTTGGGTTAGATATGGGTTCTCAAGGTTAGTTGACATAAAATAGTTATTTTGCTGTGTCACGAAATTTTTCCGTGTCCTTGCAAAACCACTGCCATGAAACCAAAGAAGTATTCACTTCAAAAATGATTTAATAGAGGTTGGTAAATGACTGCAAATATATCAGATTATCTATTAATATCACATACATATAAAATATTAATTAATCACATCACAAAATGGTGCCCACTGTACTACTGTGTTTCATTTACTTTTACTTACTTGTGGAAACTCAGGTTCAGATGATAATAGCTGGAGATTTTGCATACCTCACACTGCAAGACCATCGTTACTTTGATATAAAGTTTATAAAAAATATTTATAGGAAATCAATTGCGTATCGAAAAGACTTCTTTATGATACCAAAATAGAAATAGTATATTGTGCAACAAGTGCTGAAAATAAGACTTTTCACACGAATGAGACAGTTTGGTGACACGAGCCGTAAGCGAGTGTCATAAAGTCTCATGAGTGTAAAAAGTCTTTTCAGCACGTGTAGCACACTATACTTTTTCTACGACTGCTACATACAGGGTGCCCCACTGGGAGTGTGGTAGAAAATTACATGTTATATGGGAAACATTTTTATTATTGATTTATCAGAAAATTTTATTCCTAATGAAAGAAGCTACGTGAGTAAGAGATTCTCGCTAAACTATAACTAGGGGCACAGTCCTAAAATGGGGCCACTGGAGTGGGGTCCCTATTTTCCAAATATTTTGAAAAAGAGGCTCCGAGGGCGAAGCCCTAAAATTGGGCCCTCGGGGGCGAAGCCCTAAAATGGGTCTCCGAATCTTAAAAGGGGGCCCCTGGTATAAGAGTTCCATTTTCTACAGTTTTGCAAAAAGGGGCTCCCGGGGGGTGAAGCCCTATAATTGGGCCCCCTTTTTTAGAGATCTGGTAATGGGACCTTTGAGGGTGAAGCTCTAAAATGGAGACGAAGCCCTTTAATCTAAATACCCGAATAAGCGTGTGAAAAGTATACTTTGCACACGCCGTGTGCAAAGTATACTTTTCACACGATGTTTGAAATGTCCGGTTTTCAAGAGCAGTTGTTAGTGCGTTTTTGTCTATTTTCAGGGCAGTCGTAGAAAAAAGTATATTCAACTTACATTTGCAATGAATGGTCATTGCATAATATACTATTCAGCAGCTAATAATGAAATAAAATTTCCGAAAACTTATTTCCTGAATAATTTCAAATTTGAACACGAAATTTATGAGATACCAAAAATACGCAATTTTATCCCGATTTAAACGTTTTTGTGAGACATAGGGTTAATGCTTAAACGAAAAATTAAATCATACCACTGCTAGCCTAAAAATAAATTGCTTATCATTATTTTTAAGACAAATAAAAAGGAACTGATGCATACAAATTTTATTTAAAAACATATAAATATGACAAATATCTGGTTAATGGCATATTCAAAAAGTAGCTTAATAACTATTTTCTTCTATTAAAAATATATTTTCATTTCATTATAAATGCTACTATCACTGAAAAAATATATTTTCATTTCATTATAAATGCTACTATCACTGAAAAAAATCTCCTAAATAAACTGTAATTGGTTTATTTAGATTTGCTAAACCAGTAAATTGTTAGGGTATTTCTATAAAGCTATTGTATTAATAAGTACCCGTATTAGGTAGGTATATAATATAATTAAAGTAGATAAACATATTTACAGCAGTGCCTTCACTGGTTTTGAAACGTTACCAAGTTAGTACACCTCGAATGGGGAAGAGCCGTCGGTCGTCGACCTCCAATGCTCTTAATCTATTGGTGCAGTTACTTTACTACGTGCATACTATAAATATAATATAACCGGTTTTTGATGAATCAAAAATGGGGAAAATAAGTATTTAGTGTTATAATTTAATATGAAAAAAGTATTTACAGTAACTCGTAAACTTAAAATTTGGCAACGCTACATCTATCGACCATAGAATGTCCTTCAATGTTGGGGGAAAACAAAGAACCATTTGTCCCGTCTCTTCAGGTTAAATGTCTTTGTTCTAAACAATATTTCGCAAACATACATACGCAAAGTACCTATGAATGAATGAATAATTAATCTAGGGAGGGTGTCTATACACAGCGACCTGTACAGATCTATCGTGTCCCCCTTCCATTCCTGTTCATGTGATTCTCAATCGGAGTACCTCGTCCAGCATTAGTGCTTTGATAAGAGAAGATTGTCTGGATGACTCTATTAATGAAGGTTCCTCCTGTTCGACGCTGCAGCACCCGAAGCAGGCCATTCACCTGCTCGAGGAAGGGTTCCAGGGTTTCCTCCTCTTCCTCACAGAATTGGCAACTGTCTTCGTTTTCAAGTGTTATTCTCTCCAAGTGCCTTCCCTATCTATAGTGGCCCCTCAGAAAGCCGGTAAAGATGCGGAAATTATTCCTACTCAGTATTAAAAGGTGCTTTGATCTTCCTGGGTGAGGGGGGCCAGAAACATATTTGATTGCCTTAACCCTGGAAGACGTTTCCATTGATCCATTTGCTTCGCTCTTCTTTTCTGAATTCTTCGTTGTAGGTGTGCATCCCTATGCCACAGAAAAGTTGCTGTCTTAAATGCGGAGTCTGTGCTCCTACGTTTGCCAATTCGTCTACTTTTTCGTTGCCTTCTATCCCAGCGTGTCCTGGTATCCATTGAAGGGATAATTTGTTATTCTTTCCTATTTCATTTAACCTATTTAGGCATTTCCATGCCATTCTGGAGCTTATTGTTGTTGAGCTCAGTGCTTTGATGGCTGCTTGACTGCCTGAGAAGGTGACAATCTCGTTCTTTGTATAGTTTCTGTCTACGTTGAACTGCGCACATTTTTCTATGACGTTATTTCCGCCTGGAATATGTCCGGGTGTTTTTCCATTTATTTGGGAAAATTGGGTCCCAATACCCCTACTTTGCTGCTATTTTAAAATACAAGTGGTGCTCTTTTTTCTTTGTTCTCTACTTCTTATCATGACCTTGAAGTATTTTTCAAAAGTGTATATTTTGACTATATCGTCCCTGGTGAGCCCAAGAAGTGGTGTATGCTCTGTCAGGGATGTTAGCTCACTCTTTATAAGCCATCCTCCCTCGCCCTCCCTCTCTTGTGATTCTAGTCATTACTTGTCTAGCTCCTCCCTCTTCAACAATGTGTTTAGATGCAAGGCCCTCAATTGCCTCGACTGCTATTGTTGGACAAGTTTTTACTGCGCCTGTTATGCTTTTATGCAGACCAGTCGTTGTACATTGTTGAGAGCTGATTTTATGCTCTGCTTTTCCGTTTCCTTGAACTAGAAAATCGACCCGTAAAGTAGAGTGGGTCTTACTATCATTGCGTACATCCATCGCAGGATTTCTGGTTTACATACCCGGGCT
Organism: Pissodes strobi; assembly: GCA_016904865.1. Classification (NCBI taxonomy): domain Eukaryota; kingdom Metazoa; phylum Arthropoda; class Insecta; order Coleoptera; family Curculionidae; genus Pissodes; species Pissodes strobi. The sequence goes on from MU182694.1 coordinate 8,320, forward strand.
TTTCCTGCAAGGCTTCGGCACACCATAAGGGCGCTCGTAGCATTAGTTGCAACTCCTTCAATGTGTTTATTCCATTTGAGTTTACAATCCAACCTTATGTCTTATCTAACTCCCAATAAATAAAATCATGATCGAACAGGTAAAGTAAACTAAAACAATTATAATAAGATATTAAAATGTGCCAAATAGCAAGCAATTGTGGGGTGAATGACGAGAAAAGCTTAAATTATTTATCCCAAATTTCTTTTAACCTCTAACTCTTTGTGGGGGAGGAAGTTTCATGTAACAACTGCCCAAGGAACACGATCTATGCAGAGCTAAATCAGGAGAACTCACTCAGCTTTTGCACGCAATTTCGAACAGGTGGTGGCAGGTGCCCCACCAGAAGCACTAGAAAATATCTATTATATTATCCTAAGAAACATTTAAAAAAATCTTTTCGACTTTGGTTTAGGGTCAACATTTCGGATTTCCCCCTAGAGTCCAACCTGGTAACGCCTCTAAATACTAGCGACATAGATGCTGACAGAAAAACCGTATAGATCAGAGAAGTTTCATATTTTCGTAGATCAATGTTTAGGTCGGAGTTGCACATAGCACAATCGAAAGTTTTCTGAAAATGTCTAATACGCTAATTATCCTAAATCACTTGTAATTATAATATTCGCTTTCATTTACTAAGTAAGCTTTCAAATTACCTATGTAGGAAATCCAAGATCTCAAAAATAACAAAACTCATAAACTTAAAATCCATACGGCTTTTCCAAAGTCAATCCGATATAAACTTCAATTCGCACTTTATACCTCCTAAGGGATTTTTTGTTATTTTTGAATTTTCTTTAGTATTCAGCTCACGACGATATACCCCGAGCTCGGCAAAAATCTTTAAAAAAGCCGACGATTTATAGGATTCGATAAGGAAACTTAAACTCGCTGTAGTATAATTTAAAATGCAGAATGCAAAATAAGGTTGAAAGCTTATTTAACGTGCACCTCGTTGTAAAATTTGTTGGTCTAAAATTTTATTGAGGATTCTTTAATTTGGAATCTATGCCGGAAGGTTTTTCGCTGGAAAATATAAAATACATGTATTTTTCTGTCGATTTTGTTGTAAATGCTCGACAAAAAGAAATTTCTCTAGTAATCAATTATCTCGTCGAATTTGTTTTTTTTTTTGGATACGTGTTTTCCTAGATGTAATAAACGTCCACTTCTAAAACAAGCTAACCTATATTTCTTTATGCGCGTCATATTTCATTATTATTTTATAGAATTCCCTTCATATTTCGCTTTCGAAGCAATTCGTTGAGTCGATAAACAATCCCTAAAAAAGCAGAAAATGTAAGATTCGATAAGGAAATTTAAACTTCCAGTAACGAAATTCGAAATGGTATTTCCAGTTCAATTGGATGGAAATAAAGAGAAACACGAAAACAAAAACTAAAAGCTTATTTAAGATGCATCACGTCGTTCGCTCCGATGTCGGTGGTACTTAATGCTGTGTTCTGATTTCAATCTGAAAAACGTATTTTTTAATATTTAAATTAGTTTAGACATTCCCGATAAGTAAATTATGATACGTTATAAATGTCGTTGATAATAACAAATAACAACTTTATATTATTTGAACTATAACGCAATACTATTATATATATTAGAATTATCATAAGTTCACTAAAGAACATTTATGGGCTTGACTAAAAACAATTTCGTATGATATGAGCCATAATATGAGCCAGCATGCTAGGACGATTCTACGACGATTCTGAAAAATATTTATTTGTAATAGCTACATCGCAAATCTTCTGTAAGTATTGCAGTTAACGCTCTGCGTTAGTCGTTACTGGTATTATTTATTTCTAGCCATATTTTAGCGTTGTAAATTCTACAAAATCCACTAGTGTGATCTCTTCCCGTTCACTGGTCGATTTGTGATGTTGATACTCTCGTTACCGTACTTCCGAGTGCAACCCACCAGTATCGATGAATGCAGTTCCGAGTTGCTCGTAGCGATGCGATGACTCCGTTTGGAGCGCCTTCTTGACGGAGGTGGTAAATATTATTTTATGGAAAGGACCTTTGCTCTTCTCGTCTGAATGCTCGAAGCGTTCAGAAATCTGAAATTATCGTTAATATTTTCGTCCTTCAAGTCTAATTACTGCCTGATTTTGTCATGAGATAAATTCTGTACAGCTTATTTGCAAGACTTGACATGTCCACTCTTGCCTATTTTACAAAAGGCGATTTTTTACGTAGGGGTTATAAAAATAGCTAAGCATTTTATGTTTTTTCGGTGGATTACATGGAAGAATATGCTAAAATATTAGGCAAAACTTTTAAGAAAAACATGACAATATTGTAGATTTTATTAAACAAAAACCTTTGGGCTTAACAACTTATGCTCAGAAAATATGGTCTTGAAAGTTTGATCTACTTTTATTATGCACTTGAGTTTTGATAAAAAAATATTGAATATTGAAAATAATAATTTGATTTAAGAAGTAAGATACTACGAACTGAAAATCATTAAATATGAAGAATGGATTCCTCTTCTAAACACTCACAATCTTCTTTGTTTTGGGATTGCTCTCTTTCATCATCCTATTCATCTTAATTTTTCTCTATGTTATTAGTGGTCTGGGCTGGCAGTAAATTGTTATACCAGTTTAGGCTAGGATTCTCTTACCAATTGCCTCCAAACTGTACTTCTAGTAATGTTTTGATATTGGCCAATTTTTTGGATTAACTTTTTGAATCAATTGCACCTCTGGCAATACAAAATCTTCTAAATGTTTCCTCTTTTGAGAAGATTTTGTTTATTGCTTCCTACATTTGATTTGTAATTCGGAAAACATTCTATTTCTGTTATGTTTCTTTCTCAGTTTTTGTTAAAGTAATTCTATGTAATTATTCATTTTGTCAACCTTTTTGTAAACTTTCTGCAATTCTTTCACATCAAACACTTTCCAGTTATTTCCTAAAATATTAATCTCACCAACCTCTTGATAAATTGTATAGTAATTGGCACTGATATTGTGGATAGTTTCCGGAGTTTTCTGTCCACTACACCAAAAAGTCTATCGGCTGGTAAAAAGTTATGGCCACGGACAGGAAAATGTAATTAATTTTTTTGTTTATTGCCTTCAGACTGCTGTAGCCAAACAATAATGTGTGAATCACATGTGAATTCTTGTTTTGGCCTTCGCACCCATCGCAAAACAATCTTACAGTAGTAGTTTCAGGACCAGATTATAGATTACAAATATATTGCAAGAGTGCGGATGCCACTTCAGTACCGACTCTGGAAGCCTGATCTTCAGTCCATGTGTAAAACTGTGATTTTAATGACCTACCAATTTTTACACAGAAAAAGGTGTAGTAGCTCATTTGCCGCAGGTAAAATGCTTCCCCCACTAGTGTTTTGGGCACCTGCTGCATATCGAAGCAAAAGCTTACTGCATTATCATGTTTCATTTTTAAAAGCTCCTAAAAAGCATTAGATCTTAGTTTATGAATTCTTTTTTGAGTTATGGCTGTTACTTTTTCTTTTTCATTTTTTTTTTCATTTCTAATTTTCTTCTTTAGACGTGTGCATCTGCAGCTGGATCTCGAAAGCCAGTATTAAATTCTGTAACAAGATTTTATGGAACATACTGTAGGTAGATTTTGGCTGCTGGCTAGCACCACAACTGGTATTATAATTTCTGTGCTGCTTATATATACTTAATTCTGCACTAAGGCATCCTTTTAGTATGTTGCCTTGATTAAGAGCTTTCAGTTCCTTCTAATTATTTTTTATGAAATTCCGAATATTATCTTTGGTTTCTGCAAAAGCTCGTTCCTCAGGAACACCTCTATTTAGTAAAATGTTTGAAATTCTAACAATTCTAGATATTGGTAACAACATTGCAGTCGAAAAAAAAAATTTCACACACCTGCTTTGTTCACTTTCCTCCAGGTAACTAAAACAAAAATATCGAATCACAGTCAGCTTCTGGTTCTTGTTTGGCGGTCTGGTTTTACATAGTCTCCTTCTCTTTGGATTATTTACAGATAAAAGTAGGCAAAGCCTTTGGTTTTTCTGACGAAGAAAACACCTTTTTTCGAGCAATATCTATATCGGCTAAAGCAACTGCATTGCATAAAAATATTTGTTATTTTTTGTGATGTTAAGGCACGGTAAAATCATTAATTTCTATGGGCTGAGTATTCCTAATAAAAAATAAGTTTTGCAGCTAACACAACACACAACTAAAAAAAATTGCTAACCTTGCTTTTTTCGCCAACACTCGTTTAAAAGGCATTTTTTTTCGTTTTCGTTTTCTACTCCCTACGCTTCCATCCTCTACTAACACATTTTCGTCCTCCAATATTGGCAAAAAATTAAATAAACACTCACAAAGCACCGCTTGAACTCCCTAAAATGTCTGAATAATCTATAAAATCCAGCAACAAAAAACAGCTGATCGACTACTGACTGACTGACTGACTGATTAAATGTATTCAAAACTGAACAAGTCCCTACTCAGCTTGTTAATTAGGTTTGGCTACTCTCAAACAGATGGAACCACGAGTATAAAAAACAGCAGGTGAAGATGGAATTAAAAATGATAGGACTCGTTCAGTTTTGCAGTAAACAGAGGATAACCATCATGAGAGTCAATGGGACTTGTTCACTTTTCTCGAGGTGTTACGATCACATGGTGGAAAACGTAGCTTCGCAGGAAACGCCGGTGTCGGCGTCGGTGGATTCCAAATATACAAAAATATATAGATACGAGTAGGTTCTACCCTTTTAATTTATTTCTATACTTATCGTTAAACGATTGTAGGTCATTTATTTTCTTATATCAGACCTATTATCATTATTTATCATTTGGTTTCATGAATTTACCGTTAAACAACTGTAGGTCGTCTATTTCCTGATACCGTATCTATTAGCGTTGCTGACAGCTTTTGTTTAATGAACTTACTATTAAACGACTGGGGGTCGTTTACTCCATTATGTCATATCTACTACCGTTACTTCTCGTTTCTGTTCAATGAACTCACCATTTTTTATTATTGAGCTTACAGATAAACAGCTTTAAGATATCTATTATTGTGTATCATATTTATTCCTATTTCTTATCATATTTTCTTTAAAGCTACTTATTTCATTCATTTTTATATTTGATATTATCTCGAGCTGAGAATGTATTTTCTATTGGTATGATAATTAACTGATTTATTATTACTGTAACTGACTGCAAGCTTTATGGCAGTTAATTTTGTCACAAAACTGCAATTTTCCACTTTAATTTTCGCCTTATTACCGGTATCGAACTGAGCTCACTTCGTGTTTACCTGTCGATACTTACCGGCTATATATAAATACATTTACATCATAAGTTAATTCATAGATTTAGGTTTTCATTATGAACTATGTATTGGTGTAATGTTATTATCGCTGCCATGGAATTAATTTAGATTAGTTTTTGTTTAGTAGATACTATCTATTTATGTTACTTTCTAACTAACTGCGTTTAGTCAGAACCTCATGAATTCAAGATTTAGTTAAAATTACTTCCAATCAGGCAATCTTACGGATATAGGACATAGATTAAAACTTATACCTAGTCTTAATTTAATTTGATTTAATAGTCTGATAATCTAGACGATATACAAATCTTCTCATTAGTTTATAGACGATACCAATCGTCTTTAGAGTATTTATGAAAGCATTTCAGATTCGAGTTAAGAGTTTAATTGGAATTCTTATGTTTATTTTGGTAAGTTATCGTCAAAAGTGCCTTTCATTAATACCTTTTAATTCTAGATTTCACAATGTTCTTATCTAGGATATGT
>MU182694.1:29166-47433 GCA_016904865.1 Pissodes strobi
TATATATATATAATCTAGTTAAACATTTAGTGGCGCCTTCGCCTAATTGCCAACTCCTCGACCCACGCCTTTATATAAAATTAAAACCGTTGAGTGAACGTGGCATATAGACTGTTTCTTAAGCCAACAATTAACAAATCGTGTTAGAATATTAGATTGTACGCAAAAAAATTAGAAGAGTTTACAAGGTAAGTAGCCAATTTTACTGATGGAACTTATAAACCTGAGCCTAATACCCTCAGAGTAATTGCTTATTTAGGTGCTTAATATTTTTGCGAGCATAAATATAGGCGGTATTTTTTGGGTTTACTTATATAAGGCCAACACTGACTCGGAGTTTAAGTCCGGTAATTAAAACTTTTTGATATAATGCTAATGTCACTTCAGTATATATATTAGCAGACAGCATGGATCAAATATATGGGATTTTAATAAGCTGAAAAATGAAATTTCGTGGTGAAAATATGATGTCCACAGAATATAAAGTCGAAAAGATAATTTGCCGACACGACGAAACAAGCCTGATGCATGTGCAGAGAACATGGAATATGGGAAACATTTTTCATTAGCTTTGCCTGCATGGATAATTTTAACTACTGCAGCTTTGCAGAGATAATAAAAAGCTTGAATTATTTTGAACTTAATATATAATTATTCTTCATTTTTGAAGTGAAAACTGCTTTTGGCACGCTCAGCACATTTTTTCATGGGTCGTGATGGTGAATAAGACTGAGGTGTCTACGCACAAAGCCGCCTATACTATTTAATTCAGGTGAAATCGGCTTAAGTCGACTTCCACCAAGCGAGAGAAACAATCAGCAACAAAAGGAATGAGGCATTTAAAGACTTATTTAAATTTCCCTGTACGTCTTGTTAGTGTCTCTAATATATTGTCACGAATTGTATTTTTTATCTATGACGCCACGCCTTACTTAGCGTGTAGGAGAGTAACTCAGATTTAGGAACGCACTGCGTCAAGTTGAGAAGAGATAATAAAGGAGACACATCGATAAAAACAGTAACAAGTTTATTTACAAACACACTTAACAACGGTTAGACTGTATAGTAATAAAGGCGTGTTTAATATTATAGATGAAGTAAGAATTTACAGTATACCCAATATAGTCTTTTAAGTTTATCACAAACTGCTAAGGCACTTTCACTACTTTTTAAAACTCCCCAAAAACTATCCCTTTACTGGAAATTCGGATACTTCACAAATTCAACTCTCTCTTATACTTTTAGTAGCCCCTAAATGCCGTATACCTGTGCATACGTTCATCCAGGTTAGGCAAGGACCTGACAACCTTATACCTGTGCATAGTGTTCTCAGTTATGGGGGTTGTGGGATAGAACAGCTAGAAGTAGACGTACCTGTGTACTGCCTAGCAACTAGACTGAGCGGTTTGAGAGACCCGAAAGCCTGATTAACTTGGCGTTTGCCTGCGTATTTATATGTTACAAAATGCTGATGGCTGCATCATTAAGGATTAAAGTCGCTGCCGTCGACCGCTCAAGTTGTTTATAATTAACAGTGAATGTTTATAATATAACATTTTTCAAGTTCAAGTTCAAACTTACGACAGGGTACTCAAGTAGAGCTCTACCTCTACGATTCGCGTTTTTGCTACCCCGCATAGAGAGGTAAGCTTCTGATGCAACACCACTCCACGAATGCAACAACCTCCCTAGAGAGGTTGTCCTCGCCACGATCTTCTGTCGTTTTTCATATTTATGGTAAGCTTAACATCAACCAGGTTCCTGTTCAAGGCTCCTGTCAGCAGCACAGCCTCCACATCAGTCGTATAAGTAGCACTTGTATAGATAGAGGCCATTAGTATGTTAGGTATGATGAGCCAGATTAGCGCATGATTCCTCTTGTACTAGTGCTAAATTATGTTGTACTCTTTGAAGTTTCTGAATAAAGCTTAAATGCATAATAAAATATAATAAAGATTAATATTTTCTTTCCTGTGTAACCCACATCATCGGCTAATTCGTACGACCTATCAAGGGACATCATTCTATGCCAGTAACTTGACCGAATTTATGCGGACTTATAGTCTTCAAAATAACTATTGGCTTGTAAGTTTCTTTTTAAATATATAATAATATTTAGTCTCGTCTGTTTATATATTATTAGTTATCTTTAATATCGCTATTTTTTAAAGCAATACATATTTATCAATACAGCTAATGATATCACGCCTTGTCTCGTGTATTTATAGGTGAAAATATCGTACTTTGAGTAGCTATATGCATTGAAGACGTGCATACAATAGTATATTATTTTATATGGAGGAAAAGTGATACTTTTCATGGCGCGCTCGTGTTTAACAGCCGAACGGAGTGAGGCTGGTAATAGAGAGCAAGCCATGAAAAGTAACTTTTCCTCCAAATAAAATATGCTGTTTTTTCTTCAAATGTCGACAAATTAATGCAAAAACATCTCTTTTTAATAGTAATAATATCTAATTATTATTAAAGATAAATGGGTTCGCAAGGCGGCTTAGACCACGGTCGTAGGTGGCCTTGCTTAGACCGGTGTCGGTGAATTTGTAACATAAAGCTGTCAGTGGACACTGTCAACAATAATTATTTTTTTAAGATTCGTCTCCGATTGCGTTTTAATTCCGTATTGATAAGCAGTTATTGAGTAAGTTCGATTAAATAATGACCAATTTGTTCCTAAATTTGTGATTTTTAGAAATGCAGTCACAAATTGAGTGATAAATACAAATTGTAGTTTAATAAATCTTGAGTTGATGACGCTTATTTTGTTGTCTGTTTGTATTGTATCTATGTTGCTATGACAACACTTTTACCTCCGCCGGCGGAAAAGTGAAAAGTAAAGCTCCGGCGGAGGAAAAACGAAACTTTACGGCCGCCTACACAGTCGAATAATGACGGATTTACTGACGTTTGAAGAAAAAAACCTTTTTGTCATACGCTCCCAAAGATAGCTATTTTACAGACTCATTTGAGTCCGTAAAATGCTTCTTTTTAGGCCTAGTCCCTAAAAGTCGTCATGACAACCTTTACGGACTATTCCAAAATTCCTGAATATGTCTAAATGTCAAAAAAATCGAATGACATGACAAAACTGTCAAATAGTTGCTACGATATCAAATTCTAAGCTAACTTTGTCGTACATTATGATTTCAAAAATTATGGTAAATTTGCAAATTTAGGCGTTCTGAAGAATTGCAAAAAGCGTATAAATAAAAATTAAATTTTGGGAGCGTATGACAAAAAATAGTGTTTGTCACACGTACCTAAATGAAGTTTTTCAGGACTCATCTGCTATTCCGGACTCGGCTAATGCCTCGTCCGGAAACAGCAATGATTCGTCCTGAAAAACTCCATTTTAGGTACTTGTAACAAAAATAACTATTAAAAGTACCGAAGGCTTTTTTCACGCGTGCTGCAGTGCGGACCACAAAATTAAGACCTTTTGCGTGCCGGCTTTCTTTAATTAATGTGGCTCTCTCTTAAAATTACAGTCCACTAAAAACTATATTATCATATTTTAGCCCTTCTTTGTAAGGTTAATTTTGTCGTATCTATATCATTCAACAATTATAATATGTTTTTTATAACTTTTATTTTAATAATAAATATTGGAATACGCTATAGGTTTCCAGAACTATACTTAACCCAAATATACTTAGGCAATGCATCACTGTCAGAAAATGTCCTCATATCTCGGAATTATAGCGAAATTTAATATGCAGCTCCGTTGCTGACATGAAGGTTTTACCGAATAAGTTCTCCTTAGCCGTATATAGTTGAAAGAATATCCCAATTAAAATGAAAAAAAAACGGATTCGGTCAGCGAGAAAAATTAGAATTCATTGTAATATTTTATTGTAGCTTTTCTGGTATGGAAAATCCAACAAAAGCGAATATTGTGATGTATGTGATGTCAATATAATTAATGTATTTAAAGCATATTGTTAAGCGTGTGTTATATAGCGGATAAGAGGATATTGAGGTGTATAATAATTGTTAACTAAGATTATCGGAAACTGTCGAAATTAGGATCTGCTAGAATGAGGACCAGTTGTAAGGAGATACATAGTACCTATGTTGGGGTTTGCAACCTTCGGCAACATGCACTAAAACGGAGTTTTGTCCACAATACCGAAACAGAATTATTGCACTCGACGCGCGTATCGCTAACCATGTTAGCATCATCAGGAGATGATTAAAACTCATCTCCTGATGATGCTAACATGGTTAGCGATACGCGCGTCTAGTGCAATAATTCTGTTTCGGTATTGTGGATAAAACTCCGTTTTAGAGATACATGTAGTAAAAATTAATAGGAAATAACTACAATTACGGTACTCTAAGCATAGCATAGTAACGCTATACTTTAATTATTATTGCAAAAAGAAGAAAAGCTAAGAAATGAAATAAATTACTCAATAAAAACTGATTTATATGCATGCTCCTTGTAAATTTGCTGCTTATTTCGGTACATGCACTTGCTCACTTCAGTTAAGTCTTGGAAATGAATATCATTAATCTTGAAATAATACATTTACCGTATTTTGTAGCCTTTTTATAGATCGATCTACTTTTATTTTTCGGAGATATACACTATAAAAATTATTTTAATTATAAAAACATAAATTTGATTTTGTATTCGGGTATATACAGGGTGTTTTCTAAGTAATAGCGAATAAGTCTAGGGATGAATCTTCGAAAAAATTTAATGATGAAAAGTTCCGTTAAACATGTGTTCTAAATTTATTCTTCATTTCTAAAATACAGGGAGTTCAAAGTTGCTATCTTTGTGTATCTGCCTAACACTATGTGTAACATGTAATAGTGTTTTTGTAACAAAAAAACTGAAATAAATCTAATGAATGAATAAATTAAATATTGCATATGTCCACCTCGCGCAAGTACATATTTCACTTCTTGGAAAGTCACCCGAGTGCAACCTGTTTCAAAAAAAGGAAAGAAAACCACGCCCTCAAACTATTGTTGCGCGTAAAACCCTTTTAAATATATTAGCGAGATATAATGAATAAGATGATACCTACCCTTATTGATGCGGCCAGCGCAACATGTATGTTCCGACTTGCTCGTCGTCGTGGGAGTGGGTCAATTACTTACTCTTGACCAGGGCGCCACCAGTTTGAAATATCCAAATCCGCAGACCCCAAACAGGAAGATCCTCGGTCCTAAGACTCCATAAGGGCGATCCAAATCGACAATTATCCGCTACGCAAGGGCCTTTTAAAATCAACTACTAACAACTACACTGGTTTAGTTGGAGTATTTCAGAGCAAATAAAAGACGGTCACGTTCGTGCAGGCTTTAAATTTATTGGCGTTCGCTAAGTTAGACCATAACGTGTTGTCATATTTTTTTCAATAAACAAAATGATATAAATATAAAACAGGTAAACGAGCCCAATTGGAAACAAATAATAATCTATATACTCATAAATGTAAAGACAGTAATTTGAATTAAACTTGCGTTAGAATAGAAGTGAATTAGATAAAGAATGATCAAACAATTATTAGGCACGCTTTAGCTATAACGGAGTAACAATATAACACCAATTGATTACGAAAGATCGAACCAAGTCCCACAAATTAATCAATAATCACAATATACATAAGGCATATATCGTCTCATCATACTACTAGTTAAAAGTTATCCGTCTAATAGTAGCTACTAACTTTGTGCGCGTTTACCATGGTAGACGACTCGCAGTTGTACATGAATAAACCTTACTGATTCAGATTATAAAATACCGTTATGTAAAATTATTTAAACTGAATAGTCAACAAATCAGAACGACAATCTTGATCATAACACAATATAAATCAAATTGTAAGATTAAAGAACTTTAATACATAAAAACATGAGCATTAATAGATCCACACTAGTAGATTCAGCCGCTAAATAGTATCGCATATGTAAGCTGTGCTTACACCCAAACAGTTCCGAAAATAGTTATATCGATACCACGCAGAAAACTAAAACACGCGATATGATACAACACTGGAAAAACTCTAAAACACGCAATCTAATATACGCTGAAAAATGTCAATAACACGCTGAAAATACACGCGTGAAAATATCAGTAACACGACACTAACATTATGCCGAAAAGATCACAAATATAACCTAAATTTATCTTGACTGGTCTTCGTCGATATCACCTACGGCCTTCTGCACGTGGACTACAGCAATGCACCTTGGGACCATAAACTCTCAGTGGTATTTGAGGTAATGTCTATACCTCTATGGCTACAGTCGGTACCAACAAAACACAACCAACTGTATTAACTGGCAGCTACTTGGTTAGCTACTTAATCTATCTCCAAGCAAAGCTCGCTCCAAACAACAATAGCTTGCTCCAGATACACAACTCCAAGCAAAACAGCTCCAGCAAAAAATAATGGCTCCTGGTAAAACTGGCTTCCAACAAAAATAACTCCAGAATTTCTCTACAGCAACCTAGTAACTACGCCACTCTCTACCGCCCGAAAAAGTATACTCCCCTTCAGGGTGAATTAAAAATTCTTAAACTTTTATCAGACATATATACGCACTACCTCCTAAGAAGGTTTGCCGAAGAAAGAGGACGATATCAAGCCAAAAACGACTAACTAGCTCGTGAACGATATTAAAAAGGTAGAAAAAAAACTCAAAACATAAGCCCGTTCCACACTATTCTGCAATCATACGCAAACTAGAGCAGCCGATGTCGCCAAATTTACTAACATCTAGAATATGCAATGAAACGTCTCTAAGGCCGTATGATAATATGTATTGCCGGTAAGATCAAGTAAGCCAACGATAAATTCATCATTAACAAGGACCAAACAACCACAAACCAAATCATTCCGAACGGCGGTCATTTAAAAGTTCTAGCGTCCAATCTTTTCAACACATTCAATCAAATTGGAATTAAACGTACCTTTAGTTCCAGACCCGTTTTTACCTTGCTGAAAACCATATATTTAATACTGCGAAGCAGTTCGAGCGGCGTTGTCAAGTTAGGGAACATACGCATTTAATAACATATCTTGACTGCGTATTTTTAACGCGAAAGCGAAAAACGCTCGTTTAATATCAAAACGCAGCACATCAATTAGGTTTTGTATTTTCCTGTTGGCTTAAATCGTAACCACGTAAAAATCACAAGACGATTGCTCAGCCAATTAAACATCTGGCAACGTTCCAAGAATAACCTTTTCATTGAACATCTCCCAATTGCCCTACTCCATAATGTATGAGTGACGTAGGCCAATATAACTCCTGTCGATATCTCTTTGCGAAAGCCGTATTGGTTATCGCTAGTTATTCTTTTGGTCTCCAGCTCAAGTACCTGGAGACTTCATCTTATGATTTTTACGTGGTTACGATTCAAGCTAGCAGGAAAATACATAATTAATTGATGAGTTATGTATTTTCCTGTTGGCTTGAATCGTAACCACGTAAAAATCACAAGACGAATGCTCAGCCAATTAAACCTCTGGCAACGTTCCAATAATAACCTTTTCATTAAACATCTCTATATTACACTCGTCCGTAGGCAGCCAACAATACGTTTAAGGTATATTTACGCCGAAATAGGAAATTAGTCGCAAGGTATTAAGGGTGGAATCATTGACTTTATTTGAGTTCTATCTGTTAAATATTCGTGCTAAATTGTTATGTAACACTATCGCTCAATTGCCTTGCTTCCAAAAATCTCGAAAGTCATGGAACGTTAGTCAATCAGCAACTACTCAAGTACCTGGAACTCAAAAGAATAACTAGCGATAACCAATACGGCTTTCGCAAAGAGATATCGACAGGAGTTATATTGGCCTACGTCACTTATACATTATGGAGTAGGGCAATTGGGGACTACAGAGAATCTCGAGCAATTGCTTTGGATATTTCAAAGCCATTCGAAGATGACCGAGGAAGAGTTTGGCATGACTTGTTGCTCAACAAATTGCCGTCCTTCGGACTACCAGTGTCTCTCTGCGCCTGGCTTGTAAGTTTCCTTAAAAATCGTTCCCTGCATGTTGCAGTTAATGGACACATCTCACATATTCACCATTAACGTGGGCGTGCCTTAGGACATAATACTCTTACCAACTCTGTTCCTTATCTATATTACTGATCTGCTAGCCGACGCCAATAACCCTGTTTACAGTTTTGCAAATGGTACTTTGTCTCTCAATTTAGACCACCGACTGAGACTTATCACCGCCGACAGGAAGCACATTACAATAACTAATAAAGATCTAGAGAAAGTTCGAACTTGGGGCGACATAATTTTCGTTCAATGCAGCAAAATCCCAAGCAGCCACGTTTACCAAGAAAGCCAATACGGCGGGCTTTGACATCATTATGGCACGATCGATTATTCCTTCATTCTCGTCAATCAGACTACTGGGTGTCTGGGCCAACACCATGCCATATGGCCTGGCATGATCACATTACTAACATCGCAAAATCAGCCTCGCAGAAGCTTGGTGCACTATTTCTCAATAAAAACTTTATACACCGAAATAATCCGAAAACTTTGTGGAATATAAAAAAATTAGTCAGGATAATTTATCCGCTTAAAATGTCCAGGTGGGCGACACTGGAGCTAACTTAATAGCAAAATATTACTATTACTATCATATTTTGAGACATAAGAACGCATCAAGACAATTTTTATTATTTGTAATAGTTTGCAGAAATACAAAAATAGCAACTTTCAGCTTCCTTGAATCGTTTTAAAATACATAGTTATAGGAACTTTTTATCGTAAAATTGCGCAACGATTCACCGCTAGACTTTTTGGACGTTACTTAGGAAATAACCTGTACAAAGATATCACTAATTTGAAAGTTCGTTTGGCACACCGTGAAGAGAATAAAGGGATGCTCTAAAGGTGACTTCATTTAATTTATCAAGAATATTTGTCGTGGATGCTGAGATCCACAGAAAGTATCGATCCCATGTATCGATTCGGATTCTTAATGACGTATCGATTAAATGCATTATCGTATTTTATAGAATCGATACTCCAAGTGGCGGTAAATTAAAAGCTTCTGTTAATGTTATCAATAACCCCTGGATATAAGATTATAGCTTCAATGAAGCCAAATACTGGGTAATTGGGAAAACTATCGTAAAACCCTATCTGAGTATAACAAAGAGCTTCGGAGATCCAAAAGACGAAATTTTAGGTCTTTTTGTGAAACGATAGGAGAACTAGCACCGTTCATTCGTCTTCAAAAAGTGCTATCCAAGGAGCACTCAAATGAAATCGGCTTACTAAAGAATAGATCCCAAGACACCTATGCTGGGACACCTGAAGAAAGTCTAAGGATTTTTCTAGAAATACACTTTCCCGAGTCAAGGAAAATTACCAAAGAAGAGCTAGCACAAGAAGACGTGCCCATTAAAACCGTTCAGCGACCTACAAAAAGGGTAAAAGTTCTAGCCAACAAAATCCTTACAAAAACACAATCACATGGGCGATACATAGCTTTAAACCCTATAAATCCCCAGGAGTAGAAGGAATATTTCCAGCCTTGTTACAACAAGGTATAGAGCAGCTATTATCACACTTTCAATCAATCTTCACAGCCAGCTTTGCACTAGACTACATTCCCAAAAACTGAAGGAAATTTAAGGTAGCGTTCATACCAAAGACAGGACGACAATTACAAGAGGAACCAAAGTCTTACTGCCCCATTAGCTTAACCTCCTTCCTTCTTAAAACGATGAAAAAAATTACTCTCAATATCTCATCCGCGATATAGAGAAGGCACTGGCTTAAAAAGAAGTGGCGGTGTGTACATCTCTAGATATAGAGGGGCATTTGATAACACCTCACATGAATCCATTCAGGGCGCCATAACCCGCAGAGAAGTGGAACCAATCACTACATAATTGATAAAATCCATGATAACCAGCTGTGAAGTCATCGCGACCATTGGAGAAACAGCCGTCACATTCAAATTAATAAAGGGATGCCCCCAAGGAGGGGTCCTATCGCGCATGCTTTGGTGTCTTGTTGTTGACGATCTACTGGTAAAACTGACTGAAGTAGACTTTAAAATCCACAGATGCGCAGATGACCTAGTTATAACAATAAGAGGTAAGCATGACAACATTCTCTCAGAGTAACCTGCTGCATTCAACTTTGTCAGCATATGGTTTACACAGCAAAAACTTAATGTCAACCCAAGCAAAACCGTAGTGATCCTATTTACAAAAAAACGAAGCTGAACCTTTAAGCACCCACTTAGGAGGGACAGGAAATTTAAGTTTATTGAAAATCGTTGTTACGTACAGAAAGTTAATCCTAACCTTAGCACTGATTACGGAAAAAGTACACTGCGTGAATATTTAACGATATCCACACACACTTTCCTCACTTGTTAGATGGGCAAAGAGTGGTTTATGTATTTTGCTGACCTTACATACCCAGCAGACTAAAAACTCAAGGTCATTACATCTTATAAGATGATCTTCTTTGGGCCACCATTTGCAAGTGATAAAAATCTTAATGGCTCTATTTTAGAAATGAATAATCAAATGATTCAATTGTCTCGTAATAGTCCTCATAAAAATATATTTTTGACTTTTGACTTTTTTATGCACTCGTATGAAAGATCTTCAAATGGTGTACCATCTTACGCAGCGAAAAAATTATTAATAAAATTTATTTCCACCGAACTATTACTTTCACGTCAGTTCAATGATTTGGATAATTGCAGGAGCCCAACGGTTTCGAATAACCATAGTACTGAAAATGTGAATGATGTTTTTTTAGGATAAGGGATAAATTAACTGTAAATAATGTAAATATCTCACTCGATGGCCATTTGGATAAAAATGAGGTGCGAACTGGGGATAGTACTCTTCTAAAAATTCTCCATCTTAATATTCAATCTCTTGAAAAGAAAACTCATTTGTTAGAAACTTTTTTACTAAACTATGAACACGATATTGTGTGTATAAGCGAGCACTGGTTACAACCAGATGAGCTGACCTGTATCCATGTGGGCGGTTTCGTACATGTATCAGGTTTTGGCAGGTCAGACCGCAGGCATGGTGGTGTTGCCATATTTGCTAAAACTACAATAAATACTTATCCATTGCCCTTTGATGTGGTGGCTATGTCTGATGAGATCCATTTTGAGGTTGCGGGAGTTCTGTATGATACCATGCAGATTATAACTGTCTACAGATCACCTATGGGCGATTTAAACACATTTTTAAACAAACTGACAGAGTTATTGGATGTTTTGCAATTAAATTCGGGAGTTGTAATTACTGAGGACTTTAATGTGCATTTTCAGGCTGGCACTGTGGAATCATTGGCTTTGTGTAATCTTTTGGAGTCCTACGGACTATCCAGGGTGGTTTTTCAGCCTACTAGGAAAAATGCATGCATTGATAATGTTTTTACAAATATTAATGGAAATTTTGCTTGTAAAATCATAGACACATGCTTATCGGATCACTTAGCGGTTTCATTCAGTTGTAGATTGTTTGTTCAGCCTTATACTGCGTGTAAGGTTAGGGTAGCTTATAGGCCTATCACGGATCTGGGGCTATCATGTTTTCACCGGATAGTTGGCCTTATGGACTGGTCATTCGTTAATGATGAATCAATTACTCCTGATGCAATGTTTATTGATATTATGGTGGATGCTTGTGAAATAGCATTCCCTGAAAAAACGAAAATGACCAGTACAAACAAATTTAATAAAACGTATAAAATCCACTGGTTTTCAGATGAAGTAAAACAAATGAGGGAAACATTGAAGTTTTTAACTAGGCCAAGCTACTCTACACCATTCCTAGTGCCGCCGGATTTTCTAAGGTCATTCCGTGTAAGTTATAATAATTTTATCCAAGAAAGTAAAAGGCGAGCCAACGACAGACATATAATCAATTCAAAAAATAAAAATAAAGCCGCCTGGGATATAATAAAAAATAATAATCCGGTAAAAGATAATACCAGTTCTGACTGCTTGAACGCAAACGACTTTAATAACTTCTTCTCTGACATTGCCGGAAATTTGAAGAGGAATCTTCCTGTTTCGAACGTTGATCCCTTGAGTTACTTACATTCAATAAATATTAATACCAACGAAAGTTTCAGTTTCGATGAAGTTACTTATATTGATCTTAGAGATATAATAGCCAATATTAAAAACAGTCCCAGTAAGGACTGTTTCGGTTTTAATATAAAGATAATAAAGACAGTACAAAACATCATAATCTATCCATTGACTAAAATAATAAATAAATGTATAGGGGATGGTATCTTTCCGGATTGTATTAAGGTGGCACGAGTTGTACCTGTATTTAAAAAGGGAGCTTGTGATGATGTTACCAACTACAGGCCAATATCGATAGTTCCTGTATTCGGTAAATTATTTGAAAGTACATTAAAAAAACAGATTTGTTCCTGTTTAGAGACTCGGCGCCTCTTCAACCCCTGCCAGTTTGGGTTTCGTTCAGGCATGTCTACCACACTAGCAATAGGCCATCTTGTAACTTACATACAGGCGTGTTTTGAGGATAAACTCTACTCACGGGCCTCATTTTTCGATTTGACAAACGCTTTTGATTGTGTTTCTCATGATTTGCTGATACAGAAACTTCGTAAATATAATTTTGATACTAACAGTATTAAGCTAATAACATCATACTTATCAAACCGTTTACAGTACGTGACTTATGGCGGATCAACATCGGGAAGAAAATATATTGCAATGGGTGTGCCTCAAGGGTCTGTCCTTGGTCCAATTCTGTTTCTCCTCTATATAAACGACATTCCTTTATGTTCTGTTCATAATAACATTAATTTTGTTCTATTTGCTGATGACACTACAGCAGTCACAAAAGCTAATAATTTGATTGATCTTGACCAGCAGACTACAGCGATACAGTCTGATATCAACGATTGGTTTTTGTCTAATGAACTCAGTGTCAATGAGACAAAAACTCAAATGATCGACTTCTCATTACGACCCATTAACACCAAAACTAGTCCTGTAAAATTCCTTGGCGTTTATCTTGACTCTGGACTAACATGGGAAAAACATATCGACCATCTGGAAAATGTTCTCAGTAGAAAAATTATTATTCTGCGCAATCTTATCAAAATTGTATCACAGGGTGTCTTACTTAACGCCTACTATGGCCATTTTCACTCCCATCTTTCATATGCCATACTGTGTTGGGGTCATTCATCATATGCCTCCAGAATCTTTCACCACTTTAGAACTTGTCTTTATTTTCTTCCATTACGCATCCATCACTTCAAATGTCAAAAAAGAATACCTTTGACGTCCGTCAAGAAAGCTTGGTACGGCTCGAGCACTTCGGAACTATATTTATCTATACCGGTGGGGGTGCGTTCCAATATTCCCACGTTTGAAATAGTTAATGTTTTATATTTGAAGATATAAATTAAAAGTTTAGATTAGGTATGCGAGGATCTAATATAAGGTAAAAAGAATAATAACTAGATAAATTTACCAGTAAAAAGGAAGGAACTGTATTTCTAGTTTTGGTAACATAAAACATAGAGTTTATATGGCTCAAAACAACGTTTGTCACCCACGTCATGTTGATACGTGATTTGAATTTGGATTCGGAAAAGCACAACAAAGCAGAGTCCTCTACTGCTCAATTAGTTCGTTCACCTTTTAATCTTCTTATCTTTTCGCGGTTAAAATAACTTTCGGCTATTCTCCCGTTTTGGATCTGCTCGTAAGTTATAATTCTGAAATATCAATCTGACGATTAAACAAAAGATTATCGGAACTTGTAAAAATTAAGTTTCAATTAATTACGACCGCGCATTAGCACTACGTCAGCGTCGGTTGAGAAATTCTCACATAATAGCCTAATATCCAGGGCCATATAATCTCATAAATTATGGCAGTGAAAAATACAACCCTAAAATTGTATATCATGGCTAACAATGTCACAATGTACATAGGGAATAGCTTAGCAACACTGGGACATAAACATGCAACATTCAACTTGTTTGAAGTTGCTAAGTATCTACTAGAGTCGCGCCATGACAGAGAGGTAAAAAACTTAAAGTGGTTTCCCACGGCCTGTATTAGAACAGGCCAGACTCGCGCAGCGGACAAGCACAGGTAAGCACGGATCGGACTTGGCCACGCGTGAGGTCTTCCCACGGCCTGGATGAGCCTGTTCAAGAGTTTGAAAGGCTCTAAGCGGTATCGTGATATAGTGTTACGATTCTAGGTTTCCGATTATGGCGTCCTGCGTTTGATTCTCGTCGGTGTTTTTTTTTATTTTTTTAAGGTTATGTTTGTTTTTTCTTAATTTGGGTTAGTTTTGTTTCATTGAGCCCCGAAGCGAGCGAAGCTAGCGGAAGTTAAGATTGACTTCGAAACTCGTTCGGGCCGACTCGTGACCTTGTTTTGAAGTGAGCTGTAGATGCTAGCACATGTTGCAAAGGAAATTTATTCCTATGTAATGTAAAAAATAACATTTTGTTGTGTTAGAACTAAAAAAAAAATCTATTGCGTTTTATTTTTAAATAGTATTTTTTTGGCTTTTTGCCGAAGTTAGCCTAGTTTATTGCTAAGCGCGTGCTTGTAAAATTCTCTACAAGTCTGGGTAAAATTAACTTTTATTTGTGACATTTAATATGCTCAACTGTAAGCCTGTTTCTAGAGTCAGTCCATGCATTTTCGCAAAGCGGAAAAATGCCTTCAGTGGCCGCGTTGAATGTTGGAATGGACGCGATAAATTGAAATATCATTAGAATATTTTTTAAATTTGGGTTGGAATTAAAAATTTCATTTCATTTTTCGATGGGCATTTTGTTTTGCGGGCAAATTTTATTCTTGATTGAAAATCTGAACATTTGGCGTCCCGCTATAGGTCTTGGCAGAAGGTATTAAAATATAAAATGGCTCCAAAAATCGGGACGGTTGGCAACCCTAATCACAGATAACAACAGACACCGACAGGTCGCAACAGGTCAGGCCAGACCGCACCTTTGAAGTTACCGACTTGCGGCGGATCGGTTGCGCCATCACGGATCTTTCCGGGCGACCTCGGACGACACCCTTTCCACGGCGTGTTGGCCCGAGCTGGCGCGGCTCGGCCTGCCATATCACGGGCCGTGGGAAGCCACCATTAAAAGGATAGGCGACAGCCTGTCAATCGATTTTGTATGCGCATGTCCAAGCACAAAGGGTATAGTTGTCAAAATCAATACACCGACTTCAAGTGATCTGATATCATTGTCATTGGCCTAAGATATTTTTCTTCGGATGCTTATTGGTATTGTTGTCAACAGAGCAGGGTCAAGATATCCAAAAAAACGGGTACAACAACATGAAACGTGCCGACGCTTATTGTCGCCCCTCCATGAGCTACTTGTAGAGTTATGGAAGCCTGGATATGAATCCCATTACTACTAATACATTAATAGTTTTTTTCTATTATATAATTTTTAAAGTTTCCCTTTATAACTTTTTAGGCATCATTACTTATTATAGGCTTAACTTCAGTTATCTCTCGATATTAAAATTAGCTATTTCGATTAAATGATTCTCTTTCTAATAACAAAAAATTGGAATTTAATCAAATGCATTCCATGGAGTTTCATTTAAAAGCAAAGCCTCTGGGTGCTATACAACGTCCTGACTGCAAAGCAGACAATACTGTGAAGTTTAATATTATGAAGTTAATCTGGAAATACATATGGTGATGTTCTCTAGCTGATATCCGCATATTTGTTTATCTGAACTAGGTAACAATTACAGGCAGACTAAAATGTGTTCATATAATTGGTTAAGTGTTAAGTGTAACTTTAAGCAATTACTTATAAATTAATAAGCAATTTTGCTTGAGCAAGTTGGCAAATTTCTTTGACTCTTAATATGATAAGTTTAAATTGTCACGAAATTCTTTGAATGTAACCCATAGATGACGATTTCTAGAAGTTACACATATTCAACTAGATTTTGTATAAAAGTTTCTAAAATTATTCTGCAGCAAGCCTAACTAAATACGGGGATTTTAAATCTAGAATATATCTGAATCTTATCGATACAATTCCTGAAAAGTCTAACGATTTTGACTACATTTTTATTCTAGATTTATTCTTATTACTACTATTCCTAAAGATAAGAATACTACGAAGCAACCGAAAATGCATAAATGACATAATGAAGGGTCATCAACGACGCTAACAGAGCGCAACATGAAAATGATTTATATTTTGTTGGGAAGCAAATCTATTTTTCTTCAAAAAATGGCTCATGACTTTCCAGGCTTTGCATCTTTATACGATGATGTAATAGGGGAAAAAACGTTTTATCTGTATTATGACAGATATCTGTACTTAGTCCAAATTATATCTTAGGGAAAAGAGGAATCCTCTTAGTAAAATTAGAGATGATAACGCTTTAAGTCTACTAGAAATAATTTGAAAAACTCATCACTACTAAGCAATATATTAAGAGCTGTAATCGCCTCCATGTGATTGCATTTTATGGTCTAATTACCTACTCAATTACACGATGAATGTTCAGAAGTAATAAGTTGGTTATTACCAATTAAATAATATATTGCACCGTTAAATTTTAGTATACATAAAAATATTTCAGTAGCAATAAAAAGATATAAAATCGTAAGAAATTTGATCACTCGGAAAACGGAATTACGAGAGAATAGACGGTAAATAGTGAAAGCATTGAAGTAACATATTGGTATCATGCTTATAACGTCTTATTAGAAAAACCTTTAGACTGCGAAAATTCATCACTCATTTTTTCTGGATGCCTATGTTAGTAGGAGTAATATTCTTTAAATCAATAGTTTTGTGAGCAAATAACATTATTCTGCTGTGTCTACCTAGCCACTGCTTACAGCCTCTAGATAGATCATTTTTAAGCCCCTCAAAGCTAGCTACTACACTGCTTGCAACAACTTTGTGAAGGCGAATCTTATGAGGAAAACAAGCAGACTTCAGTTTAGCCAACTGCTAGGGGCATCATGGAACAGATCCGCAACAGTACAGAATGGTACAGCTAGGATTTGCAAGTACTGGAATTCATCCATTCAATCCGGAAATAATTCCAGATTATACTTACTTGGAAATTCTAAGCGAAGCAAAAAACACAGTCGGCGTCCGCGAGCATCGCACGCCATCACCTTAGCCCTACTAAAGCTCACGTGATTCAGACTCAATAATCCCTGCACCAACCAATCTTGACGATCCTATACCTGGCAAAGTATTAGATCATATTTCACCAGTACCAGTAACATCAGAAACAGTGACAGTTAAAAAAGGTGGAAGGCAACTGGCTGAAGGTTTAAACACGGCCGAAAGGATTGCACAACAAAAACACAAGAAGACAGAGACGGAAGAGAAGGAGCGTGCGAACATTCCAAGTGAACTGAAGAAAATTAGCAGCAATAAGCGCAATGACCATAAGGATTCCTCAAGCAGCGATGAAGAGATTTCTGTTCTCAACGACAGTGATAACTCCTTGGACGAATGGGAGGAGAATGAGTGCGGAGACTGTGGAGAAAATTATTTCACAACAATTTCACAACGACCAATAAAGTTTGTTGGTTTTAATGCATCGTATGTCGATATTGGTTACATGAAAATTGTTCTAAATTTGACAACTAATGTAACATGTATAGTAGTAAAGATTCTGAGGTCGAAATGTACCTTTGTCAATGGTCGGACTCTCCCTGACATATGAGATTAGACCGACCAATCTTATGAGAATGTGTTGCTTATTGCTTTCCTGGAACTCCAAATATTAATGTAAACGCTTTTTGTTTTTAAAAATTGTGAAATTTCAACAATTATAATATTCTTTTGCAAAAACGGTCGACCATACCAAGACATATACCCATAGTAGATGTGAAATTACCATATGGCCATATATTAAGAAGACCAAAAACTAAAATATGTAAAATTAAGATCGAACAGTAATTGCTCTAGGACCAATTACTGTGGAGCAAAATGTTATTTCCTATTAATATTACCGTTACATGGTCACACACCGAAATATAAAAACTCTACTAAAAATAATATATTTTACCATCTAATTATAGAAAAAAATTATTAAATAGGTTTTATCGCGAGAACAATTGGTTCTTCGCCCTAGAATAACAGACAAATATATTTTAGGCAATACCCGACAATTCCAACACAGTTAGCTTCTTCATATTCTTGCATGACCTAATTCTACTATAAGTGAATTGGAGATGTTG
>MU182694.1:62433-92215 GCA_016904865.1 Pissodes strobi
AATCAATCAATAAAGACATTAAAAGAAAAATATAAAAATCGATATGAACTTGGAAAATTATGCTTATCATTCTAAGAGTTGTGTTAAGATTTAGGTAAATGAAATATTTATTGGGAATCTTATGCACTATTCAGATGGTCGCAAGCTATTCACTTGAATTTTAAATGAACAAGATAAATTACTGTTACAAGTCAAATGTTGTCTAATCCATTCAAATCAAAGTCTAAATGGCAGTTTTGTTATGTTTTATTTATGTTTACCAGATTAGTCTATTATGCATTTATAGTACGGGAGGCCACGACCAAGATTTTTCGACAATCGCTATCCGCAAACTTCTTTGTGGCTTTGGTAATTATATTATTTTGATTCTAAAACTGGTATTTTCAGACATTTTGGGTGGTGCTTATGCCCTTAATTAATTTTTAAAGTTGTTATCAATTTAGACCCTAAAAACTCATAACAAACTGTCTGCTTTTCGATATGCTGTTAAATAATAGTGTAAATAATATGTTTTTTTTTGGATATCAGAAAAAATTAGTGGTGCATGTACATAGGGTAATTTAAAAAATAAGTAAAAATGACCAAAGAAAAAAAACTTTTTGCTGTCTGTCTGAAAACTATCTTCTTTCGTTAATTGTGGCGAGTTGATACTTAAAAAATCATTTTCAGAAATATGTGCCGGTGCGTTTCATTTTATGAGAGGGCGTAACATGTAAAATTTTGGGGGAGGGGAAACTACCAGCATCACCGGCTGTGAGACAGGTCCGTCAAAAATTTTATTAAATACTTTTCTTTGCTTTCGCACCACTGAAAGTGTCTGAAAACATTATTTTCGTTATAAAGTCACTATGTTAAAAAATATTTCAATCGGATAGCTATAAATTTATAAGGTTAGATGTGTATACAACTTTTGGTTATCATATTACAAAAATGCAACACCGCAGATGTCTGATATAAAATTTTTTATTACAATATGAACTTATGTTAATTGATTTATCCAATAACCAGACGGATAGCAATAAATTGTTGTCATCATAATTTTTTGCAAAGCAGAAACGGCGCCCCACGAAAACGCACCGTTTCCGGATACTAGTTGATAAGGCAAAAATTTATGGTTTAATATGTTTTATCTATTTCTTATGGTTTTAAACGGATAGCGATAATCAAGGGTTTTGGTCGTGGCCTCCCGTACTATTAATCTTTCTCTTTCAAAGAAACTAATGCAGGTATACAATTCTGAGCTTGCGTGTTCTTTGGCAACTAATTGGTATCCATGGCATTACAGCTAATTAAGTATCATTTAAAAGTCAACAACTCCGACAATTTGCCTTGTTGGCTAAAGTTAAATTTTCGTGATAAGGCTCGTTAAAAATTCCAACAGTATACGTTTTTAGCGATATAAATTATATTTGAAGGAAGTCACTGTCATTTTCGTGGAAGATTAAAGGGGTTTTAGTGTCTAAAACTAGAACAAGCAAAATGTGCACTTTGCGGAGCCAGCAATTTGAATTAGGGTAATGTCAACATGATGCAAACGACGAAGAAAATCCGCTTCATTTTTCACGGACACGTCATCGGTTACATCGCTTAAGTGTTGCATGTTGAATTTATTACTAGATAAAATGCTAAAAAATATATATAATGCTAAAAAATATATTTAAACTTTAATGGTGTGCTGCATACAGCACCTAAAATGTATACCAAATATCCAAAGACTATTTTTTCATAAACCGCCAGTACAAAATATCTAATATCAAAAATTTCGAGAGAAAATAAGAAAGGAAAAGGAAAACTTTTGAAATATTCAGTTCTGTGACACCTGGGGCAAATAGTTTTATGTGCGAATAATAGTTGAAATATAATTCGTTTTATTATGAATTTGTAACAAGCGATGATGTCGAGACTATTGTTAACAATACGCCTTATAAATAATCATGTGACTTTGACCATGTGCCTATTAAGCTTATTAAACTTGTCATTGGTGAAATTTCTCATAAACTTGCAGAGTAATTTAGCAGAGTAAGTTCGGAACACATTCCCGACAAATTAAAAAAGGCAATAGTTCAAATTTTTAAAAAGAGACATCCCATTAAAATTGAAAATTATCGACCTATATCCCTATTGAGTTCCTTCTCAAGAAAAAGTGAATATGAAAAAGTTTATTCCTTTATTTCGAAACATAATATACACATCGATATGCAACATGTTGTTCGTAAGGGGCTCTCAACTGAGACGGGTTGTGCTGATTGGGTCAGTATTGTAATGAAGAGCTTGAACACAAGAAATTGTTTTTTCATAATTATTTGACTTGACCCGAGCTTTTGACAGTCGATAAAAGGTTTGTACTTTTGAAACTTGAACAAATGGGATTAAGGAATCACATTAATGCGTTTCTTGAATCATCTGGATCTATGTCCGATAATTTCAGTCAGGACGTAGGGACACCCCAAGGTAGCATCTTGGGCCCTTGATCTTCTTTCTCTTTGTTAATGATCTCCCGAATCACGTAAGTCTATGCCGTGTATTTCTATATGCAGATGACAGCACAATTATAGTTTTTGATAAATGGGAATGTAGATTACATAAGAAAATATCAACGGAATTAAATGAATTTACTACCTGGTGCAATTCGAACAAACTGATGAAGGCCTGTGATAGTGACATTAGCTTTAATGGTAACACCATTGGCTTCTCACCCTGTGTCAGTTTTCTACGTTTAAACATCGATTGTCAGATGTCCTGGAATTCTCATATTGATGCTGGGTCAAAAAGCTGTAAGGCAGAAGCGCCTTACAGCGCTAGCGGTTCAGCTTGCATTGTTATCAGACGATTAATTTTAACTATTAGTTATATTATCCAATGGTTATTGCTCGGGCGCCAACCTTTGATCAACGTGCTTGTGCGCACCGGGCAGCTTGTTACAGCAGAGAAACGGCACACCCGGGGGCAATTGCGCATGCCAGTACTGGTGGCCGGCAGCCTTCGACACTTTCTTAACACTGGCAGGATAGGAGTCAGAAAGAAAACAAATAATTGTATTATACTTAATGCCCTGATGAAGCCTATGTTAACCTAAAGTATCGAATTAAGAATAACCAAAGTATTATCATGAATGCCCTTATGATCCTAATGCTAACCTAAAGTATCAAATTTTAACTAAAGTATTATCTAAAGTAAACTAACCTAAAGCCTCGACTAAAGAATAACCAAATAAAGTATTACCAGAAGAGGGGGGGGGGTTCGGTACGCGTAAAGTAACGGTAAGAAATATGAATATAGAAGGCGATTAACGCCGGGGTATCAAAGCTACTTTGATCCCGGTCTGCGCGAGTCCAAGCTCCAGGATTTCGCCTTCTAAACGGTCCAACAACGGTACAAAATAGCATCTCCTCACATAGTACTGACTGTTATGGATACACGCGGCCTGATGGCTTGCGGAAACTTGAAGTGATGGCGGTAAGGATTACGATAACGGTATTATAGGATGATAACGGTACAAAGGATACGGTGCGATAATAGTAAATGACCTGACGAGGCTTCCTGCACGAATGAAATGCAAATCCCGTAATGCCCAAGGGCAAATACGTCACTGCCTTCCGGTCGTAGTTCACTACTACGATTTTCCGCCGTCGGCGTCGTGGTGGCGGTAGGTAAGGTAAGGAACGTTATAACATGTGATTACTCACCTCTATATTTAGAATAATGCTATTTATTTTCTTATAATTTTAGTGAAGGTTAAAGGATAAACAGATCTATGAATGATTCATAATTTAATAATTTGTAATACATTCAAAATATCTCATTGCATTGTGAAACATGTTGGTGTCATTTCTTCGATAATGTCCAAGACGGTATTCTCATCTTGATGTAATCGAGTGCAGTATATGCTAAAATTAAACATGTCAATTAAAAGTTTGTTTTAGGTGTATAGTCACAAGTTAGGAGTACACCTGTCACCTATTAACATAGATTGACTGCACCATGGTTGCTACTTAAATAGATAATATCTTACCTTACTAGTTATTTCAAACTTTTTAGTCGAGGCATCCTTCGTGTGTTAATTCTAATGTTATAGTATAGCAAGTAATTCGTATCTCTTGCTCGCATATATCATCGATTGTATTGTAATATGATTAGATTTAATAGTATGCAGGGCCTAAAAGCAATGAATTGTTAATTGACAAAACGTAAACATGTAATTAGTTTGAGAACGCTTGTTATATTTGTTAACTTAAGATATTTTATTATTGTATATATACCTACATGATCGTGATGGATAACTCTCCTATCTTTAATTCCCTACATGGGATTATTATTTAATTGCTTATTTGAATTAAGTGATACATGACCGACAAATCGCTTGTCGTTTTCATTTTTATCAGTAGTCAGCGGGGATGTGACAGGTGTTCGTCTTCTTTTCTTAAAGTGTGGCCGGACTTGTCTTCGAAAAGCTTTAGGCGATTTCGCGTGAGTATCATGGTACAGAACGCGTGGAGCTCGGAGTAAGTCGGAGTCCAGCTTCAGTGAATCAAGATTCTGAACGTACTTTTGTATTTTGACGGATTGTCAGAGTGGATTGATTTTTCTTCATCTGCGACTGACTTGGCACTTCTGCACGGCGCGACGACCGGAGCGGTCAGACCTGTGACAAGAGGCCCAAACTGATTAAGGATATCATTCTTCGCCTTGTAAAAGGGATTTGAGAGTAAGATCAGTTTGAGATGGCTCTCCCACCTAATTTAGGTTGATAATGTAGTCCTGGCGACTTTGTTCGTGGTAATTTGTCCGATGACGCCGGATTTGCAAATGCCTGCTGTAAGTAAACTTTTCAGTCACATGTTTTCTTATATCTGATTTTGGAATTCTGTTATTGCAGTTGGTTCCATCTTTCGCCTAGATGATCTAGTTTGTTAAATGCACACATCCATATGCCAATTTGGCCATGATTAACGTAAGTTAATTCCTGAACATTTTGGAGAATTCCTCATCACTAGATTCCTGGTATCACTGATGCACGGATGCTCTGATGCTTCAAATTGGAGATATTATCTTGTAATCACCCGACCTGGGAATGATCCCGTCTGGCTTATCACTCGGCGTGAGGAATATGTAGTCCTGTACACTAGAGATCTGGGGATCCATATAGGAGATACACATCATGGCCAGTATATTTAGTTATAAGTTATGTAACAGATTTATATTCTAAATTTGATATCAATTTATTCTTAATTTAAAATAAGGGGGAAAATTCATGATTTTTCATTAGATATAGGTATTTTAAGATGAATTTAATCTTAGAATGGGCTTTAACCTTCACTTAAATATTTAATCACATCTTAATCCTAGTGCTATAAGCAAATTGTATATTTGTACATTGCAATATGGGAGAATAACATTTCTGTTGATGAGATAACGATCGACAATTAGAGAATGTTCGATACTCTGAATTAAATTTAATTATTAAATTGACAATTATTCTAATATTATTTCTTTACTCGATCCTCTTTCATGTTGAACTTTTTATGGACATTCTGGAATTGAAATCAAGGTCTCGATAGGTTAAACCTTTCAATTTACAAAGGGTGGGGTTATTTTTCAATGGTATTTATCAATTGTATTTTTCATTTTTTTTATTGATTCAAAGCTGTGCTCTATTGTCCAAGAGTGGATCTTGTTGAGAAGGAAAAAAATACACAACGGGCATGCATTTAAAGATGAAGGACCAAATAATCTAAAACTTTGATTTGTTAGTTTAATAAATGTGTATCAATATCTGTCAAAGCTATCGGTTTCTGATTTTCTTCCCAATTTAACATCTAGATAAAAAATTAGTGGCGTCCAAGATATTTGATTTAATATTATCAAGCTAAACCTTCGACGAACTCACCCCGTGCTCTCTGATGGACAGCTGCCGTTCGCCTTATGGCAATCTTAAAAGAAGGAAATTAACAGCTGAACAACAATTTTCGTCATAACTTTGGTAGGTAGATTGAGTGTGAGATAGAGCTTGTAAAGATAGAGCCGACCTGACTGAACACCCAAGCTCGTCTTTTAGTGTAGAGAGAGGGAGACAGTGTGAATGAAGTGAAGTGTAGTTGAAAGAATAACTGATCGGCCTGAAAAACAAAGACCAGCTTAGTGTAGTGTGAGAGGGACACACGAAGTGATACATACATTTCCATATGCAGTAACAGCGATGGCTGGAAAGATAAGCGGCGGCGATGGCGGTCTTCATGGCGGCGGCGATCTGCAGGAAGCGACGTGGGTCTGGTTTCAGCTGGACGGCTTACATGGTCGGCTTGGCTGCTTCGAGAACCCGAGTGGATTCTGCCCGTTCAGCGCGACGCGGCCCAGTTTTGTTAACCTGGCGCGTGATGAGGATCGCATCACGGCTGACTGTTAGGTGGGGCCTCGCGCACACGGTCGGCGTCAAGTGATGCGGCGTTCTACCGGTATCGCCCGAGAACTGCGGAAAATTCAAAACCCGTTTTCCCGGCTTTTCGCGACGAAATACTTTATAAAATCGGAACCCATGGGTTTAAGTTTGAATTTACGAAAAAGGATGACGTCAATAGTCAGTTTAATAAGAAAGTTAAAACTGAGAGTGCATACCATGCCCTAAAATGTAGTAACTTTGTTACAAAGCTAAACAAAAGTATTTACCTCATAAATACCCTTTAAAGATACGTGTTAAGTGTCTACTATGCATTCGTGTTTTCTGAGTCTCGTGTAATGTAATCATCTGGGGCCAGTGCTCTATCATACGGAGGTTATTCATTATTCAAAAAAAAGTGCGAACAACATGTGATTTACCATGCAATGCCTCCTATAGAAATTATTAACCGTGTATTCCATATATTTATACAAGCTACTTATCTATTTTCATGACAATCATAACAATAAATTAAAATACCCGTCAGATAGAGATTTTCATAATTATGAGAGATGTCATGATCATCATCACACATCTATATTACTGATTTCATTATAACAATTCACCTAAGAGCTACCTTACATAACTTAAGATAGTTATGTACATTGTACTAGTTAATCCACGCACGCCGATAGCGCCGTTAAGGACCCCTCAACACGCCGCACCTACCCTTTGGCTGTTGTACGGCCAGCTATGTTTATTGCAGCTTTTCAGTGACACTTCTCAGTTAAAATCTAGTTTTACTTGGGTGTGCCTTGACACCCTTCAAGAGCTTTAAAATTGATGAATTATCAACGACTGGCTATAACATCTGAATGACTTGCTTTGAGGTGAAGGAAGATAGATGAGGGAGAGTAGTATGAGGAAAAACACAGTGAAAAAACTAATTTCTCGTTTCTTTGGTACAACATAAAACATACAAAACAATACAACATAAATAAAGTAAGAGATTATTTACATAATCTCAGTGCGGCGCGAAATTGCAAACATGCATTAGAAACTTGGCCACGTGTGGCCGTACTTCGCTTGCCTGGAGCAAGGGAGCAGGAGACAGTCTCAGCGCAGCATATAGAACTGCTTTGGCCAAGGCTTTGTCTCGTGTATACGCAAAGTCTGCAATAAATGCACTTCTTTGCTCCTGGTACCTTTTCTCAGTAAGACTGGTTGGTTTTAACTTATGTGTGCGCAAATTTTGCGTGAAGTTTGCATGGATACACTTCTGTGCTACTGGTACTTCCCGCTTTATTCGTGAGCGCCAGGGCCATAAAAAGGGGAAAGTTTGACGGGATAATCGGGATGAGGGATAGGAATAGGTCCATCTGTTAAGGTGGCCTTGGTTCCAGGTAGAAAAGTGTGGATATCCTGTGTATAGGGCCGTGTCTGGGTCCGTCCTGCGGATCATACCTCATAGAACGTGCATGCAGTCTTGTTAATATGCTCCCTTATGTACTCTATGTGAGCCCATGCATGCAGGTCGCTGATCCGGGTACGCGGCCCCGCCGAGAAGGCAGCCCTCAAGTACCTATTCTGAATAACTTGAATTTTCTTGAGGTTATAATCCGCGATCGAGCACCAGACTGGCGCTCATACAGAAGGAAGGGCCTAATGATGGACCTATATAGGGTAATTTTGTTTCCAGGACTGATGTAGGATCCACCCCGGACAAGGGGCCTCAACTTTTCAAACATACTAAAATTATTTTCTTGTATGTCGGCAACGTGCCTGCCAAAGTAGAGCCCCTTGTCGAGATAGATGCCTAGGTATTTGACATGGGATTTAGGTGGGATGGGAGTGTATTAAAATTGGTGCCGCTTCCACGTTGGTCCGCTCTTTTGTGAAAACGGCTAATTCGGTTTTATTAGGATTGAGACGAATTTTCCAGTTATTATAAAACAGGGTGATTTGCTCCACTTGTCGACTGCCTGCGCTGTAAAGGCATTGGAATAAAGGGCTGTATCATCAGCGTAAAACGCCAAGGAAGTACTAGGATGGGATGGAAGGTCTGCTATGTAATAACTAAATAGGTACGGCGATATTACCGTTCCCTGAGGCACCCCGGATCGAATCTGCCTCGAAGTCGAGACCGACTCGTAGATGCGCACCGAAAAGGTGCGCCCGGCTTGGTATGACGCAATTAGCGCTGCTGTATGTAAAGGGAAGCTTAGCTTCACAAAGAGCTTATACAGCAGGCCGTCGGCCGTCGAACGCCCTCTCGATGTCCAGGAGCAGTAGAGAGGTGCAATGCATCATATTGAATCCTTCATATATATCCTGTTCGATTCTCGCAGTGAGCATATTAGTATTATGCCCACTGCGAAACCGAAATTGCTCCTCAGGCAGTACATGAAGATTCGAGGCTGTCACATTGATCCTGGGCAACAAGAGCTTCTCGGTGAGCTTGCCTAACGGGTCTTTCCCGGGCTTCTGGAACAGTACTACCTGCGCGACATTCCAAGAGCTGTGAAAGTGTTGCAAACGAAGTACAGTGTTCACTATATGCATGCAATGTACAAAAGTTTTTGCGGAAAGGAGCTGGTACGGGATTTCATCCGGTCCCGGAGTCTTATCTTTTGGCAAGGCACAGAATAATTTCTCCTTGAGAAAGCAAAACTTGGCATTCTTTAGAAAATTTATAATCTTCCATCACGAAACTTAAAGACTAAAAGCGGCGTTATTAAATTTAAAGGAAATCTGAACAAAAATGCTTTATTTTGAAGTGTTCTACTCGGTAAATGAACTATAAACTTCTTGGATAATGGGTCCAAAAATCCTTTTTGGTTGGTACTGTTAGTGGATTTCTTGTTATGTGATATTTTAATATAGGAATATTGCATTTACTATTGTAGTGCTTGAAACCAAATAAATAATTTGAATTTGAGTTTCTAATAATGACTGAGCATCTAGCTATCCAAAGCGGATGAAAAAGAAACAGTACGGAGTAGGCGTCATCAAAACAATAAAGAAATTGCTTTCAATCATTTTATAGGTGCGTAAATGCCTTTGCAATGTAATTACAAGTACCGCAACCTGATTTTTTAGAAAGTAGGTACTAACAACTAAGGCTATTTAAGAATATATAATGTTAAGCAAACATAATGTTAAGCCATGAAAAGCACACTCTTCAGCATGAAACATTTGAATTGATTATTGGGTTAAAATATCTCCACCCAGGCCATTTTAGTTCTAACTTTTTATCCTTTGAATGTTCTGTTTCAAAATCAATCGCTTTATAATTTCAACTTAATTTCATGGAAGCTATAATTTTGATCCATTTGACAGATATTTAAAGATTTTTTTTTTACAGATAAGACAGATGATGGCGAAGAGATTGCTTCACATTTTTCATAGAGGCTCTAGCGTTAGTTTAAGCATCTAGAGATGATAACACTAGAACTAATATGTAATTCCTACAGGAATATTTAATAATCCCTACACATTCTCCACACCTTTGATAAATCTGAGCCATATACGAGGAGGCACTAATGAAATAAATAGGTCACAAGCTCATTACAGCTGCTGTCTTTGCAAGTAGGTTTAGCACTCATCGACGGATTTACAGAATTAAATTAAAGCCGTATTACATATTAACCGGTAAATGTAATTTGTCTTTAATGACAATTATGTATAATTTTAGCTAAGGGAGAGAAGGCAGCACACCTTAATGGATGGCAATAATTCACCTGAAATGTATTACGGAGGGAGGAAACTAATATTGGCGGTGCGCTGAAAAGAAGACTTTATCCTGTGCAATTTGGATAAAGATCCTGTGCAAAAGAGTGCCAAACTTTGTAATTTCCATATTAAATTTCCACTGCCGTTTGCAATCGTGTGAGCTGTTTTCGAATGAATGCATAATTTTCCATGATTTAAAATTATCATAAGTATATTTACTTATATCATTTTTTATATGTGCCTTACTTATATATCTTCAGTAGCATGTAAAATAGAAAATTAATCGAGATATAATATAAATATTAATTAATATCTGTATGCTACAAAATGTATCCAGTCAACGCACATGAATTGTATTAATTCACGCAAACATATATTCTAAGCAAATCTAAGTTATATCTAGTTAAATATCTTTATAATGTTGTATTTAACAAATTTAGTTTAGCACATGTCTTTGCTCTAGAGATTTTAGAAATTATGCTTACCCATATTAACCAGATAATGCAATTTGTCGCTGTTTATCACCGTATAGTTTTGTGATAACACCCTTTATGTTCGTAGTATGATTGAGCTATAATTAAAACCCGAATAGATTTATTTCTGCCCAGATAAACAGCACTTTGCGCATTGAAAACATAGTGCTTCAGTATGAATCTGGATTGTCTGTAGATTCCATTATATACCACAATCGCTGGAAATATAGCTAGTTGACAATCTCCGCCAAGTAAAACGTTTTTAAATCTTTAAATTTAATATATCCTGATTTGATATTTAAAAAAATTAACATTTCCTCTAATAAGAGGCATTCTCCTCCATGGTGGGACGCTGAATGCTCACAAATAGCTTCAGAACGTTTTAAAGCCTTCAAAAACTATAGAGAACATATCAATGTAAACAATTTTCTAAAATATAAAAATATCACTGCACAGTCAAAACGCCTTTTTAAACAAAAAGCCAGTAATAGCTTGTCAAATTTTTGTCAAAGTTTAAGTTCCCAAACCAACCCTTCATTAATATTGAAGAGAGTAAAGTCCATAAGAAAAGGTTTGTCCATCAACTTAACCAATAATCTAACTAAAAAAGGAGCTGAAATTTAAAAAAAAATTAACGCCAGATTCTGTGCCCAATCACTTTGAGGGACATCAAATTCTAAACAACCATCATTTAAGCGAGAGCATATCAGTCACTGAATTTAACATTAATATTAAATCAAGTAAAGATACCTCACCAGGCCTCGATGGTATAACTTATGCTATGATACAAAAGCTACCTGTTAATGCAAAAAATACTCTGTTTGGCGTTCACCAAAATTCTCAGAAATGGTCGTGAATGTACGGCTTTTAAAAAAGTCATTGTTATACCTATTAACAAACACGGTAAATCTAACGAATTCAGACTAATCTCTTTGATGTCATGCATTTTCAAAACATTTGAAAGAATTATCAAGACCCATCTTGAATGGTGGTCGGAAAATTCTGGTGTACTACCAAGAGGTCCATTGGTTTTTCGAAGAGGTAATGGTGTAACTGACTGCATTGCTCATCTAACATTGGATATCCAAAATTGCTATGGGAATATCGAGTATTTGTTTGCTCTGTTTCTGGATATTTCCAGTGCTTATGACAACGTTGATACTTCTATTCTCATTAATAAAATGATAGCACTTAATATTCTTAGATTTTTCGCCGTTAATATTCTTAAAACTTTTAGTAATAGAGTGGTGTTTCTTCGTATAAACAATAAACTAATTGGACCTAGAGTTGCAAACATGGGACTTCCTCCGGGCTCTGTTTTGAGTCAATTTCTCTTTAATCTATTGTAATGAAATTGATCAGTTGGGCGTCAATTTGTTAGTTGATTAAATGCATGAGACTCGTATTTATTTTCCTTAGGGCGTGGGTTGTCTCTTTTATTAGCTGAAATTTGTTTGGGCGCCAAAGTTCCTAGAGACAATGCGAACTGAATATGAATACTTGATATACTAAATATAAAGATAAGAATATCATAACTTATAATTCGCAATGTCTCACAGACCTCTATCTTGCGATAAATTAAACAAAGAAATTTCAAAACAACAATATATTAATTTTACAATTAATTTACAAATATGAGTGATGGTATCATATGAAATGAAGATTATCAATATAATTAAATTACAAATATAATTGATGAAATTATTTGAAATAAAGTTTATGAATAAAATTACTTAGTGATGAGAATTAAAATTAAAGGATTAAAAAAAAAATTATGACAGATAGTTCGGTCTTTACAATATGTTTATCTTCTGACTGACTGATATTTAACTTCACTCAGTTATTCTGTAACCATGCGATCGTATTGGGACCTCCACTGAAACCGCTTCTGCCTGTTCCCAAGTTCAGTTGAGTTAGGGTTATCAAGGACTTATAGGTTGACCATGTGTTGATTCCCACCAATTTGCATGGTACAGCTACATGTCTTCGGCTAGTCGTAACATGAAAGATGAAATAGACAAATCTTAGACCAACGTATACTGCTAATTAACCAATATTCAAAAAAATATCATGTGAAAATCAGTAACATTGCGAAACACATGAGGAAGTAATCAACAAAATAAAAATTTACTGGTTAAAGCAGATATAATCAGAAACTTAAATTGTAATGTTAAGTTGAACAAAATTATAAATAACTACTGTTACTCAAGATATCATTTTTCTTTATTTTGAGATATGAAATTCAAAAGAAATAGTGACTGCAATTTAAAATTTAAAAGAAAATTATGGAATTACGTTCCAATTCAGTGACTCTCGGTAAATCTAAATAAAAGATAACTTAAATTTAATGATAAATAGAAAAATAGAGGTACAACCTCTAATAACGAGTCTTATAACTCCAAATAAGTAATTTCTATTACTTTTTATTTTGGCCCTTGACACATAAACGAAAATTGAGCGTAAATAGTCCTCAATTAATTAAAGATAAAGATAAGATAATCACTATCTCGCATCGAGATAGAAATTTAGATAAAAAATAAAAAAACAGATAAATTTATACATGTGAGATTGACCTCTCATAAATGCAAATTAATGTCAGTACATCAGTGTTGAGACGAGCCAGGTCGAGTGCTAATAATTATATGCTTGATGTAACAAATAAACTGAAAATTTAATTAAATAAGCCTGGAAAGAAAAAATATTAAAACCAGCAATGCTATGAGGGAAAATTCGAAGAAATTCTACTGAAAATTCAATTTACTACCTTTGCAGGAATATATATAATTTTCTCCGAGAATTCCCCAAATAATACTATTCAATTTAAATGGACGTACGTAAAATAAAGTGTGTAGCCGCTAAACGATTAAATAGTTACGTTCTCTGTAAATTTGGACTAAACCTCTTTCAAATTACATGAATTTGATTAATGAGAGACGCAAATATTCACCTATAAATCGGTATCCTAACCCAACGGTCACGACAAAAATTAAGATTATTGAAGATGTAAGTTAAATAAAAATGTAGTATAAGAATGCTAAATTCTTGTTTAAGTCGAATAAGACTAAACAAATCATGAACAAATATTAATAATGTATTTAAAAATGAAAGAATAAGTTAAATATACTGCAAAATGAATAAAATATTTCAAGATTAAAAACTAGCACTCACCCGTCAAGCGTCGCCACAAAGATAAAACGACCTCGCTTTCAAAATTTTAAGACGATCGACAAAATATGCTTTCCGATGTTTTAATTGGATAATTTATATCATGTGACTACCACTATAGGTCACGCAGCGTCAAGCCAAAGAAATACTCAATATATACTAAATGTAGTAATCTATAGTAAATTAAATTCATAAATTGTGAGTATAAAATAGCGTACTGCGCTCCCAAATGACCAACCACGCGAGATCCCATTCGCGAATAGATGTTACTATTAAATATAGTAACCTACAGTGAAATAAATCCACAAATTGCAGATATAGAACAGCGTACTTGTGCTTCTAAATAATTACTTGCACGATATAAACCCATTCGCGAATAGATGTCACTGGCGACTCAAATCTCAAACATCGAAAATCATTCGTAATTGAACTGAATTTAGTGGAGCGGAATAAGCTTATATTCCGTTACACTTTATACCGCCGATTTCTTTACATTGTTTCCCGAAGTTAGTACCCTTCAATATGCAGATGATTTTTGCCTATACACAACAAAAAAAAATTCGAAGAATGTATACAAACTCTTAGCCTTATTATGAATCGGTGTCAAGCGTATTTCTTTGACAGTGGCTTAGAACTGTCCGCATCAAAATCTGCAGCCACAGTCTTCACTAGGCACAGATTCGCATATCGGGAAACCATACAATTAGGAACTGTGGAAATCGCTTGGAAAAATAGTTTTAGGTATTTGGGCGTGGTACTGAATTAAAAAATGACATGGGAATATCGTATTAATAGTATTATTGGCAAGGTCGATAAAACTCTTAACCTTTTGAAGGTCGTCACCAAACGGTTTTGGGGAGCCGACCCCAAGGTATCGTTAATGTTTTATAGAGCATATGTTAGAGCCCTTATCGACTTTGGATCAATTTTTGTATGGATCAGCCATTAAATCTACAAGGCTCTACGAATTATTAATGGGGCCCTTTCCTCTACTCCAACAAATGCACTTTTAGCAGAGTCTGGTGAACT
Source organism: Pissodes strobi (assembly GCA_016904865.1). NCBI lineage: Eukaryota > Metazoa > Arthropoda > Insecta > Coleoptera > Curculionidae > Pissodes > Pissodes strobi. The sequence goes on from MU182694.1 coordinate 77,206, forward strand.
ACCTTTATCTTTGAGAAGACTTCCTCTTGCTGAAACATTCATTGTTAAAAACATCTTTGTACAAAACGATTTTTTAATTAACAATATCTATCAAGTATCACTAGACAATCTAACAAATAGCTACTGTATGCATAAAAGCTCACCACCTCTAGCTGATGCTCTCATTGAGACTACTAAATTTCGAGAAGAAATTGTTAAGTACCCCAAGCTCCCCTCTTTTACTGGCAAATTTAACAATATCTTGTTTAACACAGACACGGTCTTTCCTCAGTGTTACAGAAAGCTATGAAATGAATAACAATATAATCAATAATATCACAAACAAGATACAAGACGCCATCTCTGTATACACGGATGGATCAAAGAAACCAGAAGGGGTTGGGTATGCATTTTATATTAAAGACAATAATTATGGAGAATCCTTTAGAGTAAATTCCAATTCCTCCATATTCAGTGCGAAGGCTTATGCTATTATATAGGCACTTGACTACATAATTCTAAATAAAACTTCTTCGCACTTTCTGATATTCACCGATTCCATGTCCTGTATTCAGGTAATAAATAACCAAACTAAAAACCTTTATAAAAATCCTCTAATTTTTGACATCTTTCAAAGACTAGTATTACTGGCACATTATAATATTAAAGTATCCTTCTTTTGGGTCAAAGGGCACGCCGGCATCCTGAGAAATAATACAGTGGACAGCCTTGCTAAAGAAGCCATTAGCAAAGACATTACAATATTTGGTCTACAATATTATGATGCTATTTCACAGTTGAAAAATGAAGCCAAGATTAAATGCAAAGTTAAATATGCAGAGTATGCTGTCAATAATCCGAACTTCTAAACCAGACCCAATAGACATCTCGTTTCTAATCACACTACGTTTATAAGACTAATCTTCGGACATGGCAATGTTAGATATCTATTAAACAAAATGAATTTGGCAGACATTCCTTTGTGCGCCTGTGGCAACTCAAGTGTATTGGCTTTTTAGTTGCCTATGTAATCAGCGTGCATCCTGGTTTTTATTGCAAAAACTAGCAGAACTAAATAAGCTACCTATCAACGCATGCAACCTAATGACTTTTTCCAAGCAAGACAAAATAATTCACAACTTATTGGTTAGGTTTGTGAGAATGGTAGAGCGAAAGCTTTAGGGAACTAAGTACCTTTTGTCTTACCCTATGCTCCCTGTCCCATTTTACCGATTGGTCCATCTCTTTGTTTGTTATTTATTGAAACTAATTAGTGTTGCCCACTTTGTAATGAATATCTAGCTCAGCCAATTTGTAAAGATAGAGCAAAAGTTAATTTATTTAGTTTATTTGAGGGTGTAGGTTAAGATGTTTCCTCTGGTGATCTAAAATTTATAAGGCGCCACTTACGATAAATCAAAGAAATCAACTTAAAAACAAATGATATATTAACTATATGGTTAAATTATTACAACTTATGGTACCATGTGCACCGCAGTTATGAACATAATTGATTACTGAAGATTTAGTTTACAAAAATGAAAATTGACTTAAAATTTGATTACAAATGCAATCAAATACAATCGATTACTGAAAATTCAATTTACCAAAATGGTAAAAATGAAATTAACTTTATTATTAAAGATTAACAAATTTAATTGGTCTTTACAGGCAATTTATTTTATTTTACCACTCCGTACCTATTTGTCCTACTATCCTATGTCCATGCAACCGTATTGGGACCTTTACTAGAAACCTGCTTCTGCCTATTCCCAAGTTTAGCTGACTTGAGCTCTGTAGGCCTTCAAAAGGGTTGCCTTAGCGTATGGTTCTCCCTCTACAGGTCTGACACAGCGACGTGGACGATAGAGGTTTACGTCATCCAGCGGTATTTACATGTAAAGAAAAATAATAAACGCCTTAGACCAGTGTATACTGCTAATAAAATTATACAGAAGAGTATCCTGTGGACCCCAGTTTGATATACAAGGTTTTAACTAACAACTTGAAAATTCACTGGTTACAGCAAACATAATCAGAACTTAAATTACAATTTAAGTTCATCAAAAATTATAGATAACTATGATTAAATGACACTTTGAATAATTACTGTTACTCAAGGTATTTCTTTTCTTTAATTAGAGATATGAAATTCAAAGGAAATGATGATTGAAATTAGAAATTTAAAAGAAAATTATGAAAAAATTATGAAACTTGTCCAACAGTGGATCTCGGCAACTTCAAATAGAAAATCACTACTTTAATAAAAAAAAATTAGGAAGAACGAGGTATAACCTCTCTTAAACAAGTCTAATGACTCCAAATAGGTAATTTCTTTACTTACTTTATTAAGATGGCCCTTGGCACATAAACAATAATTGGACGTAAATTACCTCTCAATTAATCAAAGATAAAGATAAGATAATTACTATCTCGCTTTGAGATAGGAACTAAAATAAACGATAAAGAAAAAAATAAACCAGGTAAATTCACACGTGCTTAAGCTCTTTAATATGCAAATTAATGCAGATACATCATGGATCAAACGTTGACACGATAAGCAATAATAATTATGGTTTAAAGCTACAAATAAACTGAAAAAGTAATGAAATAAGTCTGAAAAGCGAACAATTTACTAAAACTAACAATATTACTAGGAAAAACCCAGAAAAATTCTACTACAAATTCAATTTACTACCTTTTACAGGAAAAGATAAAATCTGCTCTGCGAATCTTCCAACAATATCGTCAAATCTAAATGAAAATATCTAAAATAATGTGTGTGACCGTTTAAAACGACGAAATAATTCCGTTCTCGATAAATTTCGATTAAACCATTATCAAATTACACGAATTTGACCAATAAGAAAGGCAACTATTCACCAAAAAATCGGTATTGAACCTTAAGGTCACCAAAAAAAATTTACAATTGTTGAAATCGCAATTACTTGAAAATGCAATACAAAAGCCAAATATAACTTAGTGAATTGGAAACAATTTTTAATTATTTATTTAAAGTATGAAAGGATTATTGAAAAATATGCGGGATGAATTAGATATTTTGAGATCAAAAATTATTATGACTCACCGTGCCGGCGCTTTCACACAAGATGAGACGAAATTCATTTCAAAATTGTACATTTTACCCATTTAAATTCAATGGCTTTTTTTATTGGGCAGTTCAAAACACGTGACAACCGTTGTAAGAAACCCAGCGTCAAACTAAGGAAACATTCAAGCACTGCCTATCAATAAACTAAACATTGAACTGCCTATCAATATACTAAACATTGAAAACCACTGATAAATAGGTAGAATTAATGGAGCGGAATAGACTAATATTTGATAACATATATTTAACATATATTCCGTTACATTATAAAGTCGCCTAGATGGACCCCTATGGCGTTGAAGCGTGTGTCCCTGTCCTATCCTATAATTTTGTCTCTTCACAATTTTTATTTTGGTGTTATATTTGGTATGATTGATGGGATGTTTCATTTGAGTTTTAAATTTAAGTTATTGTAGTGGCTAAATGGACTCGATGCAAAGCCATAAACTATACAAACAAAAAAAAAATTAATATATCTTCGTCTCCATCAGTGTTGTATAAACAACAAATGACAAATAAAGAAATAACATTTTTATACACTCTCAAATACATTGGACGTCCGCGCAGTACTCACTGCCAGAGTTAAAGGTTGGAGGTTGAAGAGGTACAGTACGAAGTTCGCGTCTACCTCCATCAGATTTTCGACTTCAGACCTGCGCATTTGGCAGCAGCACAGTGTTGTCGATTTAATATTTCACATCACGCTCAACAAAACAAAACTAACCCAAACTAACCCAAGGCAATGCCCAAAATAAAAAAAAAGCAAAAACGCAACTTTCAACAATATATGTATTAGCAAGTACGCATGCGTGAATGCTCAAAATTGGGGTAGGTAGATGCGAATCAGTACGAGCATTCGACTAGCTAACATCTGCCTGGTCTGCCTATGCTGCAGCACTCATTGACGCCAAGATATTAGGCTGTTTTGTCATTTGTTTGCACAGATATTTAGTAAATATTTCTTGCTTCCCTTTTCCAACCTGGATTAGGGACTCTTATGGGCATTTTATATGCATTTTCTCAAGACGTAGAAGCTGTAGCGTCTCTCCAGTTGTTGCCGATAGAAGTTATATGGCGGTTAGAAAATTGTAGTAAGACAGACCTATTCCTGTACTCAAGATTAGAATTAAGTTTCGATGTCTTATACGAGCTACATACACAACACCCTCAAAAATTTAATGTATGGGCTGGCATTTTTGGAGATTCTGTTGTGGTCCTTTCCTGGAAATTTAACAGGTGATATGTACCTGGATTTGCTCGAAAATAACATCGACCCAGCTCTAACGAATCTTATAGAGAATTACCCTGCATACATTGAAGAGGAATTAATATTTTGAGACGGAGCTCCTCCAGTTTACTCGCAAAATGTGAGACATTATTTAAACAATACGTTTCCGAGTCGCTGGATAGGACGAAGGGGTGCAATTGGGTGGCCTCCTCGGTCACCGGACTTAAGTCATTTAGATTTTTTTATGGGGCCATACAAAAAACAAAGTTTATACCACTCCACCTGCCACATTGGAAGACATGCGAGGACGAATCATTAACGTATGTCGCGAAGTAACACCGCAAATGCTCCAGAACGTACGACAACGGTTTGAAGATAATGTGTATCACTGTATGGAGGTTGGTGGCCAACATTTCCAGCATTTACTTGATTAACAGGGTAGGTTTTTATGTACAATTAAATAGGTTTTTGAATAAACGTATTGTTGATATTTCAAAGCTCCATATTTTCTAAACGAGCGGACCGATTTTCAAAAGCAAAATAGGAATGTCTAGAGAATCAAAAGCCCTTTTTAATGAGGTATCACTTGACCCCCATTCCTATTTAAAAAAATTTTAAGGATGACGCCCCCGCTTAGGGGGTTGAATATTTCGCAATGGGTTTTGAGTCTAAAGTTGTCCCCCTGACAAACAAACTTGACGTGTTTTTGCATTTTTTCGAAATAAATTTCCCCTGGCAGTTATGCCTTGCGGTACGTTTTCGATGGGCCACCTTGTATATATCGATGCGTATTTTTTTATGGCAAGTAAGGAGATTGCCGGAAATGCCATTTAAAACGATTTAAAGATGGGAAAATGCACCATGATCGGAGTATTTACACATTTCTCAAGCGATAAGCAGCAGTTTCTGCTGATGCTGGGAGAAATTTCGAGGTAAAATTTTATATTAGACATTGAAGTTGTGGCAAGTATTTTCGAAATATAGAACATAAAGTTGTATTTCACATATGATAATATTAATCTCACATTGATGACGTATTCACATCTGAATAGTGATCTTAAGCACACACCGTTCTTTTCTAATTTATTTTTTCTTTCGAAAATTAAAAACAATCACAAGTGCGCGATGATAGCGTTATTCAGTTTTCTGCGTTTATTTTAAGATAGCTTTTAACACAAAATACTCCCCTCTTAATACAGAATATCATAGCATTTATAATTTAAAATTGAGATATAATGTATTTGTACAGTAGTATCTATCCTAAATCTGCTGAAGTTGAGATTAATTTATGATGTTTCAGATATTATTTGTAATACAAAATATTCTTCTTTAACTGAAATATTTATGTATTAATTAACACACCCAGCACACTCACTAAGCAAGGTTTTAAATATAATGAATATATTTATACTAACAACAAATATAATTTAAAACCGATTATAACTAATTAATTTCTCTCAAACTTTTGCTATCTTACACAATCATTGGATAGTTGAATCTGTAAATTATTTTCTATCATCAGCGGTTTATGGTAATTTACCCCATGCAATATTTATTAATGTATTATGAAATAAACGTTATAATAATTGATATTTTTAAACCATTTTTAATTCTGGAGAGCTTCCATAAATTCTCAATGACTCGCTTTTAATAAAGGGTTTCATACATTTTAAATTAAAAGCTTTAAAGCTACACAAAATGAAAAAAATAATAAAATTGTGCAATTAAATATGCGGAGATATTCACTATCAAAACACTTAAGAGTAATAATAACTGCTTGACAGAACATTTACAATTTAAGAGATATTTATAGTAATATCAGAATTTGGACTATCTTTTATATTATTCTGCATTATTGAATAGTTTTATAGCATAGATATACGCAATGAAAACAATACATTGCGTTTAGGCTAACAAATAAATTTAATTTTAAATCTTCCGGAGAAGCAACGTATTCTCAAGAAGAAAATGTTTTACCACTATGTTAACCAAATAAAAGGTACGCGTAATTGAAAATATTATATACGTGAAGTATATAAATATAAGATATACAATTTCACCGCTAAATATTTTCTAACAAATTAATGTTTGTAATTTCCATATATTAAACTATATCTACTGTACCACTTATATTGATTTAAAGCCGACGTTTTTCCTACAAATTCATTATGTTGAGTAAATACTAAGCTAAATTCGGGAAAACACATGAAATTGTATTCAAAAAAGGGTAGTAAATTATTTACCTAAGCCGTATCTATATAAATTAGTTTTAAAATTCCTGATCAACAAATAGCATTTTTGTTTACTGCTTTAATATCAGCGAAATGATTTGGAATATTTGGTTTTTATTTATTAATAAACCGGTAATATACAATTTACCGCTAATGATAATTTACTTCAATTTTCTATTACGGAGAGCCAACTTTAATGGAAGAAGATTGATAATTCTCCCGAAAGTTATTTCAGAGAGAAAAAAGTAATATCGTTAGTTATCTAAAATGATGACGTTATCCTGGTTAAGTTTGATAAAATTGGATTTATTATTAATAAAAGGCGATGAGAAAAATGTTAAGTGATTTTTAATTTCAGATCTGTCTGCCCTGTCAATTAAAATTTAGCTCGGATAATATAAAGGATGAAAAGAAAAAACTTTTAGTTAGTTATTTCAGTTCATATCATTGCCGGTAATAAGCTGAAAAGGAATTTGATTTAGTTTTAAAGTTGCTTTTCCTTAATCTTTGCGAAGGCATTTAATGTTTCGAAAAAAAGAGTAAAATATTAATATTTTGCAACAGCTTTTACAGCTTTCATTGCACCCTGCTCTAAGTTCTGTCACGACGATCTTGATCTGCAGATAGCAAGACATCAGGATATGTTATCACGATTTCTGCATATACACTTGACATATGCAAATATGATGTGTAAAAGGATGAAATTCGAAATATCTGTAGCTTCTATGCTTCTTCAAGGTTTCTACATGTCACGAGGTGCTAACTGTGTATTTGGTTAGCCAGCGCCGAGAATAATGAACTTAACGCACAACGGACTTATTATAGTGACTCATTCCGAAACTTGGTTATTATTTCATATATCATAAAAGTAATAATTTAAAATAACCCAAGCTCGAAAATTCCATGCAAATATACTGAATTTTAATATTCTAAATATTGTTGTTTTCATTGCAAAAGCCAATTTCGATGCGTAGGTACATCACTTATACTTTTTTTTATTTCAGGTAAATTTGGTAAATAATTTGAATTGCCAGTAAATGGTAACTTGCCTCAACCCATTCAAATCACATCTATAAGAAAGAGGCAGTAAAGTAGCAGTATTTCAATGATGTTTGATATAAAGGTAAATATTAGCCTCTATATGGGCGTAATTATACAGCGTTTTTCCAAATATTTTCGTATCTCCGTAAAAAAACGCTCGGGCCCGTCAATTTGTATTTTCTGTTGTGCTTTTTTTACTTTAAATAAATGATTTACATGTTAACTCATAAAAGAAAAATAATGCCAGTAACCCCCAAATATGTATTTTAAAATTTTCAAATTTCGCTCAACATTCTAGATCCACATAATGTTAAATACTATTTATTAATATAGAATACTGGGTAGAAAAACTGTTCTTATTAAATAATTTACGTTTGAATGCAGCAAATATTCGGATTGTCCATCCAGTCCACCTTTAAAAATTTGAATCAGAAATGTGGGATAGTGTCCTCTATTATGACTTTATTATTTTGTGGCCCGAACTATATACTATTCAGGGTGCCACAAATTCGAGTACATGCATGGGGATCTCGGAAACCGTAAGAGATACGAAGTCGGTTAAATTAAGGCAAAGTTGCGCAATTTGATGTCCAACAAGATGCAATTTTGAAATTTGAAAAATCCGAATAGTTCCGGAGATATTCGTAAAAAAACGAAAAGCAGCTATTTCATTTTTATTTTTGCCTGACTTTATTTGAAGAGTTAATATAAAATAAATTTAACATTATCATTGCCACTTTTTCCCCTTTATTAAATGGCAGTGTCAAATTGTAACTCTGACGTTTCGTGCCCTGGCCCCCACCATCAACTTATTTTTTTTAAATATGGACCTGGATTTTTTATTTCAATTTTTTAGAAGCCTTTGGTCTCTCAAAACCAACGATGAATCACACTTATCAATATATCAACAAATCTAGATTTCTTCCATAAGAGCTAATATGTTAGACAAATAACCCAAGCTCGAAAATTCCATGCAAATATACTGAATTTTAATATTCTAAATATTGTTGTTTTCATTGCAAAAGCGATCTTTTCTGACCCGATTTCACTTATGAGAATATTTGTTACCGCTATCTCCCAAAACCAACGATGAATCACACTTATCCAATAGCGGTAACAAAAATATTCTCATAAGTGAAATCGGGTCAGAAAAGATCGCCCCGTCTCTGTCTAACACATTATCTCTTTTGGAAAAAATCTAGATTTGTTGATATATTGATAAGTGTCATACATCGTTGGTTTTGGGAGATCAAAGGCTTCTAAAAAATAAAATAAAAAATCCAGGTCGGTATTTAAAAAAATGAAGTTGATGATGGGGGCCCGGACACGAAACGTCAGATTTAAAATTTGACACTGCCATTTTATAAAGGGGAAAAAGTGGCAATGATAAAGTTAAATTTATTTTATATTATCTCTTCAAATAAAGTCAGGAAAAAATAAAAACAAAGTAGCTGCTTTTCGGCTTTTACGAATATCTCCGGAACTATTCGGAAATTTTCAAATTTCAAAACTGCATCTTGTTGGGCATCAAATTGTGCAACTTCGTATCTCTTACGGTTCCCGAGATCCCCATGCATGCACTCGAATTTGTAGCACCCAGTATACAGTTTCCCCACAGAAAATAGTACAAAGGACGTATATCATGAGTTCTAGGTGGCAACCCATCTCCCTATTCACTTCACTGAGATATTGGTGTACTCTTCAGTCAGATGGTGCTGAAAAAAGGATTCTAGGACATAAGGTTATTTAATTGGCACGGAAAAGTTGCAGCACTGCCACTCTAGTATCTGGACTTGCGTTTGGCTTTATCTCATATACCATCTGAACTACGATTGGGAGTAGTAATAATAACCTTTATTTATTTAACTCAATACTAGCAAAAATACATAAAATGTTCAAACACGAAGTAAGGCAACTTAACCTACAGTATAATAATAGTTCTCTTAATATATGAAATACAAGCCTTTTTAAACTTTAGTAGGTCAACACAGTTTTTTTTACATATTCAAGTCATTATATTGCTTCAGTATTTTAAGAGTTACGTGTCTAAATCAGGACTAACTCTCAACAGGTAACAGTTATCTCTTGATGGTTATGTACATCTCTAGCAAATTTACAATAACCAAGCATGTGATCAGGTAACAAATTATTCAACATCTTATATATAAATATCGTGGTATTATATGTCACACACTGCTTAACATATTGGTAGAATTTAACATATCAGCCCTTCTAGTATACATGTTACAACCTAATATAATGCATAAAGCTTAATTTTGTTTCTTCTGGAGTGCATCCAGTTGTGTATCATTCTTTAATAATAGCAACGAAGAGCAAAAGCAATAATGGGGAGCATTAATCGTTTTATATATTGTCAGCCTTGCCCCCATGCGTCAGTATATTAACCTTTCTTGCTATTTTATCACTGATATACTTAGAATGTTCAGAAAATGACAAATTATCATCTATTATGCACCCAAGGTATTTAAATTGACAGATTTTCTCAATGATCTTATTATTGTTTGTAACGACCTTATTTGAATTAGGATGTAACATACTATTTTTACTTTTTATAATCATCATTTTTGTTTTTTCAATATTAAGTTGTAGTGAATTATTTATTATTTAACCAGTCCAATAAATTATTTAAATCCTCATCCAAATGTCTATTATTTTTTCTACCTTATCACCCATAACATAGATTATTGGGTCAGCAAATAACTGTATTTTACATTTTTTAAATTATTTTTATAATGTTATTAACATACATTATTAGCATACAATATGAAAAGAGTAGGACCCAGAACAGTTCGATGTGGCACACCATATTCTCTTCGTTCCATAGATGATAATAATAATATATCTCCATATCTTCTTACTTGACCTCGCTCACGTAAATGGTCAATAAACCAATTCAATACAGACCTTCCAAAACCATATTCTTCCCATTTCAAATACTATTATGTCCCTGTTTACAGGTTCAAAAGCGCGTTTGAGATCCAAAAATACTACTCCAATCAGTTTTCCCTCAGGTAGAGCACCCCTCCTGATAACCAGGACACCCTGCAAAAAACTTTCACGGGAGTTTTCACTTCTAAAATCAGCCAGATAGTTTTTAAGAATGTTACAATAGCAGTTAATTTAAAAGATCAAGAAGTAGTTTAAAAAATACTAATTTTGGAGATTAAGGTTCTTTCTTTTCCTCGATGTTTAAAAAGGTATATCTAATTTTTTATTTACAAGATCAATGTTTTTATTAAAATATATAAACACTTAAACTTTTAAAGCTAATATATCATTATTCTTATTCTTTAATTAGATCGTTTTTTTTTTCAAGTTTGTATATTTATGTCCCAAAATATAAGCATTTACTTTTATTATTGAGATTAGAGTCTGTAGTTTGGGTTCATTATATTTATAATTATTTATAAATTTTTCACAGTTTATTTTTGAATATGTTATACCAATATTTTTTTTTATGAAAGAGAAATTGTGAGAGAACTTTGGAACTTTCATTATTAGTTTTAATAATCCGTACTCATGGATTATGTTTGATAATTTATGATAATAAATGTTGTAAATTAATTATTGTTAACTCCTTTAGTTTTAATGAAATTCTGATGCGTTTTACTCATTATTTCTTATAGAAGTAAATATTTTAAAGTTTTACTGCTCGGCATCATTTTATTGTGGTATTGATTTATTATCATTTTTAATAATTTTATTAAGTTTTTGAATTTCCTTTAATAATTTTAGGAAGGCAAAATTTATATTTTTCTAATTATTATACAGGATTATTATTATTAGTAATTAGGTTATTATTATGTAATTAGGTTATTTTTTTCTTCTAGTTCAATAAATTCATTTATTATTTATTTATTGAAGTGAAACTTCTTTAGCGAGGGTAATGTCAGAAAAATGATTATCAAAGTTAAACGCTTATCAAAGTGAAACGCTTCTTTAATTAAGCATGTTCCAGTATCGCTAGAGGGTTGAAATTTTCAGGACATATAGCCGAGGTAAAATCAGGATCCTCGACGACCCCCCTTCGTTCGGCCAGAACAGAAAAAACCAAAATAATTAATTTCGGGAGAACGGGAAGAGCTACGGAGTGGTAGGTGCGTCTCATGGGGGGGGGGCTACCTTTGAACATATCGGCGGCTCTAATTTAAGGGGGAATTTTGGGGAAAAATCCGTTTTTTTGCCGATATTTCTGCAGCGGAGCCTCGGATCGAAAATCTGACAAGCGATGACTCCGGGATCCGGTGTCATCAGTAGGGGGGGAATTATACCCTACCCCCACCCCCCCAACCCTCCGGATATCCAAAAATTTTCGACAAAATGGTAGAAAATTTTTCGGAAAGTTAATAAAAGTATTATAAAACGAAGTGAGAAAAAAAATAATAAAAAAAAGTTAGAGAAACGCGGTTTTCGGCGAAAAGAGGCCTTTTGTTCAGCTTCGAGGTCGGGGATGGCAAAAATGGGAAGAAAAATGCTCTATGAAAAAAAATGTGATATTTATGGCAAAATGGGAAAAAAGTAAAAAAATATTCGTTGAGTCAATGAAAGTATTATAAAACGAAATAAGAAAAGAAAAATAACAAAAAAAAACAAAAAAAAGATTGTTGGGAGAGTTAATAAAAGTATCATAAACCAAATAGGAAAAAAGAAATATTAAATAAAAAGAAAAAGTTGTTCGGAAAGTTAATAAGAGTATTATAAAACGTAATAAATAAAATAATAATAATAATAATAAAAAAATTGAGAAACGCGTTTTTCGGTAAAAAAAATGTAAAAAAGGTATGAGCAATAAAAAAAATTGTCGAAACCGTAGGCAAAAGTTAACAAATGGAAAGCTAAAAAAATAGACTCAATTCCTTATATCTCTTTCAGAAGTTTCACTTCAGTTGTGTGCTTATAAAGGTGAGGCACATAATTTTTTTTTAGAAGATAGATTATTTTCTACGTTATTATTTATTTTAGAGTGAGACAATCAGCCTGAACGAATTTCTGTTGGGGTATACTAAGTATTTTATACTTTAGTTTCTTTATCTATAATAATAGCATTATTTTATTTACAACATTTATCCAAAACACTTTTATTTTTGAAATCTACAATTAGATCAATATTTTACATTTATATGGTATATTTTCTATTAATATTCCGATATTTTTTCTTCATTTATGATTGTCAAAAGCTCATGTAGAACCTCCTATTTCTGGCTTAATAATTTTAGCTGGAGTTGTATTAAAATTAGGAAGATATGGATTAATGCGTTTAGTATAAATATTTTTAGAAATTAGGATAAAAATTAATATTTTTATTATTATTATTTCTTTAACTGTTGGTCATTATTTCTTCAATTTGTGTTCGTATTCTTCAGTTTCTCATATAGGGTTAGTCTTAGGGGATATTAAAATTATATATTTGTGGGGGGGGGGGGCTTTGGTACTAATATCAGCTCATGTTTTATGTTCTTCCAAGATAGCTGTTCATCCTTCTATGAATTTATAAGGAGTAATTAATTCTTTATCTCTGTTTAGTAAGTACATAATAATAATATTATTTGTTTTTAGTTTTTCATAGAACGGTATATGTTTTATTTTTACATTTATTTTGGTTTCTTTAAATTTATTAACTTTAAAGGCAAAATTTATATTTTTATGAATTTATTTAGGTAGTTTATTAATAATATTAACTTGTGAAATTAAGGAAATACATAATTATTTTAAGAAATATTTATTTTTACCTTTTTTATTTTTTTCTATTATATTAGTTTTAAGTTCATTAATTTTTATATGATTTTATTTTTATTGCTTCTATAATTATTAAATATGGATATGAAAATATATATAGAAAATAATTTAAACCTATTTTTGTTATTAATAATTTTATTTCAAACTTCTATGATATAATATGTATAATTTTAAATCCATTGTATTAGGTTGAGATGTGTTAAGTTTAGTTTCTTCTGCTTTTGTAATTTATTATCAGAATATTTTACCCTTTAATGCTGGGATGGCAAAAGCATTATCTATTCGAGTAAGGGATGCAGCTTTGCTAATAACTATTGCTTTAATAATTGATTTTGGTTGATGGAATTTTATATATTTTCCTCAAATACATTGATAGAATTCTATGCTGAATGGAAAATCTCTAAAGATCAACCTTTGTGGGTTGTCTTCTACATGTTGACGTGTCTTTTCCAAATCGTAATCCCCATAGATCTTCCTGCCCATTAACAAAGCATTCTCTAAAAAATTTCTATAAAATCTCATACATAAATTTTGCGGAGTTGTCTTTGATATTCCTTTACCGCATCAAGGGAACTCCCATGGTAGTAAACCATCTTATATAACTATCACAATAGGTTTTTGTCCATAAGCAGGTTGCCGAGTTGAGCTCAATTCGATTTTCACTGACTATATATTTCCTTCACAGGTTAAAGCATTTGATTCACTATTTTTTTTACTGTTTATTTGTCCAATGATATTATCGCTGCCATGGGATTAATCTGTAATTGTTTCATTTAGAGGATTACTCTTTATTTAGGGCGTTCTGTGATTGTTTGTTACTTAGTCAGAACTATATAAATTCAGGTTTTAGTTAGGTATTATTGATGATTTAAAATTTAGGACCAAGAGTTAATGATTTTATAATTTGGGTGAAACTTAGCTTAAGGAATCTTCTAATTATTTTAAGTACAATACTATAATCTCAGGTTTGAGACCTAATTACTATTCCATTGTGCACGAAAGATCTCAGAATATACTTAATTTTAAAATAAATAGCTTAAGTACGATCTTTGATCTTTATTTAGGTGAAGTTGAATTTATAGAAGTTCCTTTAATGTTTTTTGATATTCATATATAGGGTATTTTCTAAATTATGCTATAAAAATTTCAATGCTTAGAAATCATTGATATATATTCATATTAAAAAATTTAATGGCGCCTTTGCCCAACTGTCAACAACTCTACGACCCACACCTATAATTATTATTAACACCGATGAGTGAACCAGGCATATGGACCGGTTATCAAGCAATTAACTAATCGTGTTACAATTTTTAGTATATTAAAATGCAACAAATAAAGAAACAGAAGGCTTGGAGGTAAACTACAAACCACATCAAGGAGAAAATATATTGAGCTGAAATGAAAAATCAAGAGGTAAATGAAACATAAGTAAAGAAGGATCTAATACAGTTTTAGTAGTGGAGCAAGCATCAGCCTTCTTTTACAAGTCATGGCTGAACTATTACAAATTTTGCCCTAAGCATATACTTCAAGTATATATTTTTTCGAATTGTAGGTATTTGAAAACACATCCGGTGTCCTATTTTTAGCAAAGGAGGTGAAATAAAAATAAAAAAACTGTGTTTTAAAGTTATCCATATTCAAATACAAATTGGGTAT
>MU182694.1:97215-121373 GCA_016904865.1 Pissodes strobi
GAATTTTTCTATTTATTGAGTCTAAATTTACAACAGTAACAGCAGCAGACGATATGTGACACAAATATGTCAAACAAAACAAATATCAATGCTAAGCCCTTGCCACTTTTTGACAAATTTCAATTTTGTGATTATTTTTATTAATTTGCTATTCATGGACATGACTTTATGGCGATTTTACTTGAAAACGGGTCAATATAGAAATATTGACTCAGACTACCTTTTAAGACTAAAAATGAGCTTAAAATCGAAATAAAAATTATGAGGCAAAACTTATCCAAATACCCACCCTGTATGTAACGCCCCTGAAAAAATTCTGAATATTGGAAAAGGAAAAACTTCAGACTCACTAGATATTGTCAGTTCAACTGAATTCAAAATATGCTTTATTGCTTAAGTAATAATTATATCTTGTTAACAAAATGTTAGTATAAAAGCCACAATAAAATGCTAATAAAACAAATTATAAACAAATTCTAGAAAAGAAAAAGTTATACAAAAAAAAAGAAAAGAACTCGAAGGTCACATAGAGGAATTTCACCTAAGCCAAAAGGAACTTACAAACATAAAGGTAGGATCTAGATTTGTCATTACCGTTAATTTATAAAAATCTCCCAAGGTGCAATCTGTTTTTCAGTCAGGATTTTTATTATTGCCCGTCTATCTGAAAATGCTATAGAAATATTTTAGAAAATCCCTTTTTGGTGGCTTTAGCCTCCTCAAGAAGAATCATGTCCAAGAAATAATTCCCCTGTGTAATATGATAACAATATATCTTCACGTCTAGCCCCACATACTTTCAATTATTAATATCAGCAGATTTGCAGATGTAACACGCATTTATATAGTTTAAGATTAGGTTTATACAAATAATAAGTAGGTTCAAGTTGATGTCTATATTTAAATAGGAATTAAGTTTGGAATAAATATAGTACTAAACCACTATCTTTTGAAATGCACCCCTGGACCACAAGGAAGAGCTTAAAGATGAGTTCCTCTGCAGAAAAGGTTTTTGACTTAAGTTTTTCAAGATCTGTTATTAAAAACGGTATTCTTAGAGACAGCTTAATGGAGCTTAATGCTCAACATCACGAGACCTCAATTAGTAAACAATAAGTAAAATCAAAAAGGTAAACCTCTAAAACCTGAAAAGATGAAAGCGACGATCTCCCAGACTCCAAAGTTCCATTCACGATTAAGTCCACCCAAATTGGGAACATTACTGGCAACCTTCATGCGCATTTCTTCTAAAAACAAATCTGATTCAATGGATTAAGGAAATAGAAACCTAAAATATTTACAAAGCGCGCATAGTTTTTCTATAAACATTTAAATAGTATACAGGAATTCTGTATAAAAGCTATATATTCTTAATCAATTAAAACTTCAGCACAAAACATTTGCTTTTGTGGGTGCCCAGATAAAAAAGAAATTTCGCACTTGCACACGAAGCTGCAATAACAACTGCAATTAAAAGCTCGTATAAAACTGGGCAGAAACGCAAATGTGACATAAAAGGCCGGTCGTGGTAGTGAATTTCACCATCTATTTTGAATTGCATTTTATAAGAGTTGATAGTTTTATGTACATTGTAATAATGAGAGTTGCGTAAATTAATATAACAAGAAAAAGTAGAGTATTAGCAAAATTAAGACATCTAGAAAATTAAAATATTTCTTCTTTCTGATAGGCAAGCGTCCAAAACCCATAATAATTTTGATTTTAATGTTTCGTTCTTAATGATAGAAAGTAATAAAATAATCTTCCTTAATTTACCTAATAATTTTATTGCATTTTTCCAGTTATAAGTTCAGTTTAGTAAGTTATCAAGGTTATTCCATAGTACCTATTGAGCCCAATGCTATTATTTTAATAGCTCGCAGTGAATTACCAGTGGTTATAATCTAATGGTCATCTACCCCCCAAAAACGATGATGTTAATTTAGTTATCGCATACGCTTTGCATATAAATCACTCTTTCCAGCTGCTGCGTGGTTATTTGATTAACTCGGTTAATATTAAAAATGACTAAAACCCACTGATCTGTTAAATCTGCCACCATCATATTTTTTTGTCGTTTAATAAGTGATGATATGTGTACGGCATTCGGGCTTAATTGCGAGCTATTAAACTTTATTATATTAAAGGCCCATAAATCCCATTTCGTCGTCGGGTTGCAATATTGCGCGAAAGCTTCGGCTTTAATCTTTATAGAATAAGGGCGATATTGCGAATTTAATTAAAAACCTATTTTTATCGCAACTCTACTCTATGCAGAAAACCTGTGATTGAGGATTAATTTAGGTATTATTTATGGAAAAAGCCTTAAAAAGTTCCAGTTAAAATTTAACTGTCAAGATCGTAAGATGATCTAGTAATAGATTAACTGCGTACGTTATTGATGTAATTATGTTTATTAGTACACCTCATGCTATAAATTTAAAAGATTCCGCGACTTTCAACATATCAAGCTTCACACCAAACAAGCGCCGAGCTCAGTACTATGCTATGCTCGAAATTAACTGAGAGCACATCATTTTTCAGCAGAAATAATGCAGGACAAGTTGATTCCTGTCTATTAAAAATTACCTAATAAGTGCCACGGGATGTGTGATGATAAGTGTAGTTGAAATATTTTCGGTAAGATATTATCGTTGACAAAATTGATTCCGCTTGACGTCAATAAAACTTATCAGAAATATCGTTTTTTACATAATGTCTGACAATCTAGATACCGAACTCGAAACTCTAGACCCAACACCAGAACACTATCTAAACCTCGTGCAAATCCTGCAAAGGGTGTCTACGCAGCACATACCAAAACACAGGAAACATTTCATCCCAGAGCTCTACAAGCACCTTAAATAAGTACAAAACACTATTTAACAAAGACCCATTCAACGAGGAAACAATAGCCTGCGGTAACGCACTTATGACAGCACTGAGCGAAACTCGACAGAAAAAATGGATAGAAACTCTGGAGCGTATAGACATCTCACAGCAGTAAAATTGCTTGGAACCTAATAAAGAAACCAAAGGAAAGCAAAGTGCCTTCGAACGTGACTTTTAACCAGATAGCCCACCAACTACTTCTTAACGGCAAACCAGGCACAACATGCAAAAATCTACTTACCAACCGCTACCCAATAACCGAGAAAAAGCACTTTGACACACCTTTTACCATGAAAGAGCGCAACAAAGGGCTAAACTCACTAAAAATTGGGAAAGCCGCAGGAGTATATGATATATGCGTGGAGCAAATTAAACACTTTACCACCGTGGCAAAAAAGCTGGATTCTTGGACTGTTCAATAACTGCCGAACCACATTCCAAATATCAAAATTGCAGAGGAAAGCAAAAGTGGTGTCTATATTAAAACATGGGAAAGACCCAGAATCGCCAAAGAGTTACCGCCCTATAACGCTTCTTTGCCACCTATATAAGCTGTATGAAAGACTCATCCTACACTCTATAAAGAATGTGGTCGACTCTAGTTTTGATGGAACACATCGAGAACGGATTTGAAGGGAAAAAGATAACTGGCTTAGCTTTCGTCGATCTAAGCTCCGCGTATGACACCGTCAAACACAGAAACCTGCTGCTAAAAGTCTACGTCACACTAAAGAACTACCAACTCGTCAAAATAGTGAAATCGCTACTGTAAAATAGACAATTCCGCGTGAGTCTCGAGGGGAGAAAAAGTCGTTGGCGAACCCATAAAAATGGTCTGGCTCAGGGTAGCGTACTGGCACCTATCCTCTTCAAATTGTACACCAACGACCAACCAACGCCAACTTTCACCAGAAACTTTATATATGCAGACCACCACCTCGGAGTCACAGCCCAAGATTCAAATTTTGAAGAGGTGGAACAAAAATTGGAATTTGATGTCCAATTATTACCAAGAAAACTTGCTATGACCAAACCCATCCCAAACTAAGGTCTGCGCATTCCACCTCCAGTCCTGATAGATTAAAAGAAAACTCAACATCACCTGGAATAACATCAAATCCGATCACACCAAAAAACCAACATATCTCGGAGTCACATTAGACTGCTCCTTAGCATACAGGTTTCATTGGGAGAAAACCGGAAAGAAGGTGGAAGCGTGTAACAACCTTGTGAGGAGACTTAGCTATAGTACATGGGGCGTCAAACCGACAGTACTCAGAACAACAGCGCAGGCGTTATGCTTTTTAACGGAGGAATATGCATGCTCAGTGTGGAAGAGATCCGTGCACGCTAAGAAAGTAAACGCCATCCAGTCTGATCGAAACATGCAGGCTCAAAACCGGGTGCTTAAAGCCAACCCCACTGAATAAACTACATAAAGCCTCAGATTTCTCGGACCCTGACTCCCGCAGAACAGCCCATGAATTTACCGAAAGATCCAAACAAACCTTCGATGACCGTCATCCCCTATTTGGCTGCGAACCGTACCCACGCAGACTAAAATCAAGAAAACTCTTCCTTAGCACCCCACTATATGAACCACCAGCTTGTTACCCACTGACAGAAACTCCTCAAAGCGGGATATCAAGCGACTGGATGACGTGGCGAATACTGAACCGCTTAAGAACTGGCGTAGCACCGACCAAGTCCAACCTTTGCAAATTGGGCTTGCAGACAGAAATGACAAGTGTGACTGTGGAGCAATACAGGACATGGAGCACCTACTATCCTGCCCTAACTGCCCGCACAGATGTACCCTCGACGATTTATGGATAAACAATCAACAAACTTTGAATATGGTCCAATATTGGGCTCAGAAACTACAGCTTCCGAACACGAAGTAAATATGTAAAGTTTTATTAAAATAGAAGCAATTTGGCTTTTTCATTATTTAATTAATTTTACACAAAAAACATCCTTTTATTGTTAGTTGATTCCTGACAGTGCACTCAGCATAAAGTTACATGAGGGTTCATTTTTACATTTTTATCTATGGAACTTTAAAAGTTATTAAAACGACACTTATGTGAAGGAACAGATATATTAAAAATAAAAAGATACATCTGAAAAAGGAATATTTTCACAACCCTTAAATAAAATAGTGGCACCTACATTTTGGATACTGAATACCTAATAATTTTTCTTTAAATAACCGCGTTAATAAAAAAAAAGTTTTGTGCATGCCGAGTTATTCTAAAAATCTTACTTAGATTAGATTGATTCTCCACAGTCATCCGAATAAAATATGATCAGAACCTAAACGATCGCTGCCTACCTACCTCTTCGAGAAAATTTAAAACACAGTTTTTTATTTTTATTGCACCTCTTTTGCTAAAAAAAAGTACACCATATGTGTTTTCAAATATTATTTGCAATTCGAAAAACAAAATTATATTTGAAGTAAATGCTTAGTGCAATATTCTAAAGGTTCAGCAATGCCATGTGAGAGAAGGTTGACGCTTGCTCCGTAGCTAAAACTGTATTAAATCCTCCTTTACTTACATTTCCTTTACCTCTTGATTTTCCATTTTTACTCACTATATTTTCTCCTTGATGTTTGTAGTTTATCTCCAACCTTTCTGTTTCTTCATTGGTTGCATCTTTATATGTTAAGTATTGTAACACGATTAGTTAATTGCTTAGCAACCTCTATATGCATGGTTCACTTATCGGTGTTAATATTTATAGGTGTGGATCGTAGAGTTTTCTAGGATGAATATGTCAATGATTTATAAGCATTGAAATTTGGGTAGTAAAATTTAGAACAAAATCCTATATATAAATATTGAGAAACATTAAAGGTACTTCAATAATTTCAACTTCACCTTGACTTCAGCGTACCAAAATAAACATCAAAGATCCTACAAACTGTTTATTTAGTGATTAAATATATTGTGAGGCATTTCCTGCACAATGGAATATTAATTAGGGATTCAAACCTAACTGAGATTATAATATTGCACTTAAAAAAACTATAAGATTCCTTAAGCTAAGTCTCACCCAAATTATAAAATCATTAACCATTGACATTAATTTTTAACACGTTCGCGACGACGTGTACCATATAGGGGTTCGCGAGACCGAGACCGAGACCGAGACCTGGCAAGTCTCGGTCTTGGTCTCGAAGAGAAAATTTAGTTTCGGTCTCGGTCTCGGGTCTCGAAGCTCGAGACCGAGACCACCTTGGTCTCGGTCTCGGTCTTGTCTCGGTTTGGTCTCGGTCTCGGTTTGAGCAAATAAAAAGTAATTAAATAATTTACTGTTTTATTTCGTTAATAACACAAACGTTACTTCGGAATGTTAAGTTAAATGAAACATCTAATAAGTTTTTTTTGTGTATCAGTTCTTGGTGTAGATGTGATATTAGGGATAAACTTCTTAAATAATTTTACATTTTTTGTTTGCAACAGTTGTTTGGATAATAATAGTTAACTTAAATAGGTACCTAATAATATTTTAATATATTTCATGTTAGTTTCTAAATTGTCGTTTTGATATAAAAATGCTTACCTCTAATGTAGGTAGGTATACAAGTGATAGGGATTTTTAAGTATGTACAGTTGCGGACGAAAAATTCCGGACACCTAGGTTAACATTTTCTGTCATATTTTCGAAATTGGGTAAATTGGGCTTTTTACCTTTATGGCCGATTAGGTACCTACCTACCTAAACAAAAAGCGTTTTTTTTTTAATTGGTTGAATAAAGACAAAGGGTCAAATTATTGATTATTGGACAAGAAGCAAATGCATCATTTTACAAAAAACACTATTTGATAGGTATATTATTTCATTTTCAAATTATCTAATATCAATTGTACAGAAAAAAATGAAAATCTCATTAATATTAATCAATTAATATTTAATTCCAGCATCATTTTTGTCAACCAGTAGCTCCAAACGTTTCGGCATAGATGCAACCAGTCTTTGGAAATAATCTGCATTATAGTTGTTCCATATTTCCTGAATTTTGTTCCATAATTCGTCACTATTTTGTGGACGGAAATCATTTGCCCTATTCATTGTTTTGACAATGTGGCCTTAAACGTTTTCTATGGGATTAACATCAGGACTCCTTGAGGGTCAAGGTAGTACGTTTCTTGCCATATAAATAAAATTCCTTTGAAGAAAAATATTACTTACTGAAGGTAACAACATAACATTTTGTAATATGTCTAAATAAACTTCTGCTGTAAATCTGCAATTGATACGGCGACAAAGTCCAAATCCTGTTGCCGTCATATATCCCCACACATTAACTGAAAATCTATCACTTGATGCTTTAACCGTTTGGGTGTATTTTTCTTCAAATCTCTGGTGGATTGAGATCTGTACACTCTAAGCCGCCCATTACAAGATTGAAATGTCTTTTTACTCTAACAGAACCAGGAAAGTCTGTTTGCCTGCGTGCTTCCACGGCTCTTTGGAATGTATGGTTTTCCAAAAAAGTTACTAGTCTCTTATCTTGTTTCTCGTTTGATATTCTTTTTCTGCCACTTCCACGTAATCTATTTAAAAGAGCCGGTATTTTGCCATTTTTTGCTTTAAATCTTGAACGGTACTTTTTGGTAAGTTTATTATTTCTTCCGATATACTCCTCATGCTGGGACCCTCCTCAAATAACACCATCAATCTTGCTTTTTGTTGTTCAGTTAGTCTGTTCATTATGATAAAAGTTATTATTTTTATTTTAGTATTTCTGAAATATGATAACGGTTGACATTTTATTTCTTGTCACTCCAACTTTCAGGTAAAGTTCAGGTGTCAAAGCCTGAAATACGTAGAGAAAAATGTGTCCGGTTTTTTTCGTCGGCAACTGTACATACAGGGTGACCAAATAAGCGTGCAAGGTACTGTATCTCAGAAACTATTTATTGTAGAGACTTGCGGTAAAAAATTTTATAACTAAAGTAGCAAAAAAAAATTCCTAAAATTTTCAGCTTTTGCAGATGGCCGCTAGGGGGCGTAACCGCCATCTTGAATTAAAAAAGTGGTGGTTTTCGGAATTTTGCCTTATTTAGATAACAAAAAAATACAAGCATTTTCAAGCTGAGATAAATTCGAGTTTTTTTTGTTAAACACTTTTTGCTCTATCTCCAAAAATAAACTGGTGGGGTGTGTTCAAATGTTTTTGTAAATAAACATCTGTAACTTCAAAACGGCTAAACGGATTTCAACCAACTTGTTGTCGTTGAAAAGAGCTTTTCTTGGGCAACAAAACCTACCTTATTTGTGGTGATTGTAATTTGCTATGTCGCCACTAGAGGGCATTTTTCGATATTACGACAGAAATTGCGAAATTTAAAAAAAAAAATCTATTGGTACTAGTTTTTTTTTCATGAAAAAATAGTAAAATGATGCCCAAACAAGCTAGTGAAAACCGCGCCTCGATATCTTATTCCTGACCTAAAATATCGGCAAATGAAATTTTTCCATAAAATCAGTTTTTTTTTAAATTTTTTCTCCAAAGTTTGTTGGTTGTCTTTTTATGGGTAACTAGACTGTCATAAATCTAGAAACCATAAAAAATATAAACAGCTTGCACCGTCATCATTATAGCAATTTTAGGTTGTAACTATGCTTAGGCGCATATTAACTATAATTAGGCGCATATTAACTATAATATAGGTACGAGTAAGTAGGTATATAATAAGTATAAGGCCATGGATCAAGATCAAGGACGTTGGAGTCTTATCTTAATGTGTGGTGTGGCATTCTGGGAGGCAACATTATTGGACCATATTTCTTCGTTCGACCACTAAATGGTAACGTGTTTCTAGATTTTTTGGTCACCCAATTACCGATTTTGTTAGAAAATGTGCCACTGGAAATACGGCAAAATTTGTTCTTGCAATTAGACGATTGTCCAGCACATTTAGCTATAAATGTACGAGAACATCTAAACGCAGTATTTAAACAGCGATGGATTGGAAGAGGAAGTCTATTTGCATGGCCACCCAGATCCCAAGACTTAACCTGTTTAGCTTGCTATTTATGGGGCCGGTTAAAGGACAACGTATTTCAAACTCAAACTACAACTAGGCAGGACATGGAATACAGGATTCGAAATGCAATTCGCAACCTACCATGAGCCAAAATTGAAGCTGCAGTTTTTTCGACGCAAGAGAGGCTCCATCAATGCATAGAACGTGATGGACAGCAATTTGAGCATTTAAGGAGGCATTAAAAAACTTTTTCAGGGCCACGACTTACATAAAAAAGAAAATTTCGTAAAAATATGAAGGCCTCGTTTTCAACAAAGTTATCGAATTCGAAACCCACTGATTTTCTAGTAAAATTTCCTTCTGCCGTTATTTTAGGAACAAGATATTAAGGCGCACTAGCTTGTTTGGGCATCATTTTGCTATTTTTTATGAAAAAAAACTGATACCAATAGATTTATTTTTTTAGGAATTTCGCAATTTCTGTCGTAATATCCAAAAATGCCTTCTAGTGGCGACATTGCAAATTACATTCACCACAAATAAACTAGGTTTTCTTGCCCAAGAAAAACTCTTTTTTTACAGTTAAATTTGACGTTTCTTTCTAATATTATTATTAGACATTTGTTTTATCTTCCATTACGTACCTACTCGTACCTATATTATAGTTAATATGCGCCTAAGCATAAATGGTGTCTTTTTTTTTAAGTTACAACCTAAAATGGCTATATTGATGACGATTCAAGCTGTTTATTTTTTTTGCGGTTCCTAGTTTTGAAATATAAATTTAAGTTACCTATAAAAATCAACCAACAAACTTGGAGAAAAAAATTAAAATACTGATTTTATAGTAAAATTTTCTTTTTCCGATATTTTAGGTTAGGAACAAGATATCGAGGCGCGGTTTTCACTAGCTTGGTTGGGCATCATTTTACTATTTCTTCATGAAAAAAAACTCGTACCAATAGATTTAATTTTTTTTTAGAAATTTCGCAATTTCTGTCGTTATATCGAAAAATGCCCTCTAGTGGCGACATAGCAAATAACAATGATCACAAATAAGGTAGGCTTTGTTGCCCAAGAAAAGTTCTTTTCAACGACACCAAGTCTGTTGAAATCCGTTTAGCCGTTTTGAAGTTACAGATGTTTATTTACAAAAACATTGGAACACCCCCCACCAATTTATTTTTGGAGATAGGGCAAAAAGTGTTTAACAAAAAAAACTCGAATTTATCTCGGCTTGAAAATGTTTGTATTTTTTTTGTTGTATCTTAATTATATCTTAATTAGGAAAAATTCCGAAAAATACCACTTTTTTCAATTCAAGATGGCGGTTACGCCCCCTAGCGGCCATCTGCGAAACCTGAAAATAATTTCCGGGATTTTTTTTTGGCTACTTTAGTCATAAATTTTTTTACCGCAAGTCCCTACAATGAGTAGTCTCCGAGATACAGTACCTTGCACGCTTATTTGGCCACCCTGTACACATAAAAACTAGGTACCGATTTATGTCAATTTTATTGTCAAAGTCAACACTTTTTCTTCTTATTTTTTACATTTCTTATCAGTTGTAGCGTAGCCATACAAAGTGATGTCATTTTCAAACATTCTGTATTATATGGAAATATTTATTTTCTTCAAACGTCAGTAAATCCGTCATTACTCGACTGTGTAGGCGGCCGTGAAGTTTCGTTTTTCCTCCGCCGGAGCTTTACTTTTCACTTTTCCGCCGGCGGAGGTAAAAGTGTTGTCATAGCAAAATAGATACAATACAAACAGACAACAAAATAAGCGTCAACAACTCAAGATTTATTAAACTACAATTTGTATTTATCACTCAATTTGTGACTGCATTTCTAAAAATCACTTATTTAGGAACACATTGGTTATTATTTAATCGAACTTACTCAATAACTGCTTATCAATACGGAATTAAAACGCAATCGGGGACAAAATCTTAAAAAAATAATTATTGTTGACAGTGTCCACTGACAGCTTGATGTTACATTATATTCACCGACACCGGTCTAAGCAAGGCCACCTACGACCGTGGTCTAAGCCGCCTTGCGAACCCATTTATCTTTAATAATAATTAGATATTATTACTATTAAAAAGAGATGTTTTTGCATTAATTTGTCGACATTTGAAGAAAAAACAGCATATTTTATTTGGAGGAAAAGTTACTTTTCATGGCTTGCTCTCTATTACCAGCCTCACTCCGTTCGGCTGTTAAACACAAGCGCGCCATGAAAAGTATCACTTTTCCTCCATATAAAATAATATACTATTTTGAACTCTTAAAATTTAACGGTATACAGGGTGTCGCGAAATTAGTGGACGAAACATCAACCATGTATTTATCGGTCAAAAATAACTAAAATTTTTCTTATAAATATATATCGGGAAGTAGACGGAGAGCTGGCTACGTGGGGGAACGGGTCACTCGGTAAAGTCTAAATTTAGTCAGTTACAGGTTCGGTTGTTACCGACATAGCAAGTGGCAGGCCGTCAGAAGTCACCCTGGAAGTAATAAGTGAGGGGAGGGGGTTGAACATGTAATTTTTTTATGAAATTTTTTTGATTAGGTACAGTGCTGAAAATTTGCATCAGTATTGAAGATGATATAACAAAATAGGGAAAAAATTGTCAGAAGTCTAGGCGGAAGATAAAGGGCCGTCAGAAGGCGCCTATATTGCGAAAATATTCGCAACAATTTTGTCACTAGTTACACTTCTGACATTTTGTATACTAATTCTATGATTCAAAATGAAATTACCTGCAAATCGTCAGAAGGCTAGGTGGAAGAATAACGCAGATATTATCGATAGTAAGAGTGGCGGAGCTCCACTCCTACCATCATTATATCTCATATTTGAGTTTTTTTTCATCAAGTTCACTTCTGTCGATTTGTGAACATAATTTACAATATTTTAATATACTATTGCTCAACTGTCAGAAGTAAATTCGGAAGACATTAATAAATTAATAATTAGATAAATGAAAAAATATAATGAAAGTTTTTATTTAATATCAAAACAGGTCATCGTGCATCGGACCTCGTGACTGATTTTCTATTAAATGTAGAAGAAAATGGACGGACTATACAAGAATCATTTATATCTGAATGTTCACAAGATGACAGTAGAATCAAAGCACCAATTAATCAAAATAAAATTTTGAACTTTGCTAGTTGCAATAATAAACGAAAAATAACCGTCAATAACAAAGTACGCGAGGTTCGCATGCAACGCGATCTCTTTAGCCGCATGTTGGGTATTTCGATGAAGGAGGCAGCAGATATTGAGAAAATGCTCTCGTATCTCATGACTCCAGTATCCACATCAGGGTGTCATTTAGATGGCACTATTTGTAAAACCGAAAAATCGGCCTTACTTAAAAATTTCCGAAACGACAGCTCGTTACCTCCCGCAATCGATGCCATAATTGTTGATGGCTTCTTTTTAATTCACTGTATCGAAAATATACCAAAGTCTTTCGGGAATATATCGAAAACATTTTTACAAATCCTTTGCAATTATCATGCTCCAAATATACACATAGTTTTTGATCGTTATTGTCGGCCTTCAATCAAAGATTATCAGCGTTCGTTGCGAGGAGGTTTCGTTTCTGACTATGGATACGTCATCTCTGGTCCAGAACAAACGCGTCCAACTGACTTTTCGAAAGAACTTCGAAATGACAAGTTCAAAGAAGCTTTGGTCGGCTTTTTAATTGAACACTGGCAAACTCAAGACATTTCTCCCTTTATTAACAACAAAATAATTGTCCTAAATTATATAGACTGCTATTCATACCAGGTAAACACTGATGGTAATGTCATTCGCACGAGGAATACTGAATTTTGTTGCTCTCCACATGAAAAAGCTGATACTAAAATAATATAACATGCGTTTAAAATTGATTTAAATTCAAATATAGTTACTTATCAAATGTTCCGATACAGATATTGTTGTTATTTTGTTAGGTAACTTACATAACACTAAGTCAAAAGTTAGGATCGAATGTGGAATTTCCGATAAGCGTCATGTTATTGATGTCAATGCGCTTCATGAATCCCTCGGACCAGACTTGTGTAAAGCATTACCGGGATTTCACCTTTTAACAGGATGCGACTATAACCCCGCGTTCTATAGATAAGGAAAGCAACGTCCTTATAAAATGCTTTGAAACCAAAAGAGTACCAAAATACATTCGCTGATTTAGGAAATACAGGTCTAAATAAAGAAAACACTTTCTCGATCATTGAATCATTTGTTTGTGACATGTACGGTGTTAAATCCTGCTATAAAGTAGATCACCTCCGATATGAATTGTTCCATCGAAATTATACAATAAAAAATGTAAATGAACCTTTCAAAAAAAAAACAATTGAAAAATTTTGATGCTTCTTGCTTGCCACCTTGCTACTTTGAATTACGTCAACATATGGAGAGAACGCATTTCATCGCAAATATATGGACAAATGCAACTTTGTTTGATCCATATGAATTGGAGCAGAGAATTGCAGATGGCCATTAGATGGATCCACTTACGAATTCAAATGGTTTATAGGACCACAATTGCCACCATCTGTCAAAGACGTTCTCACTGATAGTGAAAATTCGGAAGGTAATTTTGAATTTAATTTTGTCAATTTACAAACTCAATTAAATGATCAATTTGTACTTTCAGCTGACGATGATGAAATGATAGGTATATAACAACAACTATGACGTGTTCAATTTGATGACGATCTGGAAATGGATTTTAATTGTATTAGATTAAATTATGTTATTGTCGGAAGTGAACTTGATGAAAAAAAAAAGAAAAAATATGAGATATAATAATGGTTTGAGTGGAGCTCCGACACTCTTACTATCGATAATATCTCCGTTATTCTTCCACCTAGTCTTCTGACGATTTGCAGGTAATTTCATTTTGAATCATAGAATAAGTATACAAAATGTCAGAAGTGTACCTAGTGACAAAATTGTTGCGAAAATGTTCGCAACATAGGCGTTTTCTGACGGCCCTTTATCTTCTGCCTAGACTTCTGACAGTTTTTTCCCTATTTTCTTATATCATCTTCAATACTGCCGCAAATTTTCAGCACTGTACCTAATCAGAAAATTTTCATAAAAACATTACATGTTCAACCCCCTACCCTCACTTATTACTTCCAGGGTGACTTCTGACGGCCTGCCCCTTGCTATGTCGGTAACAACTGAACCTGTAACTGACTAAATTTAGACTTTACCGAGTGACCCGTTCCTCCACGTAGCCAGCTCTTAGACTAAAGGGAGCTAGAGCCTCTTAAAATGGTCCCCTGAATATGGTTTTCTTTAATTATTTCCGAAACGGTGTAAAATAGAGTTTTAAAATTTTGGGTTTCTACTAGCTTTAATATTCTGAATTTAAAAATGGAATTAAAAATTAAAAATTTTAGTCAGGTGCGAACATTTTAGGGGGTGAATCTAAAAATTAACTTTTTTTGGGCTAACTTTTTATATATTTTTTCTTCAAATTTTGAAAATTTGAATTTTATTTTCGCAAAAAAGTGCCTCTTAGTTTGCTTCGGTAGGACGCAGCGTTTTTGAGAAAAACGGATTTTAAAGTACACTGACTGCCAAAAACGGGTGTAAAATGAAGGTTGTAATTTTTGATATTCCCCAAAAATTCGTTTTGAAGTTACAAAACTTCATATTATTATAAAATAGTAGAAACACTTGTTCCAGAAAAAAGTTATGACAGATTTTCAAAATTTGATAAACTATAGCATTCAATTTACACCCGTTTTTGGCAGTCGGAATACATTTATAATCCGTTTTTCTCAAAACCCTGCGTCCTAATGATACGAAATAAGAGGCACTTTTTTACCAAAAGAAAAAAAAAAATTTTCAAAATTTGTAAAGAAAATAAAAAAATAACCCACAAAAAAGTTGACGTTAATTTTTTATATTCACTCCCAAAATGTTAAGCATCTGACCTGACTAAAATTTTCTATTTCTTATTCCATTTCCGAATTCTAAATAATAAACTTAGTGTACGAAGGGGAATTTAAAAATTTTAAAACTGTATTTTACACAATTTTGGAAATAATTAGAAAATAAACATCTTTAGGGGTCCACCTTTCAGAGGCCCTAGCTCCCGTAGGGGGGCGTTTCCCGATATACGTTTATAGAAAAAATTTAAGGTATTTTTGACCAATAACTACAGGGCTAATGCTTCGTCCACTAATTTTGTGACACTCTGTATAGGTATACGGTATATACTGTATAAGTGGCTATGGTCAAAGGTTCATCTTTTAATATACTAATCTGACACGGTTGTACCAGAAGCAGATATCCAGTTGTTTTAATGGATACGCCATGTTTTATTACCTTGTAGATATTACGAAAAATGTGAAAACTCATAGCTGTTTATTGCTTGGAAATGACTCAAAATAAGTTATCTACATAATTACATATTATGTACCTAACAGTATAACCTTTCTTCTAAAATCTTAAAAAGAAACAGCCCAATTTAAAATAAACAAACGTTATACCCGGATTTGCACGATTTTTCAAGTTTTTGGTTGATTGGACCCCGTTGGCACAAATTGCCAATAACACACATAAAAATTTGTTTTTTTCAGAAAAATAAGTTTTGAAAATTCAACAAATAAACATATTTTTCGAGACCGAGACCGAGAGTCTCGTTACCTTGGTCTCGGTCTTGGTCTCGGTCTCGATAGGTAAGTCTCGGTCTCGATTCTAATTTCCAGGTCTCGGCCTAGGCCTCGGTCTCGTTTTCGAGACCGAGACCGAGACAAGACCGAGACCGAGACCATAGTCTCGCGAACTCCAAGTACCATAAATGGCACATGACAAGCCTTAGTTATCGGCGTCGTGTGCAACACGTGGTACACGAGTTTTAATAAATCTATGCTTTGATAATACCGAACGCGTATAACGTAGGGTCTTTATATTGCAGTAACGCATGTAGGATGGGTGTATCTGCACCAGTGTACCATCGGTGGCGCACTCGTCCCGGCGTAAGTGAGGTATTCAAAATAAAATTCTAGTGCTGTGACAGGAGGCCCTTTCACTCCTTGCAGCAAAGTAAACATCTTCCTAACCCTGAAACTCATGATCTACCTGAAACTAACAGGAAAAATAGAGTGTCTGATATCCTTCTTTATAGTGGCCATAAGTGGTACACGACGCCCCCAAGGCAAAAACTCGTGCTGCAGGCGTCATGTACTACGAGTGGTACACGGGAAAAAATGCTAAAACATAAAAAAAAAACAAAAAATGAAAGTTCATAAACCTTTATTTACCATAAAACTACAAATTCAAGATATTAAAATAATAATATAAATTTCGTCCTCAACTAAGGTACAGCGTAACTACCCGTCGTCGCGAACGTGTGAAATCACCAATACTGCCTACCTAAACCTGAATTTATAAAGCTGTGACTAAGTAACAGGCAGGCAGGCAGAACGCCCTAAATAAAGATTATATATCTATATAAAACAATTACAAATTAATCCGATGGCAGCGATAATATCATTGGATAAATAAATAGTTGAAAAAAAAATAAATAATAAAAAAAATAATCATATGATTTAACCTGTGAAGAAAATATATAGTCAGTGAAGATTAACAGGGAGAAATCGAAGTGAGCTCAACTCGGCAACCTGCTTATGGACAAAAACCTATTATGATAGTAATATAAGATGGTTTCTTGCCATTAGGCGTACAGAAAATTACAACACGTGGGTAGCATTTTAGTGAGTATAAGCAATACAAGAATAAATCCGACAATTACAAAAATATTAGCAAAACATTCGCTAACCGAGATAATATCATATATCGAAGAAAGTAAGTATTACTAAACCAAATTTCGGCAAGAAAGAGTAAGGTGGCACACTAGGCGGGAGCGGTGGCGGGAAACTGCTGCCGATGGCGGTCCCGCCCCGCCATCAGTCAAGATACACCAGAGCGATTTTCGATGAAGGGTAGATTAGTTTAGATTACAGATTGGGAGAGATGGCCTTTGAGCCTACTTGTCACCGCGACCCGACGGATCTATTGTGACTCTCTCCATATTATAGAGCTTCATCCAGTTTTGTCTTTCTGATTAGACCCCACAACCTTGATAGTGGCTCCGTCGTGTAGCTATTAGCTTCTGGTTTAGGTACGCCAAGCAGTTGGGAGCGCACTCTCGATAAGCCTTCACAGTGGCATAGCACGTGAGATGCCGTCTCCTCCTCCTCCTGGCAGAACCTGCATTCGCTATTTTCTGCCACACCCATGACGCTTAAGTGCTTCTTCAGCCGGCAGTGGCCCGTCAGCAGACCCACCATTATCCTGACAGCCTTCCTGCCGTAGCTTAGCAGGTCTGTTGATAGTTTGGCCGATGGACCTATTATAAATTCCTTGGCCTGTCTTTGTCCCAAAGTGTTGTTCCACCATTTTCGGGATTCTTCTGCTATCCATTTCTTTATGGCTGTTTTAGCGATTGGTTTGGCTATCCCGCAGAACGGTTCTGGTCCTATCATGTGCCTAGACGAGCCTTCTCTGGCTATTTCGTCGGCAATTTCATTACCTTGATAGCCTTCATGCCCAGGTACCCATGATAGTGTCACTCTATGTTGACTTCCTATGTCATTCAGAGCATTGTGGCAATCCAGTACCAATTTCGATGTTATTTTGTTGGATTCCACGGCTTTTATTGCCGCTTGGCTGTCGGAGAAGATCGCAATTGTTGTTTTGTTGCAACTGTATCTTCTTTTTATTTCCTTTGCACACTGTTCTATTGCTGTTATTTCCGCTTGGAACACTGTCGCTAGTTTGCCCATGGAAATCGAAATTCTTGTTTTCGTCCTTGGTTCATATATTCCGGCTCCTACTCCTTCCCGTGTTTTTGAGCCGTCGGTGTACCAGATCACATTTGCCCTAATTGGGGGGCCATTTTTCCAATCATTCCTGTTTGGAATATGTGTCGAGTACTTTTTGACAAAGCTGTACTTGGCTATGGTGCTATCCGTGGGCAATCCCAGGATGTCATCTGCCTTGATTTCTTTGTTTAGCTTCTCTTGTTTGGTATTATGTCTACCTATAATCGGTTTTTGGCCTTGTGATAGCCTGTATGTGACGGAGCGTGCTTCGCCCTGTATGTATGTTTGGATTGGTGGTAGGTTTAGTAGGACTTCTAGAGCCGCAGTGGGCGTTGTGCTCATGGCTCCAGTCACGCACAGACATGCTAGCCTTTGAACGCGACTTATTTGCCTTTTTGCCTCCGCCTGCATGGTTCTTGTCCACCATACTACTGAACCATACGCTATCATTGGTCTTACCACTGCTGTGTATAGCCACAGTGTCATTTTGGGATTTAGGCCCCAATTCTTTCCGCACATCCTTCTGCATCTTCCTAGCGCAACTGTGGCTCTAAGAGTTGCTTTTTGGATGTGTGGTTTCCAGGTAAGCCTCTGGTCAAATATGACTCCTAGATATTTTGCTTCCTTGGAAAAAGGTATTTCTTCTCCATTTATCGCCAGTGGTTTTAGTCCTGTAAGGGCTCGCCTTCTGGTAAATGGAATGATTATCGTCTTTTTTGGATTAACTGATAGCTGTTCATCTTTACACCAGTTCTCCACTATTTTGAGAGCTTTTTGGCTTCTCTCTGAGAGAGTACTGGCAAATCTGCCTCGTACTACAATCGTTAGGTCGTCTGCATATCCTAGACAGTAAAAGCCTTCTGCAGACAGTTTTTGTAATAAGTCGTCCACTAATATGGCCCATAGTAGTGGAGATAGAACTCCCCCCTGGGGGCATCCTCTTCCCACCGCTGCCTTTGTGGTTGTTTCTCCCAGAGTGGCTGAGATTATCCTGTGCTTTAGACTAGTTTCTATCCATTTGCGCAGTGCTGTTGGAGTCCCTCTCCTTTCCAACGCGCTTATGATAGAGTCTGTTGAGGCGTGATTGAAAGCCCCTTCTATGTCCAGGAATGTGGCTACGGCAATCTCCTTGTCCTCTAAGGACCTTGAAAGAAGCCTATTTAGGTCGTCCAGGGCTAGGTCTGTCGACTTTCCTGGTTGGTAGGCATATTGACGCTCACTTAGTGGGAACGCCTGTAGAGTATTATCCCTGATGTACCTATCTACTAGCCTTTCCAGGGTCTTGAGCATAAAAGAAGATAGGCTTATGGGTCTATATGACTTTGGTGTGCGGTCCAAGATTCTGCCAACTTTCGGCAGGTATAGGACCCTTACCTGTTGCCATAGACTAGGTACAACGCCCCAGGCTAGACACCCTCTAAATATTCTGCATAGGTGTGGTAATAAGATGTCCTGACCTTTTTGCAGAAGTATGGGGTGTATTTCGTCTAGGCCTGGTGACTTAAATGGTTGGAATTGGTTTATGGCCCATCTAATCCTCGCAGGTGTTACTACCTTTTTAACTATTTCCCACTCCTGTCTACCTGGTCTTTGTGGCCTTGGCTTAGGCGGAAGGTCAGATGGGCCTGTTAATTGCATTGCTGTCGGAAAGTGTGCCTTTAGGAGCAGTGTTAAACTTTCCTCAGCTGTTTTGGTGTATGTGTTGTCCTCCTTTTTAAGGAGCTCGACATTGTTGTTTGTGTTTTCTTTTGCTAGGACTTTGTGAATTCGGGCGCATGCTGGGGTCTCATTTACCCTTTCGCAGAACCTTCTCCACGAATCCCGTTTGGCTTTTCGTATCTCTTTATTATACTCTGTTAGTTTTGACCTGTAGAGATCCCAGTCATTGGTTGCTTTGGCTTTATTAAATAGCCTTCTGACGGTTTCCCTCAGCGTTCCGAGTTTTCCGTTCCACCAGACTGTGCTTTCTTTTTGTTTCCAGGTTTTAACTGGGCAATTGTCCCGATATGCCGTAGCTATTGCTTCGCTAATCAGCTGTACTGTGACTTCTAAATTTTCCGCGTCCTTAACCTTGGCTGTTACCCTTTGTAGACCTTCTTCGAGGGATTTTGAATATCCTACCCAGTTTGTGTCACGGGGATTTCTAAACCGTATTGCTTTAGGGGAGGGGATTTTAAAATCAAAGCTAATATGCCTGTGATCAGAGCAGGATGGTTCATCTGATACCATCCAATTGTGGATCATGTCGCTCGCCCTGTTAGAACTTAAAGTCACGTCAAGGACCTCCTGACGGGCTCTCGTTACGAATGTTGGTTCGTTGCCTACATTGGCAATATTTAAACCTTCTGTTAAAATAAATTGTAATAAGGACTCACCTCTTCCATTGACGTTCGTGCTGCCCCACATCGTGTGATGTGCGTTAGCATCACATCCTAGAATGAGTTGGAGCTTCTGTTCCTCACAGTAGGATATAACATCCTTGAGCATCTGCGGTGGACATTTTTGCACCTCTCCTGGGAAGTAGGCGGAACATGCAACTATGCTTCTTCCACCTTCCTTCGTGGGTAGTGACAGGATAGCTGTAACAAAATCACCCGAGCATAGCCCCGGGATTAAAGTACATTTAATCCTATTATTATGAATGATACATGCACGAGGTTTATTAGCTGACCTATCGTACAGTAACTTACCTTGGGAGGGCTTGAGGCCTACAATTTTCCCTTCGTTGATCCAAGGTTCCTGCAGGAGGGCGATGTCGAGGCCTTCATGTTCAAATCTGCGACATAGCACGGCCGAGGCGGCCTTTGCATGTTGCAGATTTGCCTGCAGGAACTTGAGATTGCCCTCTACTTCGAAGACTCTTCTGGAGTGGCACCACCGTCTTCCGTCTCCATGGCCGTGTCAGGTGCTATCCTCTTCAGAGGGCTGACGCCTTGAGCCGTTTCCGGTTTTTCAGTGTCCTCTTTTTGGCACGTTTCTGGGATTGACTCCTGCTCGGGTGCTTTTGGTGGGATGCCTCCTTCTTTGACGCGGAACTTAATTTTTCCTATGCCAAAGAATGGTGACATATCCACTTTTTGGAGGTGGTCGAATGAGGCCTTGTCCATTGAAAAGGTCCACACCTGGCCTTTTCCGGTTTGGGATTTTCCGAAGACCGTCCACAGCTCGGTGTTGAGTCCTCGGTTTCCTACCTGTAGCCTTTTCAAGATCCTTTCCTTGGGTAGCTGTTCCCCATATTCGTCTGGGACGAACAGTGTGCAGGCGAATGGCTTCGGGATCTCTTCTCCTTCCAACGCCTTCAGTTGTGCATTCTCCCATGGCTTTAGTGACGGGACCAGGTCCTTTAGCCATCTGGCACTTGTGGGGTTAGCACACGAGAATACAAGGTACCCTGACCTGTGGGTACATTTGTAAAATTGTACCTCTGGTCCTTCCTTTGGGATATCCTCTAGTTGTACCATTACGGTCCTTTGGATTGCCGTTAGCTGTTCCGGCTGCAGTTGTACTTGGGGGTAAGCCTCTGGTACAACTGCTATCTTTACCGCAGTCAGAGCTTCCTTGAAGTCTCCCGCCCTGTCCTGTTTGGCTGGCTTGTGGGAGTCCGTCTTGGGTCTTTTTGAAGGCTGCTTTCCTGGCGTGCTGCCTTCTGATATTGGGCGCTTTTGAGAGCTTTTTGGCATTGCAGCCTTTGCCTTTCCCGCCTGAGTGGTTTGGGTTGCAGGGGATTTTAATCCTGCCCTGATGAAGTTCTCCTTTATTACTGACCTTTTGGCCTCGTCGTAGGAGCTTCCCTCTTTTATCAGGTTTTTGACCTTGGTGTTCGAGTTACCCGATAGGCGGAATGAGCGAATCTCTTGTTCCGTCATCGAGTCAACTTCCTGGGTCGACTTAATTCTGTTTGTGCACTTTCCTTTCGAGGGTCGTGGCTCACTAGCCTGTTGACCCCCAGGGACTTGAGCACTGGTGGTTGGTTTTGAGGTTCCGGGCTTGACAGCCTTTGGATCCTCAGTTAGTGCTTTTGTAGCTTTGTCCTTGTTGGACTTCTCTCCTAAATCTTTTTTATTTTTTGAACAGTCCATATTGTTCCCACGAGTAGCAAGGGATTGAAAAAGGTCCGCCTGAGCAGAGCCCGGCATACTCAGGTAAGGCTAGATACCAAGGGGTGTCGCCCGGTGCCCCTAGGGGAACGTTAAAGACCGCACTGTACCCCGACGGCCATTCAGCTTTCAGCACGTTGCCTTACACCTTAGCTTGGGTGAGTTGGTCCGCGGCAAGGGTAGCAAAGTAGAAGGTTCTCGTTTCGGTTTTACGTGGTTTTGTATCAGTATATAACAGCTTTTATTACATTTATGTATGCAATATATCTTTGGATGTGAAACGTAAAACTAGATTAGCTCAAGGAAGCGGCAGTCCTATACTCCTCACAACCTTTATCCCACAATGAGGGGTAACTTTGGATCAACTGGATCATTTTGACCGCATCGATAATGAATCCAAATAATAATACAACACAAAACACATATACAGAGTGTTCAGTTACTACTACCAAATGGCGTCAAAATATGACGGTCTACCACCGCTCAACGTTTCGAATTTCCTATACTCTATTTCGAAATGATGCGAAGTAATAAATCATTTTCTGATGGCTGATACATAGGCGTACATAATTACGTACATATACGTACATATTTTAAACGTTTACCTGTCCTAATACTCGGACTTTCCCAGCATTATATTTATCACACTGAGGTTTTTTTATTACTATTGTAAACATTCAAATTTGACGATTTTTTGTATGCATACCCTAAAGTTTAAGTAATTGTAATTTTTCAGTTATATTTGTTCTTCCGAAGAAGACACAGTGTGTTTGTTTCATTTCATAGTTTCAATTAAAATGGCTAATTCAGTTTTCTCTCCAGTGAAACGAGCGAGCAAATGTCCATTTTCTGTTAACGAAAAGAATATTATTCTTAATGTATATGACGCCCTCAAACATCAAAATCCTCTGTATAGCGTTGATACTTGTGGTGGAAATGTGTTCGCAAATGACGGATGTTTCAAAAACGTCGATATATAAATTAAGGTGTGAACGAAAAAGTGAAGCTGTAAAACCACCTATACCATCTTCAGGAAGAAAGACGGTGCCCATCGATGAAGACTACAAACTTATAATTAGAAGAACAGTACATTCCTTTTATTTTAATAAGGAAATACCAACCATCGACAAAATTTTAGGAGCCTTGAAGCAAGACCAAAATATGTCTCCAACGATAAGCAGGAAGAAATTGTGGACAACTTTAAAACAAATGAATTTCAGCTGGGAAAAACAAAGCAGAAAATCGCTCCTAATCGAAAAAGATGAAATTATTTGCTGGAGGAGACATTACTTAAGACAGATAAAGCAGTTTCGAAGTGAGAATAGAAAGATTTATTATCTGGACGAAACATGGCTTAATGAAGGATATACGGTTGGGAAGATTTGGCAAGACAAAAATATTTCAAGTTTTCGTCAAGCATTCTTAGAAGGCTGGTCCACCGGACTATAACCACCATCTAGGAAAGGAAAGCGACTGATTATTACACACCTTGGAAATGTTGATGGTTTTGTTGAGGGCGGTTTGTTAATGTTTCAGTCAAATCATTCTGGCGATTACCATGAAGACATGAATGGCGATGTGTTCGAAGAACATTTTGAGCAAATGTTAGATCTCATTCCACCTTATTCTGTGATAGTGATGGACAATGCGAGTTATCATTCCAGAAAAGTTGACAGAATACCAACTAATTCATGGAGAAAAGCGGATATTATTCAGTGGTTTAGAGAGAATAACATACCATTTGATGAAAGTATGGTGAAAAAGCAACTGTTGTCCATAGTGTCCTCAAATAAAGCTCGTTTCACCGAATATGTAGTTGACAAAATTGCACAGAAACGAAATATTACTATTCTTCGTCTGCCTCCGTATCATTGCGAATTAAATCCCATTGAACTTGTTTGGGCCCAAGTAAAAAGTTATGTAGCAAGGAGAAACACGACGTTTAAAATGAAAGATGTTAAAATTAACTTTGAGGAATCTTTAAAAAATGTCGATTCTGAAAAATGGCGTAAGTGTATTGAGCATGTTATAAAAGAAGAAGGAAAAAATGTGGAAACTAGACCATTTAATTGACCTAATTGTAGAGCCTTTAATTATATCCTTGGAACATGACGAAGATTCAACGGATTTTTCTGACGACGAAAATGATATACCATAGTTCTCTACATAACTGTTTACACAAAATCGCAATTCTTATACCTTATTATATAAATATTATATGTGATAAAATGTTACAGTAATACTAACTGTTTTTGAATATACATAAATAAGTGAATAAATAAAAGTAC
>MU182694.1:143355-167640 GCA_016904865.1 Pissodes strobi
TAAGCCTCAAATTTTCCTCACGTCAGAACTGGATTTGTTAAAAAACGTGGCACGAATGTTGTTCTAAAGTAGCACAGGAAGGTGATAGTTTTGATAATATAACTGCTTGATTAGATTGATCAGAAAATGTCTTAAATGAAACGAATCTAATTTGGTTTAATGACGTAACAGCTCAAAGTGCTCTGTATAAATTTAGTGCGACTGTTCAGTCAGCTAGTAGAATGTCTAGTTTCCTCGATGATGGATCGTTGAATATAGTATATTGCTTTGACAGTTATGGAGGACCTGCGAATTCTGTAAATCGAGAGAACTATATGCCCTTTCCTGGATGTTTCCTTGATCATCTTTTAAAACTCGAATGTCTTTATCAAGATGAGAAAGTGCAATTATGATAATGAGATAGTCAACATCCTTTCCCACGATAAGTACCATAGGCATCCTTAATAGCCGTTTGACCAATTAGAGTATCAGCATTATCTGTTGCAGAAAGAGCTTGGATATCTTTATATTCCAATTTTTACATCAGTTGATTAATCCAACGTTCTCTATACGCCAGATTGTTCAGCAAAATTAATTAATTATTTTTGCGGATTAAGAACAGGCTTCTTTTTGTTGAAAATTATTTCAGCATTTTAAAAGTATTTGTTGTCGTTTCATGCCGTTGTATTCTCCTTATTTTCAGAATAACCATCAAGTACTGCGTTTACTTACTGGCCGTACCGTTTTGTAACGAAATTAATGCAAGCCGCAAGCTAATCGGTTCACTGGGATCAATAGGACGTTCTGTAATAGTCACAAAGGATGAATTTTGTTGTTTTTTTCATCAAACCTTTAAAAGTCCAGCCCAGGTAATCCGTAAATCCATTTGTTAAAACACGCCTTTACTTACACCTCTTCCATGGGTAAAGCCACCAAAGCTCTTCATATTTTCATTACCATTTGCTCGATGGTCATATCTGACCACACGCCACACCAATGCTTTTCAGAGCGTCGAATTGTAAAAACTTTCACTAGTAAATTGTTGGTCATCTTTGGATGTCATCTTCTGTTCCAGAAAGTACATAAATATTGAGGATACATTTGACATGATTTGGCTTATAGAAAATGACCATTTGCATGAAATATTACACAATCTAAGTGAATTTTTCAATTTTCCGTACGTTTAGCCTGAATGAAATGCATTGCAATTGTGATCAACTTATGATACAGTAGCCATAATTGAGCGGTTTTTCTCCGTCCTCAATATTGGCAAATAAGCAATATGGGAAAACAGATGAAATTTGGATTTCTCAGGGACTGGATCATTTTCAATTGTGGTAAAAGAAGTTGGATTTTCTACACAATTTTTGAGGAGTTGTTGCCGGTAATATTTGTCAACCTCGTCTAGGGGCATGTTTTCTAGCGTTATTGTAGATAGTGCTGAATTGATTAGAAAATTTTCTCCAATAGCTAGGGCGTAAGCATGCCCAGAAATCATATGAGGTACTGCTCCTGGTTCCTATATTGTAGACCACAGATCTGATAAGCTGCTGTTGTTCATAGCATATCCGTTGCAGCATAAATATGATACTATTAGATGAGAATCGCCCAGTCGAACGAAAACGTTTGACAATTCTCTATAATATTCAAAGGCAATATTGTCCCTTGTAGCTTTAATGTAAGGTAGCTAATCGAACTTCACGATATAAGAAATGTAATCCATTTTTTTTGTCTCTTAAGCGACATAATTTAAAATACTGAATATTGTGTTGTAATTTGAAGAAAGTTGATTTAAAAATGGCAATGCAATGATCTTAGATTTGGTATAAGATGAACTGTGCGTCACGGCATCCATGAAACCTTGCCATGACAGAAAAGTCAGTATCTCCAAAAACTTACCATACATCCAACTGACTTGAGGATCTTGCAAATTGCTCAGATGCGCGTTCTCTTTCCAATCATAGAGTTGATGTTTACGTCAGCATTATCGAATATAAATTGTGAAAAGGAAGGTTTGTAAATATCGGGGTTCCATGAGATTACAGCAAAATTT
Source organism: Pissodes strobi (assembly GCA_016904865.1). Lineage (NCBI taxonomy): Eukaryota > Metazoa > Arthropoda > Insecta > Coleoptera > Curculionidae > Pissodes > Pissodes strobi. The sequence goes on from MU182694.1 coordinate 145,388, forward strand.
TCGAACTGTGACACGTTACTAAGTCTAGAAAAAAAATCTATATTGTAGACAGCTTGAACAATATTTCTGGAAGCTGCTTTACGCTGCTAGAACGAGCAGTACTGGACACACAAAGGTCGTGGTGCCATTGTAATTGAATGTGCAATTACAGTACATTTTGCATAAATAGCTTTAGTTTTGCTTTTAACATTAATTGTGTTGAAAAGGGTTTTCAGTGTCTCAGGAATCAGTTCATATGCCCTTTTTGTGAAGTTTATTATGTCAAGATATTCAGTTGTATCATAAGCGGTGGCTCGAATGTCTTCACGAATTATGGTCGATGCAGCTTCAACAATTCATCATATTTTTCGCATTTTTTGTATGCCAACTATTGATGAGCTTTATATCCGAACCCGAAAGCACACGAGTTGGCCTCAATCGCATGGCATCAAACACAACAATATCCCCGTATTCCTCCGCTAATTTGTTTTGACGGGTCTTTAACGTCACAGAAGAACCTTCGGGTCGGGCGAATGAGATTCTACTTTCCGTATTAATTCTTGAAGAGTAAATTGGCACTCATCAGAGTATAAATTCATGCAAGTTACGAAACCTAAAGAGAAGGCTTCATCTTGTGAACGCCCACGTTTACAAGATGATGGTTCCTTAAACAGAAATTCCATCTAATTCATACCATAGTATGGCACCTCTGCTGCTACTAAGGAGATAATACTCCTGACTCGACATCAAACTGCTTTGCTGGAATCATATCTTCGATTAGCACACCCTTATATTGTGAACTACTAAAATGCAAAAACTACTAAGTAAATATCACCCTGTCCTTTGAACTTGAACTCGGAAAATGTTTTGTAAATATTAAAGACAAATTATAAACAACGCGGGAAGTTAACGCGAAGGATTATAAACCTTAAACATGCAACGATCAGTACTTTTTGTTATATAAATACGCTAACGAACCATCAGTTCGACAGACTTTGTTTCTCACCTAAACCAGTTCCCGGCAGAGCACATGTTCGCTAGGTCCTAAGCTGAAACCTTATTCCCTACATAAACTTGGATTTCTACCCACATGTTCGTGCTCTGGGGTTGCCTATCGACAGAGTTCTGGAAAAGATAATTTTCAAAGTAGAATCTGTCAAGTAGTTAAAGTGCAGTGTAAACTTTGAGTGAACTTAATACAATGCCAACCATAAATGAAGCAAAACACAACTCTTAAGAAAGCTATATTTACAAAACAGTGATTAAATACTTATAAGCAATTCAAAAATATACCTCAGCCGAGAGAACATGCGCAACTTAGTAATCGGGTATAGTGTAGACTCATTAAGTTTTTGACTAATAGGCGTTGTTATTTATTTTAACTATAGTGCTTTCTTTATCGTCTCTTCTCACCCGAAGTAGATTGATCGTGTATTTGAGCTATTATTCTTGCACGCCAACCAAGGCGTGGCGTCACGGCATATAGGTAGTAACAGTAAAAGACCTACAAATATTCTATACGTGACAATATAATGATGCCCTTAGCAGCAAATAAGCAAAATTCAAAGGAGGATGCAAAGGTAATGTAACACCCTCCTCAGAGGTGGGAATTATTCCGATCTGAATTTGAAAGTCTATTAAGAGTTTGCACTCAAATTTTCGATACTTTATAAATTATTTCTCCTATTTGACATTTTAATTGCTAATTTACGTCGACGATCTACTGAATATGGAAGATATAATGATAATATTGAGAAGGAATTTGCACTCAGTCTGATCTCTTGACATTAATCTTGACTGCTGAAGCTTTATTTAAATTATAAAGCGCACAAAGAATTTTTTAATTGTTGTTATTACATTTTGCCAAAAATCCTATATCCTTATAGATGTCTGCGTCTCACTAATGTCATAAAGAGCTTTATATGAGAAAACAGCAGGAGCCATCTTCACAATATCAAAGTACGTCATATCTACTTATGGCTTGTGTTGTTATCTCATATGAAGTTATATTTTCTTTCTCTGTCGCATAAAATCGTTTAAATACATTACCGAAATCTACTTACACTGCTGGAAGTCGAATTCAAACGTCTGCACGCTCCAAAGTTAGACAATTTAACACGCTAAAAAGGCTGCCGCACTTTAGCTTATGAATATATAATAAAAGCACGTTTGGAACGTTAGGCTTTATTCAAATCTTAATGCCGAAATCGAAAATTAGAACGACAATCGAGACCACTTAATTACGCACATTTTAATAAACATGAAAATGTAAATCTGCTTCCAATTCTTTTGGATGTTGAAGCAATAGCTTATTTGGTAATTTAATATTCGTATCTCCGAATTCCGGAATATTATTCAACTGGCGAAATCGCAATCTGTGCCGAATATTCACAATATGCAATCATTTCGACAATACTAGAATCTTGAGAGCTTTGTATCCACACAACAGCATTGGAAGCATGACATTAAAGAGCTTATTGCGGAATTCGAGACATTTGTATTAGTTAGCACGTAATTCTTGGTGTAATATAAATTGGATATAAACTTATCGAAAAAAAAATTGGCAAAAACAATTTTAAGTCTCATTTTCAAATACCTGTTACTCTTTTTAAAATGAAGTGTTTTGAATGTTGTTCATGGATTTTGAAAGCTCGTTTTTCGACATTATGCCGCAGTGAGTTTTGAGTAAGATTCATAGTGTCAAGATATTATATATAGCCAAACCCATTACATGACAAATCTTGTTGCTCGTGAGGCAAGAAAGAGGTGTGGATCTAACTGAATTTTTAACTTATTATTTTACAGTAATTGAAATACTTCTCTTAAACTATTTATGTATTTTTGTAATAACGTAGGGAATGTAATAATATCATCCATATAGACAAGGCATATTTTCCCTTGAATATCAAGCATGACGTTATTCATAACGCTTCGAAAGGTGGCTGGGACATTTTTGGAGCCAATGGCAAGCGAACATATTTGTACTGGGCTTTTTTTACGCTAAATGCCGTTTTCGTGTAACTCAATCCGATGAAATCTGGAAGTTAAATCTAGGGACATTATATTGCGACCTTCCTAATATATCTCGGATACCGGAAATATTAGAAGGAGGGTATCTAACGTCGATTGCTTTTTCATTTATTTTCCTGTAATCAATGACTATACGTCACTTTTGCTTGCCGGATGCATCAACTTTCTTGGGAACTATTCAAACGGGAGAACTCCAAAGACTTTTGATTAATTTGTTTTTGATCATATGGGTATCTGTAAGACTTCGTATGGATAGGAATATCGTCGGTAGTTTTGATTTTATGTTTAATATGATTGGTAAAGGGTTGTTTGGAATTTGGCGTAAGAAGAATTTTTGGAAATTATAGCATTAATTTCTGACGTGTGATTTTCTCTTCAGGATTTAATGATCCTAATAACGAGAAATCTGAGTTTGGAATTATATTCATTTCGTTATGATATAATTCAGTAATTTGCTCGACATTATAGATTTTAAACAATTAATTTCTGAAGAGTAAACTTAGAGTTTAGATCTAATACACTCTCTTTGGTTATATTGCGGAATTCCAAAGGAACTGTTCGTTTTTTACTTTTAACAGTGAAAGTAGAGTTTCGATAATGTTCTTACGCTTATGAGGTAAATATAGTTTGTGATTTTCGGATATGTTAGGGTGAAATTGTTTTAAAACAATTTCCTTAAGCGGAATTTCGATTTTTTTGTATGTTAAAATCGGCTCTATAATATAAGAAGGGGTATTGTAACGTAATCATTATTATATTATGTAACTAAAAAAACTAATACGGACCTTCTTCGCCGAGGCAGAATCTCTTGAACGTGATCTAGTGAATGACGAAACAAGAGTAGCTGCCTACCCGCTGAAAAAGTTATATCTCTGTAACTACACAAACTTACACCAGTAGAACTCTGACAGAGGATAGTTGTCGTCAGACTGCCGACGCGACGGTCATCTGGAGGAACTTGAATCTACGATAGCTAAACTACAACAATCTAAAAATGTTCTAGGACTTGACTACGGGGCTAATAGAAAAGAGCTATATACAGTCAACTAGAGCTTTTTCTGAACTTGAAATATTGAGCTCTCAAATGTTCACCACCATTCAGACTCTCAATAATTAGGGTAACAGCTTCTTGCTAGCTTTAAACAACTTCTCTGTAGCTCCACTAAAATTAATCAAAAGCCTGTTCCTTATCGGGAGTAATTATTTTCGGATAGCGAACGGGAAGGTGAGGATACTATTTTCTGTTTGTGAACTGCCAATGATAACACCAGTCACATAACTCGTCGACAATACATCATGATTATCCTTTAAAACCAGTAACTATCAAACCCAACCAAATCAAGGTGCTCGTGCTGGGTGACAGAAGTTCAAATAGAATTGCTGCGGTGCTCTTTGACCAGCTTAATAGCAGCTCCTTGACCAGCTTAATAGAGCAATCCCTACAGGTGACTAATAGGATTTTTGGGTGGACCATAAATTTTAAAGTGAATGACAATGTTATTATATGCTTTAATTTAGGTTCTACTGGTAGTTTAAGTACCTTTTATCAAAAAACTATTTTCGATTGGGAAGTATACAAATGATTCTTGTATCCGAATTTTAGATAATATTATAACATCCCTGACAAAGCATATACAAGTTCTTGGGCTCCCCAGGAACGCTTTTGTCAAAAGATACAATTTCGAAATATATTTCATCGTCGTGATAAGAAGTAGAGGCGAGTAGAAAAAGGACACCACTGTGCCGTAAAATGATATGCAGACTAGGCAGGAACTGAACAAAGGACCGAAGCCGGAGCGGGAGTATTTGGGCCAGGAACCAAATTCTCCGAAGCAATGGGAAAACACCCGGATATATTCCAGGCGTAAATTAACGCCGCGGGAAGATGTGCGCAGTTCAACATCGACATAAACTATAGGAAGAAAGAGATTGTCATCTTCTCAGACATTCAAGCGGCCATCAAAGCGCTAAGCTCAACAACAATCAGCTCCAGAATGGCATGGGAACTATGCAAGAATAACAAACTATCTCTTCAATGGATACCAGGGCACGCTGAGATAGAAGACAACGAAAAGGCAGACCAATTGGCAAAAGTAAGAGCACCACCTCCGCGTTTAGGACCGTAACTTTTCTGTTTTATAGGGACGCACACCTACAAGGAAGAATTCAGGAAAAAAGAGCGAATCAAATGGATCAGTCTTTGGGAAAGCCTTTCAGGGTTAAGGCAATCAAAGATGTTTCTAGGGCTCCGTAACTTAGGAAGATTAAAACGCCTTATAACACTGAGTAAAAACAATCTATGTATCCTCACCGGCTTTCTTACGAAATGAATCTGGTGAACTGTATATAAGGTTTGTCTAGAAAGTATCAGGAATTTAATATTTTTCCTAATTTTAATATATTTCTTTTTCGTAGCAATCCAAGACAAAAGTAATGCATCAAGTACGTTCTCCGGATAGTAGGCTACGGTCAAAATAGCATGACAACACTATCTGTGAAACACTGTTGATTGTAAGCAGGCTTAAGATTGGTGAAATAATGTCGAAAGTAGAAAAAAGAAGAGAGGTAGATTTAACTCATGTAACTCACCTAAAAACCTTATTATAGTTCGCCAAGCCGTTGTTGACCCTTGAAACGCATGCAATTGCATGCGTTTCGCGGGTCAACAACGGCTGGGCGAACGTTAAGAGCACATGTTACAGTCCAAATTCCTAAATTTCCCAGTGAAATATGGTTTAGGTAGTAATATCACAGCGTGGTACTACACCTCTCTGTATAGTTGATGGTACTGTTAACAGTGCAAAATATTGTGCCATTATAGAAGGTTTTCCAGAAGGAAATGGTTTATGTTTCCAGAAGAGTGGCATATTCAGCAGTATAATGCACGATGCGATACTTCTGTCTATATTTAAGCTTGAATGCAAGAACACCAATTGGCAACAAATTCATAGCAGCAGCTTCACCCGATCTGAGTTTCATTGAAAACACATTATGGGGACTAGCAAACATTGAACTGGGACGAATGTCACAAAATAACACAGATTTGATTCAGTCAGTTTTACACCTGGACCACCATCACCGAACATCATGACTGTCACCTAGTCTCGGGTGTCTCTGGACGTAAGGTGATGCGTTTAGAGATAATTGGAGGTTGTATATGTAAATAAGATGAATTATTTGTTGTAATTTTATAATTCAAATAATAAAGATTTAAACACAAAAACTTTATTTGTATTTTTTTTTCGGATACTTTCTAGACAGACTATACTATTGTTAGATTCCAGTTTACCAGATATTGTACTCTTAGCGGAGAGGTGGTGAAAAATGCTATATTTCAGTTTACGTAATTTTTCATAAATATTGTAGAAAATATTTTGTTCACGGAGGAACCATGATTATAATAAAAAAAAAGAATCACTTGAGTCATTTAATTTTGACTATTTTGATGATTTAATTTTGGATAAAAGGTTAAAATTTTCTCTCATTTAACGTTAATGTTTATATTGCTAGCATCTAGAGATCTCCTGATATAAATGTGGGCATTGAAAAACTTGTGAAAGTACTTTTCTCAATTTAGAATCTTAAGTGAGAGGCAATTTGGGTCCTAAAAATCAAAGTACACTTGCCACACTATCTTTTCCTTCTCGGAGAGGGTTTATTGATTGTGTGGATCGCAGAACACTCCTGCTGAAGCTTGAATTATATGGCTTTCGAGGTAGCACTCTACATTAGTTCCAAAGTTGCATATATGGGAGATCACAGCTGGTCCAGGATCATGTAAAGCGTTTAAAGACTCGAGATATTTGGAGAGGTATTCCATAGGGTTTAGTTTTCTTCTTGCTCTTCATCTAGCCTCTCTAAATATTCAAGGCCAAAACACACTTTTTGCTGATGATGCTACAATGGCAAAGGCATGTGACTGGCGGCCTGCAGCTCACAGTTTTGCAAAATAGTGAGTGTGTCAAAAAGTAATGTGACTCCATCTCTCTCTGGTTTAACATTAAAAAAAAACCAACATACTGGTGTTCAAATTTCCACTAACTTCTATCTCTTTGAATAGTCATACAATAGAAAGCACCACTCATATTAAATTCTTGATCATCATTTTGGATGAGCAACTCAAATTTTAGGATAATATTTCCGCTTTAAATTCAAAATTAGCATCTGCTTGCTAGCTCTGCACTAGAACTAGACTTTTCCTCGGCAAGAGTCGTTTATTGTTCGTTGGTGGAGTCGCAGCTTAGATACGGTATTGCTTTCCCCTTTCTCGTTATTTTTAAGAATTACAAAACGGTACTGACTAAATTTAAGAAACATATATGGTAAAGCGACTATGCAAAAATGCCCTTATAAGACGTATTTTGGTATTATTATAATTTAACCAACAAGTGTATTTAATTATCCTTTAAAATCTAACTATGACTAGAATATTTTAAATATTTTCAAGTCAAGTAAAAGGTGTGAAAATAAAAATATTCTCATATTCTTTATCTAAAAGCAAGCGAAAGAACAACCTATATAGCTTCGAGTAGAAAAAGCATAAGTGTGCACGTATAATTTCAGATCTACTCTTAATCTTTTTGAGAGATTCAAGACATCATTACTATTCCGTCCAAAGTCTCAATACAAATGGAAAGCCATTAAGGAAGTTGTATCTGACGTTGTTTTTAAAAGAGAAATATGGAAACGTTCGTACTCCACTTTTGTACAATCTTTTAAAAGAGGGTTTGCATTTTCGCTTAATAAGGACCGAGTTTCATTTATATTATATTTTTTTAACCCCCAAAACGATAGTTTGAAAGCAAATTTAGACAGAGAGAGAAGGTTTTAAATTTTTGCTAGAACCAAACCAATAGTCGGTTCTCTTTTAACTGGATTATTAAATATGGTTCCACAATCAGATATTTGGTGTTGATACGTGTAACTTAATCTGATTATAAAATTATTTTTCAAAAAGTTTCCATAAACTGCACATTTAAGCGACTTCTCAGATGGAATGGTACTTTTTTTATATGACTGGGATTTTTTTCCACGAGAATGTCAAAAAGCTTTTTAACACACCAATTTTATAACAGAGATAATCGACATTGAAATTTTGTAGAGCGAACAGGCGCCCCCGTAATAAGCGTAAACAGATACCAGCAATCAAATTTTCGTTACCCTGGTTTTATGTATGAAGTACTATTTGTTTCTATTGAAAAGAACCCCAAAGTATACCGTATGGAAATTTTCACTAAAAGGATTATATCAGAAGAATGCAAAAATATGCCAAAATATTTCTAGAGCAAATGTTAGAAGTTCTAGTCATCGAGAATTCTTAAGACGTGTCCGTTTGTGTCTGGAAAGAAGAGGAGAACGTTTATGCATACATATTTTTCTATTGAACTTGAACGTATATTTTTCTTTAAATTTTAAGCATAGTTTTAATGAGTGAATTTTACAATTTTGGCGTCGTTTACGGTTTGACAAGAAAAATTGCTATTTTGTAAGTAAAACCATGGCAGCAAAAACTCGATTACTCGTATCCGTTTACAGTTACTACCGGGGCACCTGTTTGCCTTAAACATTTTCAATGTGAATTAGCTATTCCTGTTATAAAAACAGTTTTTGAAGAAACTTCTTTAATATTCTAGTACCACAGATGTTAAATAAAACAGTACCATTTCTATTGAAAAGTATTTTAAAAACGCAATTCTGGAAACTTTTTGGTTAGACAATATTTTGTAATCCAATCAGGCTAAAAGTGGAAACATGTGGAGCGGAACATCTACATGCAACACCCTGAATATATAACCACAGTTTAGAGATGCATGATTGGTAATTTAATAGAGACGGCACCCACATTCAATGTTTTCTAGCGAGAGCAGTCTATTATACTTTCTCGGGTACTATATTACCATATGTTAAATGGTATTTACCAATTTAGCAATTAGGATAAATGCGTCAAACATTCAATGAAAATTGCAACTAACGTTGCAATTGCAATTGTCAAGAAAATAGAATAATTTTAGCTTCTGATTTCATGTGATGGCTACAAGTCAATGCATGGTCAGCGGCACCGGTTATTTCAGTTTCCCCTCGTGTTGTATTTCTACGATATTCACTGATCCTTATTTCTAGTCGCCTTTTTATTTCAGCAACTAGGGCTCGCCATATTCGCAGGGGAGCTCGTAGACGTAGTTTATTATGGTCTTACGGCTGGTGGGTTTAGTAAAATGGCTTCTAAAAGAATTGCTTGAACTAGAAATTGGGTTAATGTGGTAGCGCTATTCTATCCTTCTGATATTCTCGGGAAGATCTTTTTCGTCTTCTATTTGCCTTGCCTTATTCTTCCGCTGCTCAAGTACCTCATCATTAGTTTTATGGGATAACTATTGATCTAGACGAAATTTGGCGCGGTTTTTTTTGTTGTACAAATTTTCTCATCTAGTGTGACCTGAGAATTATACAGGATTACTGCCCACCAGGGATCTCACTCACACTCGATATCTTTTGAGTGATATGATAAGTAGATAGTAAAAATTCTGTCCTGTGTGTTGACTGTTGAGTATACTGACATGAAGATACGGTTACTTCTTTTACATATGCACTACTGAAGGGTCCTCAGGACCCATAATATTAAAATTACAATACCACCAGAAAACTTTTATTCAGAAATATTAAGTTAGTTGGATGTATTTCAGAGCATAAATCGGAAAAAAGTTAAACGTTTTGCAGAACATTTTAAGGCACAATTTTTTGCAGTATTGATTACAAAAGAGCAATTTACCATATATCACGCTGGATAGCAGTTTCGCTATCCTTGCTAATGGGACATACGGAACACATTTTTCTCATGCTTTTTTCAGCAGGTGTTTGAGCTTACTATGGTGATTGAAGTAGTAAATCCAAATGCTTATGAATGGTTCGGTAAAATTTCAGATGGTAATATTTTTGTCTCTAAAGTTGTCAAACTATTTTTCTTGAGTTCTTCGACGAGTTCCACTGAACTGTACTAGTTATCCCCTGTGATGTTTCTGTTGGAGCCTTTAATACACTCCGAAAGCTTAAGAACCATTCTTGTCGGATTCGATAATGTAGGCTTAGTTGCACGAACAACTTTTACTTCGGATGCGGCATAAATCTCGGCATTTATGAGATTATGCGTTCTAGTGGCATCCAAAACCTGTACTTTCTCCATACTTGGCAGGTTTGTTCGGAATATACATCCAAAATCCGCACCTTCTCCGAAATGGTACAAGCATTTCGTCTAGAGTTAGGTAAGGTCTCGGAGAATAACATGACTGATCTATTTTAAATCAGTCAAATAACTCAGACACAACGGCCAATATATCAGTTTTTACTCAATTCTTTCGTGTTTCGACATTGTCAAATCTAATGAAGCTCAATAAAAACGAAAAACTTGCTAGACTCGTAGTGGTATGATAAATAGGTCTTCCTATCCCAACTCTTGCCTACATAAAACAGATGTTTCATGGCCAGATGGATTGGAGGTACAGCAGCCCACAAAAACGCAGACATATTGGTGTTTTCAGTAAAAGAAGGTCACATTTATTTCGTGATTGAAGAAACCTTTTTGACTTCTTCTAGATTTCGCTGGTGGTGATTATCTTCAAATTGATATAATCAACTATCTAATTAATAGACTCCGAACATCTACGAGCTCACTTGGGAGGTTATTACTACCAGTACCAGCCAGACCAGGCAAGATGGTAACTAAATTATGAGCAGGGCTCCTACTTCTAATATTACTGCTATTTTCGACTATTTGGTATTATTCCTTCCATATCAACCGTTCCTGCTAGTGAACTCTTCTCCCTCCTACCCTGAATTCTGTTGTTCGTTTCTGAGTTGTGGTCACTTTGCATCTCATTTTCTTCTTCAGTCTCGTCACTCTCTTCAGCCAATCTTTCTAGTTCCTGTAATGCAGGTTCTCTGTCTAGCACATCCACGACTACACCTTTCATTCTAGAGTAATTTTTGTTTGAACCCTCTAAATCTTCCCAAAAGACTTCAGACTCCAAAGTATTTTTTGTCTGATTTTCTCTTTCTAATCCCCTGGAACCGGACGCCATTGTTTCGCTTTTACTAAAAGAGACTATAGGAAAACCACATATCATATGTATTTGCTAATACCTTATGGGCACTAGTGCCTACTGATAAGAAATAAATAAATATCTTGCAAAAAAAAGAACAAAAAGTAGATACTTTGAAAACAATAAGCAACTATTAAATTGTGTCGTATTAACCACTGGTGGGTCCTCAGGTCCCAGTTAGGCTCAAACTTCCCACTTCTATGACACAAACAACACTGAATCCAATGTTGCTAATCTTGAAAAATACGCCTTATTTAAAAATACGATGGCTTCTGAGATCCCATTTGTGTAGTAGCTGCATATACGAAGCATACCTGGTGGTTTTCTTCATTCCTTATAGATAAAGTTGACAGTCTAAGACTGTTATTGAGTGAAATAAATTTCTGGATATATTGTTTTTTTTTCGTTTCAAATGATAAAAGTATCATCTACGTACCTTTACCAACAATTTGGCTTTTTCTTTGCTTCCTCTAAGACTATATCTTCGAACTATTCCATGTAAATATTACCAGTTATTGGAGACAGAGAAAAGCAGCCCCTTGGTAGTTCATCATCCCAGCAAAATAGTTTTCCTTCCTACAACATTCAAGGAGGTCCATAGCTTGTAGTCTGGTTCTGATGCCTCAGAGTGTTTCCGTTATTGGCGCAATGGTCAAAGCTCACGGACTGATTTGCTAGCTGCAATTCCTCTCTACATAATTATTACCCTGACACTCACACTCTTTATCCTAAAACATATGTTTTGTCCTTATAGGAATCCTAAAAAAATACAGTGCAATATGAATTACCTGCTACCTGAAAAAATCAAACTGATCATCCATCTTGTTAGTTGAGATTTAAATTTTAATATCATTTTAGGTGCAAATGGTAGTGTCAATGAATAAGTAACCAAACGTCTATTATATGTAAAGTGATTGCATTGGGAAGGCAAAGAGACTTTAAAACATCAAGGTTGTTACACATCACGTTTATCGACTGTGTAAAGTTGCTTAATGAGAGCTTGAATTTTACACCTGCAAAGTAGTTTCTTATTGTTTGTATTCGACGTATATTAAATATGATCCGCAAACTTTGGGATTGATAAAGTTCTAATCGAAATTTGTTTTACCTTATCGCATTATCTAGAGCAAATTTGAAACGCTGCTTCTATTGCTATATATTTTCTTGAAATATTTAAAAACTTACGCTCACTGCATGTGGTAGTTTTTAGTCATAATAATTACGCTGAATAAAAAAGACGGTAGTTAAGGTATGAGCATAGTTCTCTAATAGGTCAACATTCCTTTATCGTAAAGTGTATAGAACTGTGCCATCAAAAACTAAACATTGTCCTATATCTTCATGCTCTACTAAATAGGGTGTCCATTACTGGTGCGAGGCTGAGCTTCCACCGTGTAATTATAGAACTTCAGAACATTGGACCACACGATAATTATGCTAAACGACAAAGAAGAAAGGCGAAATATAAATTAACAAAGGCCAGGCGCTAGAACTCTAGGGGCAGGTCCAGGAGTGGACTTAACAATTTCATTAAGTAGGGTATGATGGTGCAAAGCTTAAATTAACCAAATTAACAAATTTAATTAACCTGAAATTGTGACTTTATGCTCGCCATGAGTTCACGTCCTGTTAACAGTTTAAAGGCATGAATTTATAACATCCATGGCACTGTGGTCATCTCAACATGATCAACGGTAGTTGCTTGTGTTTTTAACTTTTATCATATGCGAGACTTCCTTTCTTTCAATTTTGGAATCGGTCAAATGGTCCATATGTCTAGTTCACTCAGCGGGTTTAATATTTTTATAGGTGTGGGTCGTAGAGTTGATGACCGTTGGGCGAAGGCGCAACTATGTTTTTATAGGAATATTCCAATGACTTTTGAGCATTGAAATTAGGGTAGTGAAATTTTGAAAAATACCGTATATAAGAATATCATAAAATCTGAAAATAAAATCTTTGAACTTAACTTAGCATTGACCTCAATCTACCAACATATTTAAAAAATAAATACTGTCGCAGACATAACCGCAAAAAGGACAATTAATAAAATACCAATTTAAGTTGAGGTTATGATATCGCACCTGAAATAATGAGAAGATTCAATAAAAAATGTATCATCCGAATTATCAGATTATTAAGTCTTAATGTAAAGTCCTATATTTTATCATTAATATTGCCTAATTCCTATTTTTGAAATAGTTCTAAATTCTTAATTCTTAAAACTCTGACTAAATACAGTTAATCACAAAACACCGTAAACAAGATTTACTTTACTAAATAAAAACTATTTTAAATTAATCCCATCGTAGCGATAACATCATTTGACAAATAAACAGTCAATAAAAATATATTAAATCAATGATTTAACCTGCGAAGAAAATATAGAGTCGGTGAATATCTACAGGAGAAAACGAAGTGAGCTCAATTTGGTGACCCACAGTAAGTCAAAAATCTAAAGTTGCAGATAAGTAAGATGATTTACTGCCATGAGGCTTACAGCAAATTACAGTAAAAATGTAGCATTTAAATAGATAGACGCAATATAAAAACAAATCGCATTATTACTATAGGCAAGAAATTCGCTAACCGAGATAATATCCGATATGATCATGTAAGTGTTTCTAAACCAAATCACGGTAAGAAACAGTTACTTTATAGGTAAGTTCAATAAAATAAATACGGTAAGAAATTATGTAACTTACAGCATGAGCGTAGCATTTAGGTAAACCTACGTAATACAAAAAAGGTTAAGTCAAATAATTACGATCATATAAGATAGGCATTTGATAACCGAGATAATAGGAGACACGATAGTGAAGAAAGACTGTATCAATTAATTAAATAACGATAATAAACGGTAAAAAAGACAATAAAAGATAATTATATGCTAAAAGTCAGTTAACGGTAAGATCGAAAAAATCAAGTTGGGTAATTATAGTATAGGGCCACTATAGATCCTACGAACGTGAAATGCAATGGCAGAGGTTGGTGGAAGGCCCTCAGCTCCCACAAATACTTGGCTGACTCCAATTAGGGCTTTGACGCTTTCTGCGAAGCCACTTTTCACACCCATGTAGTCAGCATTACCTCCACAAAAGGTCTCAGACGGGCGGGATGAAACCGGAGAAACTTTCTAGGTTAGTGAAAAACCAAGTCAAGGAAGGAGGTTCACCCCCGATGAAAGATGCTCAGCCCCGATGAAAGACTCTAGTTAAATTATAAATACTTTTAACTATTCAATATAGATACACTAGCATATAGCATACGTTTTCTATGAAGGATACCTCACATCACTATACGCAAAAAACCTTTACGAGACGACACCGTCTATAATATGAGAAGATATATATGACAGCATATTTGCCAACTTATCTCAAGACAAATTAAGGCAGAAAATGATAATATCGCGTCTTGTTCTCCTTCCGTATACGTTCAGATCTCGTCAATTGTCAAAATTATCTTAGACTTCCGTCAAGAGAGCGTCCGAACGCGCGGCGCGACCATGAACCCTTCAGAGCTGCATTCGTCGATACTGGTTGGGGTGCGTTCGGATGTAAGGTAACGAGAATATCGACAACATAAATCTACTAGTGAAAGGCAAGAAACTGTATTACTGGATTTGGCGGCATATACAACGCTACAAACTGGGTCGTTGAACTCTAAGATTATGATTGGAATACCACGCTTTGCGTTTTGTTATAGTGTCATTTTTGTTGTGAATACTGTTTTTTTTTAAGAAATGGTGTTTGGTTAGTTAGTATAAGTAATTAAGCCCTTTTCTCTCCTGGGTAACCAAGGAACACTCGGCAAATGAAATATTCCCTACGATTGGTCAAGAAAGATATACATAGAGGGAATTATTATCTTTATTATTATTATTGTTGTTGTTGTTGCTGTTATTATAATTAATTTTTTTATTAAATCCTTAATTTGTTATGATCTATATATTTGATTGGCTTCTTAGAAATATTTATATTGATATTAGCTGGAGTACGCAGTCCGCTTTTGCATATAACTTCATGTAAATTTACAGCTGATTTATATAGGGGCATTTAAAAAAATATATGTTTCAGGTTTTCAACTTCACCACAATCTCGTAGCAGGTTATCTTTAATTCCTATTTTAAATAGATGTTATTTGATTAAATAATGACCTGTTCTCATTCTAATCATTACTCTGATATGCTCTCTATATATGTTATTTTCTTTTATTATAAGTGGCTTATACTTTTGTACCCATTACTCTTATTTACCCAATTATTCAGGCAATGTTCCCTATAATCTTTATGATCTTTACCCGGCCAATTAGGTGGATACTTCGTAAATCCTCGTGTTTTGTTTTTTAAAACTTTTTCTTTTGCGTTGCAGCCCTTGGCAGAACTGTCATTAGTGTTACATCCTTGCATAGGAAACATATAAAGACGGGGTGATTTGTCATAACTTCTCCGTCTCGGTTCTATCTGCATTTCGTGATCTTTACCCGGCCAATTATGTGGATACTTCGTAAATTCTCGTGTTTTGTTTTTGAAAAAATTTTCTTTTGCGTTGCAGCCCTTGGCAGAACTGTCGTTAGTGTTACGTCTTTGCATAGGATACATATATAGACGGGGTTTTGTCATAGCTCTTCCGCCTCGGTTCTATCTGCATCTCGTTTATATGAAACTGGATTCGTTATCTTATCATCGCGCCAATTAAACTTAAGTGACTTACTGAAAATAACTTCTTATTTTTGTCATAAATTGTGTAACCCCTGTTTCCCAATTTATATACATGCTTTCGTGAGTTTGTTGTATTTTTGCTTTATTTATTATTAATATCATTATTAGCACCAGAAATATACTAGTTCTTGCGTATCTAACACAAAATTAAGAAACTTTTATAGAATCTCCTGAATATTTTATCATCCACATGAGGACAAAAGCATTATTATTGGCTATTACAATATGATTATTCAATAATTTATTATAAATAACACAGTTTATTACCCAGTAATAACCATACAGACTAGAAAACTTAGCACCCAAGAGGGCGGCTCTTCCCTAAATCCGCTACTGAATAGGTCATTTTTTAATCCCCGACTTTGCATTATCCGAGCAGGCTTCCTCCGAAAGTTATTGTTTTCGCCTTTCTACACTTTAACACACCGACCCTCTTATTACTGGTTTTTGTTGGGACTTCTTGGTGACTTATCATCCTAAGCCGGTTTTATATGGTTTTATGTCTTTATTCAACGAGAAAGTTTTCCCTTGTAGGTCGACTGCTCTCGTATAGAAATATAAATTAGGGCCATTCTAGTGGATCGCATTGTCCCAATGGTTTATTTCCTAATTTTCTTGCCTGTGTAGATTTTAGGATAATAAAGATAATTATTTGAAGCAGCTTGTTTGTCATTATATTAATAATGTGGAAAAAGTGTGTTTTGATCCGAGAAATCTTATTTATTAATCACTTATGAATGATGCTACGCGAACTAAAATTTTATTTAATATAGGAAACTCACTTAAACAATTTGATGTCATCAGTAACGCATTTGGTTATATATCAACCAGAAAATAGGAATACAAATTTCATTTCAACGTTATCGGTCCTTTTGCGTGTTGAAATAAGAGCCCAATTATTATGTAGCCCTCTTCCTATGTTCAGGATATTGTTTCAGACCTCACTGCGGAGTACGTGTATTATGGTTTGTATTCCCTCCATAATCTTAAAATAGGGCAACAGGGGAAATAAAATCGAAATTTTATTCATTGGTAAGGTGACATCGTATACATTTAATGCAATGAGGTTTGACGTTTGGCGTCTTTGCTGTAAAGGAAAAAATTCTTGTGTTTTGGCAATGCAAAATATTACTGCGTTTTTTTTAGATTTAGACGAGCGGAAATTCGACACATTTTACAAGAATTCAAATGCTAATAAATTCCATCTTTATTTTTGAGAATTCGCTTAAACTATTCTATCTATGTTTAAAAGATGGGTTCTAAAGTTTTATATAATCTATATTGAACGATTGATCTAGATCTCTCTAAAAATTGTAATTTTATAATTTTTTTAACAAGAAGAAATTGTATTATTAAATGCGTCTAATTTTGACTGATTTTGCCTGAGAGAAATAATCATACAATATTGCAACGAAATTCGAGACAATCCTGGAATGTTGTTTCAAGTACAGGAAAACATCGTCGGATAAGGAAATCTGCTCAAAAACAAGAAGAAGCAAAGCTTTGATTAAGTGATTTTCGAAATGTCAAAAAGGTTCAGTTTTAAAATTCTTTTTTATAATTTAACTTTTAAGGATATTGTCACGTATAGAATATTTGTAGGTGTTTTACTGTTACGAACTGTATGCCGTGACGCCACGACTAGATTTGCGAGCTGGCTATATAGCTCAGATTCGGGATCAATCTGCGCCAGGTGAGAAGAGGTGATAAAGAAAGCACTTTAGTTGTAGATTGCTAGGGAGTCGTTTCGGCTAGTTTCAGCCGCACTTCTACATTTCCCGATATTTTGTGCATGACTCTACAACTTAATTTTTGTCCAAGATACGTAGGCTTCTTCCAAACGAAGGGGTGGGAGGTAGTTGACTCACTTCTTGAGATGATAGCTATATTCTTTCAAGATACTTTTGCAGAGTTGGGTTGGATATTGGCAGAGTAGATGTTCTGCGGTTTCAGTTGAATTATTGCAAAATCTGCATTGGTCGTCTTCTGCTTTGCCTATTGCCTTTAGGTGTAATTTTACCGGACAATGTCCAGTGAGCAGTCCGGCGACAGTTCTAGTATCTGCTCTGTTCATGTCTAAGAGCTATTCTACTATTTTTGCAGAGATGGTGATAAAGCTTTTTGCCTTTCTTAGTCCTAAAATATTTCTTCAGTACGACAGTTGATCTTTTCCCATTTATTTAGTTCTTCGGTGATGTAGCTCTTCATAAGGCCACAATAGGGATCTGGACCATAATATGGTTTTCCAGCTCTTTCGTTCGCAAGTCAGTCTGCCTTTTCGTTGCCCTCTATGACCCGAAACCCACATTAAAGTTACCTGGTTGCGTGTTCCTAGTTATTTTAGGGTTTACTTACATTCCCAGACTAGCTTTGACACGCACTTGAAAGCTTCTAGAGCTTTTAGAGCTGCCTGGCTGCCTGAAAATATGTATATGTGCTTTCTGTGAAGTCGTTGTGTGGGCTATCCTTCTGCACATATATTTATGGCATGCACTTTCGCTGGGCAGATGGTCATATATTTCTAGCTTACTTCTATTTGTAAACGGGACAAGAATGGTTTTCCTAGAATTTAGGGGAGTCCTTCCCCTTCACTCCATTCTTGATATGTATTTATATTTAGGGCAATTTGCATGCGGTTCGAAATTACGCCTTCATATTTGTAAATTAAAAAAGCTAAATATCTTTTAAGGGCCCTATTTTAAGAGGTCCCTACTAGTGTTATCATATTAAATTTTTATTAACTTTTATTAACTCAAGTACTTTAAAAGTTATTCAAGAAAAATCCAAAACCAGCGGCGTCCTTTGGGAGCCCATATCTCCGTAGGGATGGCCGGTAGGAAGAAAATTATAGAAACTTGTCATGTTATTTTTTCGTGTTCTATCTGAACCCGCGAGATATCCCAGATTTTCCAAGACACCCTAACTATTTTTTAGACCCCAGTGAAATCTTTCTTTATGTTGGTAATATTCGGTGATTAAACACGAGTGTAATTCATTAAGTTTAATGTTATTAAAAAAGTACCATATATTGACTGCTTAATTTCTTCTATTTCTGCCCTACAAAAATGTAGTTTCCAATCTTGGACATTTCCATATCAATTCTTTACTTATTAACATCATTACAATATTACATTTAGTTCCTTGGCATTTCACACTGACATGACTGACAATGACAAAAGGTAAATTAGGGTAAAATGTGGGTAAAATGTACGAAATGCCTTTTAATGCTATTTTTTTGCTTCACCCGTAACACAGGGTGATTCCTTACCAAAAAAAAACCGTAAATGCAAAAGTTGTATTATTTTTCCTTTACTATCTTTTAAGCTCCTTGAAAAAAAAAAACAAGTGAGTATCGGAAAGCAGCGAAACAAAAGCAACATGGGTTTTCTCTAATGGACTACCCTGTATATTTTACGCTAAAAAGAAAAACTTTTCCTCCTTGCTTCAAAATAGTATATTCTGTAACTAGAAGGACAAGCAAAACATTCCTGGACGGACGAATGTGGTAATTGCTGGACGAGGCGCAGCCGAGGCGAGCAACACAGGAGTCCAGGAATGTACTTTTCCTACTAGTTGCACATGCTACTTTTTATCCGATCGAATTAGAATACGTACTTATAAATAGAGCCAAATATTACTCTAAATAAAAACGGTGTTTTAAATTTAAACTCAACATAATATCAAGTTTTGAATCAAGCGAGCTTGAAGTTTATTACGTAACTTCGGAAACTACAGCTAAATTTTAATTTTGATAGACGTCAGATCTGACAAACAAGACGTTTGAATAGGACAGAAATGTTACATTCCCGTCCTAGGACGGAAATGTTACATTCCCGGACAGTTATTTTCTATTCCTGCATGGAGAGTTATTGCATGTTGCCAAGCAACGAATACAATATACTGAAATCATGACTTTTGCGGTGAGAATACACATCGGAAAGGTGTCGTTTTTCGTCCGATAGGATAAAAATATATAATATGTTGACATTCAGAGTAGATGCTTAAAAAATATTCAAGTTTGAAACTCACATAATTGCAAATGGCTGCCTCGGTCAACCACGTTGACAAGTTCTAATTTGACAGCTCAAGAAAAGTGAGATGCTAACAATATAATAACAATAATAAAGCGAAAACGTTGGCTAGCCATTAGCAATTATGTGAGTAATATGTGTAATTATGTGTATTATTATGTGTAATATTTCTGAAACATCTATAGTCAAAAGCGATCTTATCGTGCGGGTCCAAAGGTCACAATTTTCATTAAAAACTTCATTTATGGCAGATTTTGCATCTGTCTGTCTGTCTGTCAAAGGCATGATAATTAATGAGAAATGTGACCTTTGGACCCGCACGATATGACTACTTTTGACTATACTCTGAATGTCAACATATTAAATATTTATGAAAGCAAGAGGAAAAGATCTTTCTCTTTAGTGTAAAATCCATTAGAGAAAATCCATGTTGCTTTTGTTTCGCTGCTTTCCGATACTCACTTGTTTTTTTCAAAGAGCTTAAATGATAATATAGGAAAAATAACACAAGTTTTGAATTTACGATCAATGACTCTTATGAAAGGAAAATATATTTTCACCAATTTAGTTAAAGTAACAAAAAAAAACAAAAGAATCTAGATCTCCTTATTTTCAAGGTATTGTACAAACAATCAGCGCGGTAATTATGCTGAAAAAAACGATGGTAATGGTTTTTTTCTTATAAAACGGTAAACCAAGATTTTTTTTAAATTTTTTTGGATGTCGTTAGGCAGAAAGGCGGCTGGAATTTAAATCCATCTGCAAAATCATTTCGATTATCTTTTAGAATACAAACCATTACTAGCCTTTTAAAACCGTCACAATATTCCAATTGTAAAGAGGACTTTGACAGGCAAATATTGTTATCTACTAATACAACATCAAAAAACAAGAACATCGCTGACAATGAATTTTTTAAATGTCTTGAAAGTAAAGATGACATTTCTGATGCGGAATCCACTAGTGCTGAAAATGTATTAATTGAAAACGCAACATACACAACACCTTTGGAAGAATGTGCTGTCACTTATTATACAGGGTATCTTATTAAACGAATAAAAAATAAATTTAACCATTTAGATTGCTTAAATAATTTTGAGAGCTGCAATAAAAGTAATATTCCACTTTAAAGGATTCAAAGCAAATATTTTTTTTAATAAAATTTATGCAAGAAAATCTGGAGAGTCTTTAGTTGTGGGCCAAAAGATGACATAGTTGTTATTGTCCAAAAATCATTTTTATATTTCCGTAAATATAACAGACAAAATTTTGGCAAAAAATGTTCGTTGGTTGGCTGATAAAAATAATAATTGTTACAGACACAAAGTTTATTAATTGAACAAATGATTGTAGCTAACATTTATATGTTTTGTAAATGGACATTAGATAAAAACAAAAAAAAAGTGCAGCAAAAATTAAACAACCTTAAACATCAATAAAAATATATTTTGACAATAATAAAACAATTTAGATAGGTAAATATTACAGGTAAGATTTCGACAGATTTTCAAAGCAACAATTTCTTAGGACTAAAATTATAAAGTGCGTTTTCAAAAACACTTTCTTACTTAAAAAAAGTATTAGTCGAATATTTAGGTATTTACCACAAAACTTTAATATGTTTAGCAGTTTAGCTCCTCTGCTTTGGATAATTTATTGTACAGATTGTTTACGTATAATGTTGTCCCCTCTGACTTATTTATGTTTCGAGCTTAAAAAAATACTGAATTTTATAGTTTTAAATATTATGTACCTATGTTACAGTTTTTGCCGAATAGGATTAGATAATCTATAAAATGCCGACATAATGTATTTAAGACTTTTTATTTTTATGTTATTTAATAATATAATATATTCTATTTTATAGCAACAGAGTAATAATCATGGATGTTGTTATTATACATGTAGTATTTTTACATTGTCTCTGGACCTATACCCACCTATGCAAATTTTCAGCAAATTGTCATATCAATTTAAATTCGAAACTTGACCCCCATTTCCTAAATGCGGTCATGTACCGGCTTAAAACCACGATATTTTTATATTGATTTCGGCCCACATACGTATGCAAATTTTCAGCTTCATACGACAATTTAAATTCATGATTTGACCCCCTCCTCTTAAATACGACCCTGTACCAGCTTTAAAACACTATAATTTTACATTCTTGAGGGACATATATACGTATGCAAATTTAGAGCTCGATAGAATTTAAATTGAAAATTTGGCCCCTTTCTCCTAAATACGGGCCTGTTCGAGCTCAAAAATACTATAATAATTTTACAATGTATACGGACCAAAAAACGTATGCAAATTTAATGCTCGATACAATTTAAATTTAAAATTTGGCCCCCCTTCTCCTAAATACGGGTCTGTTCCAGCTCAAAAATACTATAA